>CAWUFW010012394.1:0-545358 GCA_963921515.1 Calotriton arnoldi
TACTTCGTTCAGTTACGTATTGCTTCTGAAAAGTAGACACCCGGGGGCTTCCAGGGAGGTATGGCTTGCGTGGATCCCCCAACGTTTCCTACCCAGAATCCCCTGCAAACCTCAATTTTAGCAGAACAAATCACTTTTTCACACATTTTTGTGTGGGAAAGTGTGGCATCACTGGCCTCACACAAATTTCCTACCACCCAGCGTTCCCCCAGGTCTCCCGATAAAAATGGTGACTCACTTGTGTGGGAGGCCCAAGTACCCGCGACAGGCAAGGGCCCACAACGTATTGAGGTGACCTCAAAATGGCCTTTCACAAAACCACCTGGTTTTGCAAGGGAGTCACCTGGGTTTTGGCCCGTGCTCGGCGGCCATCTAGGGAAACCTACCAAACCTACACATTTCTGAAAAGTAGACACCGGGGCTTCCAGGGAGGTATGGCTTGCGTGGATCCCCCAACGTTTCCTTACCCAGAATCCCCTGCAAACCTCAATTGTAGCGGAAAAAAATCACTTTTTTCACACATTTTGGTGTGGGAAAGTGTGGCATCACTGGCCTCACACAAATTTCCTACCACCCAGCGTTCCCCCAGGTCTCCCGATAAAAATGGTGCCTCACTTGTGTGGGAGGCCCAAGTACCCGCGACATGCAAGGACACAAAGCGTTTTGAGGCAACATCAACATTGCCTATCAAAAAGTTTTGGGCCCTTGCCTGTCACGGGTACTTGGGCCTCCCACACAAGTGAGGCACCATTTTTATAGGGAGACCTGGGGAACGCTGGTGTAGGAAATTTGTGTGAGGCCAGTGATGCCACACTTTCCCACACAAAAATGTGTGAAAAATTGATTTTTTCAGCTAAAATTGAGGTTTGCAGGGATTCTGAAGTGAAACGTTGGGGATCCACGCAAGCCATACCTCCCTGGAAGCCCCGGTGTCTACTTTTCAGAAATGTGTGGGTTTGGTAGGTTTCCCTAGATGGCCGCCGAGCACTGGGCCAAAACCCAGGTGACCCCTTGCAAAACCAGGTCGTTTTGTGAAAGGCCATTTTGAGGTCGCCTCACTACGTTGTGGGCCTTGCCTGTCGCGTGGCACTTGGGCCTCCCACACAAGTGAGGCACCATTTTATCGGGAGACCTGGGGAACGCTGGTGGTAGGAAATTTGTGTGAGGCCAGTGATGCCACACTTTCCCACACAAAAATGTGTGAAAAAATTGATTTTTTCAGCTAAAATTGAGGTTTGCAGGGATTCTGGGTAAGGAAACGTTGGGGGATCCACGCAAGTCATACCTCCCTGGAAGCCCCGTGTGTCTACATTTCAGAAATGTGTGGGTTTGGTAGGTTTCCCAGATGGCCGCCGAGCACGGGGCCAAAACCCAGGTGACCTCCTGCAAAACCAGGTCGTTTTGTGAAAGGCCATTTTGAGGTCGCCTCACTACGTTATGGGCCCTGCCTGTCGTGGTACTTGGGCCTCCCACACAAGTGAGGCACCATTTTTATCGGGAGACCTGGGGGAACGCTGGGTGGTAGGAAATTTGTGTGAGGCCAGTGATGCCACACTTTCCACACAAAAATGTGTGAAAAAAGTGATTTTTCAGCTAAAATTGAGGTTTGCAGGGGATTCTGGTAGGAAACGTTGGGGATCCACGCAAGCCATACCTCCCTGGAAGCCCCGGTTTCTACTTTTCAGAAATGTGTGTGTTTGGTAGGTTTCCTAGGTGCCGGCAGAGCTAGGGTTCACAAACTACAGCTAGGCACTTTGCCAAAAAGGGTCATTTTTCACTGCAAAATTGAGGTGTGACCACGTTGCGTTTTGCGCCGTTTCCTGTCGCGGGGACTAGGCCGACCCACACAAGTGAGGTACCATTTTTCTCAGAAGACTTTGGGGAACGCGGGGTGGGTGGAAATTTGTGGATCCACGCAGATTCTAGAACTTTCCACCACAGAAATGTGGGGAAAATGTGGTTTTTGGACAATTTGTTATGTTTGCAAGGGATTCTGGGTAACAGAACCTGGTGGGAGGCAGTCAAGTCACCCCATCCTGGATTCCCCTGGGTGTCTAGTTTTCAAAAATGTATAGGTTTGCTAGGTTTCCCTTGGTGCCGGCAGAGGTAGGGTTCAAAAACTACAGCTAGGCACTTTTCCAAAAAGGGTCATTTTTCACTGCGAAATTGAGGTGTGACCACGTTGCGTTTTGTGCCGTTTCCTGTCGCAGGCACTAGGCCGACCCACACAAGTGAGGTACCATTTTTCTCGTAAGACTTCGGGGAACGCGGGGTGGGTGGAAATTTGTGGATCCACACAGATTCCAGAACTTTCCACCACAGAAATGTGGGGAAAATGTGTTTTTTTGACAATTTTTAGGTTTGCAAGGGATTCTGTGTAACAGAACCTGGTGGGAGGCAGTCCAGTCACCCCATCCTGGATTCCCCTGGGTGTCTAGTTTTCAAAAATGTATAGGTTTGCTAGGTTTCCCTAGGTGCCGGCAGAGCTAGGGTTCAAAAACTACAGCTAGGCACTTTGCCAAAAAGGGTCATTTTTCACTGCGAAATTGAGGTGTGACCACGTTGCGTTTTGCGCAGTTTCCTGTCGCAGGCACTAGGCCGACCCACACAAGTGAGGTACCATTTTTCTCGTAAGACTTTGGGGAACGCGGGGTGGGTGGAAATTTGTGGATCCATGCAGATTCCAGAACTTTCCACCACAGAAATGTGGGGAAAATGTGGTTTTTTGACAATTTTTATGTTTGCAAGGGATTCTGGGTAACAGAACCTGGTGGGAGGCAGTCCAGTCACCCCATCCTGGATTCCCCTGGGTGTCTAGTTTTCAAAAATGTATAGGTTTGCTAGGTTTCTCTAGGTGCCGGCAGAGCTAGGGTTCAAAAACTACAGCTAGGCACTTTGCCAAAAAAGGGTCATTTTTCACTGCGAAATTGAGGTGTGACCACGTTGCGTTTTGCACCGTTTCCTGTGGCAGGCACTAGGCGGACCCTCACAAGTGAGGTACCATTTTTCTCGTAAGACTTTGGGGAACGCGGGGTGGGTGGAAATTTGTGGATCCACGCAGATTCCAGAACTTTCCACCACAGAAATGTGGGGAAAATGTGGTTTTTTGACAATGTTTTATGTTTGCAAGGGATTCTGGGTAACAGAACCTGGTGGGAGGCAGTCAAGTCACCCCATCCTGGATTCCCCTGGGTGTCTAGTTTTCAAAAATGTATAGGTTTGCTAAGTTTCCCTAGGTGCCGGCAGAGGTAGGGTTCAAAAACTACAGCTAGGCACTTTGCAAAAAAGGGTCAATTTTCACTGCGAAATTGAGGTGTGACCACGTTGCGTTTTGCGCCGTTTCCTGTCGCAGGCACTAGGCCGACCCACACAAGTGAGGTACCATTTTTCTCGTAAGACTTTGGGGAACGCGGGTGGGTGGAAATTTGTGGATCCACGCAGATTCTAGAACTTTCCACCACAGAAATGTGGGGAAAATGTGGTTTTTGGACAATTTTTTATGTTTGCAAGGGATTCTGGGTAACAGAACCTGGTGGGAGGCAGTCAAGTTACCCCATCCTGGATTCCCCTGGGTGTCTAGTCTTCAAAAATGTATAGGTTTGCTAGGTTTCCCTAGGTGCCGGCAGAGGTAGGGTTCAAAAACTACAGCTAGGCACTTTGCCAAAAAAGGGTCATTTTTCACTGCGAAATTGAGGTGTGACCACGTTGCGTTTTGTGCCGTTTCCTGTCGCAGCCACTAGGCCGACCCACACAAGTGAGGTACCATTTTTCTCGTAAGACTTTGGGGAACGCGGGGTGGGTGGAAATTTGTGGATCCACGCAGATTCTAGAACTTTCCACCACAGAAATGTGGGGAAAATGTGGTTTTTTGGACAATTTGTTATGTTTGCAAGGGATTCTGGGTAACAGAACCTGGTGGGAGGCAGTCAAGTCACCCCATCCTGGATTCCCCTGGGTGTCTAGTTTTCAAAAATGTATAGGTTTGCTAGGTTTCCCTTGGTGCCGGCAGAGGTAGGGTTCAAAAACTACAGCTAGGCACTTTTCCAAAAAAGGGTCATTTTTCACTGCGAAATTGAGGTGTGACCACGTTGCGTTTTGTGCCGTTTCCTGTCGCAGGCACTAGGCCGACCCACACAAGTGAGGTACCATTTTTCTCGTAAGACTTCGGGGAACGCGGGGTGGGTGGAAATTTGTGGATCCACACAGATTCCAGAACTTTCCACCACAGAAATGTGGGGAAAATGTGTTTTTTTTGACAATTTTTTAGGTTTGCAAGGGATTCTGTGTAACAGAACCTGGTGGGAGGCAGTCCAGTCACCCCATCCTGGATTCCCCTGGGTGTCTAGTTTTCAAAAATGTATAGGTTTGCTAGGTTTCCCTAGGTGCCGGCAGAGCTAGGGTTCAAAAACTACAGCTAGGCACTTTGCCAAAAAAGGGTCATTTTTCACTGCGAAATTGAGGTGTGACCACGTTGCGTTTTGCGCAGTTTCCTGTCGCAGGCACTAGGCCGACCCACACAAGTGAGGTACCATTTTTCTCGTAAGACTTTGGGGAACGCGGGGTGGGTGGAAATTTGTGGATCCATGCAGATTCCAGAACTTTCCACCACAGAAATGTGGGGAAAATGTGGTTTTTTGACAATTTTTTATGTTTGCAAGGGATTCTGGGTAACAGAACCTGGTGGGAGGCAGTCCAGTCACCCCATCCTGGATTCCCCTGGGTGTCTAGTTTTCAAAAATGTATAGGTTTGCTAGGTTTCTCTAGGTGCCGGCAGAGCTAGGGTTCAAAAACTACAGCTAGGCACTTTGCCAAAAAAGGGTCATTTTTCACTGCGAAATTGAGGTGTGACCACGTTGCGTTTTGCACCGTTTCCTGTGGCAGGCACTAGGCGGACCCTCACAAGTGAGGTACCATTTTTCTCGTAAGACTTTGGGGAACGCGGGGTGGGTGGAAATTTGTGGATCCACGCAGATTCCAGAACTTTCCACCACAGAAATGTGGGGAAAATGTGGTTTTTTGACAATGTTTTATGTTTGCAAGGGATTCTGGGTAACAGAACCTGGTGGGAGGCAGTCAAGTCACCCCATCCTGGATTCCCCTGGGTGTCTAGTTTTCAAAAATGTATAGGTTTGCTAAGTTTCCCTAGGTGCCGGCAGAGGTAGGGTTCAAAAACTACAGCTAGGCACTTTGCAAAAAAAGGGTCAATTTTCACTGCGAAATTGAGGTGTGACCACGTTGCGTTTTGCGCCGTTTCCTGTCGCAGGCACTAGGCCGACCCACACAAGTGAGGTACCATTTTTCTCGTAAGACTTTGGGGAACGCGGGGTGGGTGGAAATTTGTGGATCCACGCAGATTCTAGAACTTTCCACCACAGAAATGTGGGGAAAATGTGGTTTTTTGGACAATTTTTTATGTTTGCAAGGGATTCTGGGTAACAGAACCTGGTGGGAGGCAGTCAAGTTACCCCATCCTGGATTCCCCTGGGTGTCTAGTCTTCAAAAATGTATAGGTTTGCTAGGTTTCCCTAGGTGCCGGCAGAGGTAGGGTTCAAAAACTACAGCTAGGCACTTTGCCAAAAAAGGGTCATTTTTCACTGCGAAATTGAGGTGTGACCACGTTGCGTTTTGTGCCGTTTCCTGTCGCAGCCACTAGGCCGACCCACACAAGTGAGGTACCATTTTTCTCGTAAGACTTTGGGGAACGCGGGGTGGGTGGAAATTTGTGGATCCATGCAGATTCCAGAACTTTCCACCACAGAAATGTGGGGAAAATGTGTTTTTTTTGACAATTTTTTAGGTTTGCAAGGGATTCTGTGTAACAGAACCTGGTGGGAGGCAGTCCAGTCACCCCATCCTGGATTCCCCTGGGTGTCTAGTTTTCAAAAATGTATAGGTTTGCTAGGTTTCCCTAGGTGCCGGCAGAGCTAGGGTTCAAAAACTACAGCTAGGCACTTTGCCAAAAAAGGGTCATTTTTCACTGCGAAATTGAGGTGTGACCACGTTGCGTTTTGCGCAGTTTCCTGTCGCAGGCACTAGGCCGACCCACACAAGTGAGGTACCATTTTTCTCGTAAGACTTTGGGGAACGCGGGGTGGGTGGAAATTTGTGGATCCATGCAGATTCCAGAACTTTCCACCACAGAAATGTGGGGAAAATGTGGTTTTTTTGACAATTTTTTATGTTTGCAAGGGATTCTGGGTAACAGAACATGGTGGGAGGCAGTCAAGTCACCCCATCCTGGATTCCCCTGGGTGTCTAGTTTTCAAAAATGTATAGGTTTGCTAGGTTTCCCTAGGTGCCGGCAGAGCTAGGGTTCAAAAACTACAGCTAGGCACTTTGCCAAAAAAGGGTCATTTTTCACTGCGAAATTGAGGTGTGACCACGTTGCGTTTTGCGCCGTTTCCTGTCGCAGGCACTAGGCCTACCCACACAAGTGAGGTACCATTTTTCTCGTAAGACTTTGGGGAACGCGGGGTGGGTGGAAATTTGTGGATCCACGCAGATTCCAGAACTTTCCACCACAGAAATGTGGGGAAAATGTGGTTTTTTTGACAATTATTTATGTTTGCAAGGGATTCTGGGTAACAGAACCTGGTGGGAGGCAGTCAAGTCACCCCATCCTGGATTCCCCTGGGTGTCTAGGTTTCAAAAATGTATAGGTTTGCTAGGTTTCCCTAGGTGCCGGCAGAGGTAGGGTTCAAAAACTACAGCTAGGCACTTTGCCAAAAAAGGGTCATTTTTCACTGCGAAATTGAGGTGTGACCACGTTGCGTTTTGTGCCGTTTCCTGTCGCAGGCACTAGGCCGACCCACACAAGTGATGTACCATTTTTCTCGTAAGACTTTGGGGAACGCGGGGTGGGTGGAAATTTGTGGATCCACGCAGATTCCAGAACTTTCCACCACAGAAATGTGGGGAAAATGTGTTTTTTTTGACAATTTTTTAGGTTTGCAAGGGATTCTGTGTAACAGAACCTGGTGGGAGGCAGTCCAGTCACCCCATCCTGGATTCCCTGGGTGTCTAGTTTTCAAAAATGTATAGGTTTGCTAGGTTTCCCTAGGTGCCGGCAGAGCTAGGGTTCAAAACTACAGCTAGGCACTTTGCCAAAAAAGGGTCATTTTTCACTGCGAAATTGAGGTATGACCACGTTGCGTTTTGCGCAGTTTCCTGTCGCAGGCACTAGGCCGACCCACACAAGTGAGGTACCATTTTTCTCGTAAGACTTTGGGGAACGCGGGGTGGGTGGAAATTTGTGGATCCACGCAGATTCCAGAACTTTCCACCACAGAAATGTGGGGAAAATGTGTTTTTTGACAATTTTTTATGTTTGCAAGGTATTCTGGGTAACAGAACATGGTGGGAGGCAGTCAAGTCACCCCATCCTGGATTCCCCTGGGTGTCTAGTTTTCAAAAATTTATAGGTTTGCTAGGTTTCCCTAGGTGCCGGCAGAGCTAGGGTTCAAAAACTACAGCTAGGCACTTTGCCAAAAAAGGGTCATTTTTCACTGCGAAATTGAGGTGTGACCACGTTGCGTTTTGCGCCGTTTCCTGTCGCAGGCACTAGGCCGACCCACACAAGTGAGGTACCATTTTTCTCGTAAGACTTTGGGGAACACGGGGTGGGTGGAAATTTGTGGATCCACGCAGATTCCAGAACTTTCCACCACAGAAATGTGGGGAAAATGTGTTTTTTTTGACAATTATTTATGTTTGCAAGGGATTCTGGGTAACAGAACCTGGTGGGAGGCAGTCAAGTCACCCCATCCTGGATTCCCCTGGGTGTCTAGTTTTCAAAAATGTATAGGTTTGCTAGGTTTCCCTAGGTGCCGGCAGAGCTAGGGTTCAAAAACTACAGCTAGGCACTTTGCCAAAAAAGGGTCATTTTTCACTGCGAAATTGAGGTGTGACCACGTTGCATTTTGCGCCGTTTCCTGTCGCAGGCACTAGGCCGACCCACACAAGTGAGGTACCATTTTTCTCGTAAGACTTTGGGGAACGCGGGGTGTGTGGAAATTTGTGGATCCACGCAGATTCCAAAACTTTCCACCACAGAAATGTGGGGAAAATGTGGTTTTTTTGACAATTTTTTAGGTTTGCAAGGGATTCTGGGTAACAGAACCTGATGGGAGGAAGTCAAGTCACCCCATCCTGGATTCCCCTGGGTGTCTAGTTTTCAAAAATGTATAGGTTTGCTAGGTTTACCTAGGTGCCGGCAGAGCTAGGGTTCAAAAACTACACCTAGGCACTTTGCAAAAAAAGGGTAATTTTTCATTGTGAAAATGTGGTACGTCCACGTTGCATTTTGAGCCATTTCCTCTTGTGGTCACAAGGGCTAACCACACAAGTGAGGTACCATTTTTATCGGGAGACTTAGGGTAACACAGAATTGTAGAGCAACTGTTATTACCTATTGACTTTCGATGCATTTCTGCCTTCCAAATGAAAGACAATGTGTAAAAAATAAGTCATTTTGAAAAATGACCTATAATTCTCATGCTAGTATGGGTACTCCCAATTTCGGAAATGTGCAAATATCTACTGTTTCTAAAATCTACATTTTGTTCCCATTTCAGAAATACATAGGTGTCTTTCATAACAATTTTTCCATGTATACATTTTCCCAAAATAATTGCTATATACCCGGTACATAATAAAAAACCATTGCAAGATGCTGCTCAATTATTGGCTCTGGGTTCGTCGGGTTCTTGGTGAACCTACAAGTCCTATATATCCCCACAACCAGAAAGGTCCAGCGGATATAACGGTATATTGCCTTCAAATAGCTGTCATAATTAGAAGAAGTTACAGGTGAAAACGTTGACACAAATGGCTGTTTTTTCAACTAATTTTCAATTTTTCCTTTATTTAAATGTTAGTTTCTATAAGGAAAACTTTAAGGATCTACACAAATGACCCCTTGCTGAATTCAGAATTTTATCTACTTTTCAGAAATGTATGGCTTTCCAGGATCCATTATCGGTTTCATACCGATTTCTACCATTAACTGGAAGGAGGTTGAAAGCACAAAAAATAGCAAAAATAGGCTATGCCCCAGAAAAATGCCAAAACTGTGTAAAAAAAGTTGGTTTTCTGACAAAAGTCTGCTTGTCCCTGAAAGCTGGGAAGATGGTGATTTCAGCACCACAACCCCTTTTTTGATGCCATTTGCAGGGAAAAATCAAGACGTTTTCATCTGTAGCCCTTTTTTCGCATTTTTCCCAAAAAACCCAAAATTTAGCTGTATTTGACTAATTTCTGGGTCCCCTCCAGGGGAATCCACAAACCCTGGGTACCTTTACAATCCCCATGATGTTAGAAAAAAAGGACGCAAATTTGGCATTGATACCTTATGTGGTCAAAAAGTTACAGGGGCCTAAGCGCGCACTACCCCAAATAGCCAAAAAAAGGCTTAGCACAGGGGGGGGAAAAGGCCTAGCAGCGAAGGGGTTAAATTAAATGTTTTAAGTGTTACCGGATTATTCCAATCAAGATGGCTTCAGGTGTGCCATACTTTTGTCATAAGTAAGGCTGTTAGCGCTCTAGTTGTTCTTTAGAACACTCTGGGAAGCTGCAGTAGAACACAAAGGCATCAACTGGCAGGCTGCTCCTGTTGAAATATAACAGGAAGATATTTGAGATCACACTTGAAACATGTCCTCATTTTTCTTTCTACAGCACTAACCATAATTTCTATGACAAAATGAACCCCATCATTTTGTTCCTTTTCAAATTAAATGTTTTAAGTGTTACCAGTTTATTCCAATCAAGATGGCTTCAGGTGTGCCATACTTTTGTCATAAGTAAGGCTGTTAGCACTCTAGTTGTTCTTTAGAACACTCTGGGAAGGTGCAGTAGAACACAAAGGAATCAACTGACAGTCTCTGCCCTTGTTGGATGTACATGTTTTACTGAGAATGTCAGACTTCATTCTCACATGACTGAGAAAGATAATGTGAATTTACAGAAAATATGCTCTCATTTTAGCTTCTGGAGCACCTTCCAAAACTCTATGGGACAAGCATGTGAAAATAGTTTTCTCTCAAACATGATTCATGATATCCCAGCAGAAGGTTTTTCACAGGGTAAAATCACCTTAGAACACACCACAATTCCTGAAATTAGTATGGTACCATCAACAAATGAATTCTAATGTAACTAAAGTCTGTTATCACCATTTATAGTTCTCCTTTTGGTAACCCTCAAAATCTTTGATTCACTACAATGCATTTCAATGGGGGACTATCATTTATATTGGTCCCAAGATGGCTGCCATCTATTCCAGGATGAAGTGCTGACAGCCAATCAGATCTCACGATGACATGTGTGGTTTGGCTCCGCCCAGTTATATATCTGATTTTACTTTTTATTTTCTCAGGAACTACTGAACGGATTTACACCATTTAACCAAAAGGCATGACTCTGAACCAAGGGCTACCTTTTACCAAATTTGGTGTAATTCCGTTCAGCAGTTCGGGCTGTAGCTGCGACTAAAGGTTCCTATGGAAAATTGCATGGGGAAAACACGTTTTGGGACCCCCCTTTTTTCTCGGCCCCCACTTGACGAATCACCCCGAAACTTTCAAGATAGGAGCGAACCGGAGCGGGCCATAAGTTTTGAAAATTTCGTGAAGATTCGTCAACCGGCGCCAAAGTTATTGGGAATAGAATGTCGCCAGTAGATAGTTATAGTTTGGACCTATTTTCCATAGGAAATCCGCAACATTCTATTTGAAATAACTTTGGCGCCGGTTGACGAATCTTCGCGAAATTTTCAAACTTTGTGGCCCGCTCCGGTCCGCTCCTATCTTGAAAGTCTCGGGGTGATTCGTCAAGCGGGGCCGAGAAAAAGGGGGTCCCAAAACGTGTTTTCCCCATGCAATTTTCCATAGGAAACTTTAGACACGGCTACAGCCTGAACTGCTGAACGGAATTACACCAAATTTGGCAAAGAGGTAGTTCTTGGTTAAGAAAGAACCCTTTTTGTTAAATGGTGTAAATCCGTTCAGTAGTTGCTGAGAAAATCAAAAGTAAAAACACATATATATCTATGGCAGCGGAGGATCCGCGCACCCTACCGATGACGAGCTGTATGCTAATTGGCTGTCAACACTCCAAACCAGGAAGTGTTGGCAGCCATCTTGTGACTCAGTAGAACAGAGTCACAAGAAAACAGTAAAAAAAATCGCGCAAAACGCAAAAAGGGGGCAGGGTAGAAACACCCTGACCCCCTAGGCCTGCTCAGGGGGTCCTACAAGGACACCCAGGGCCCCCAAAAAATTATTTATTTTTAAAAAAAATCGGCAAAAATCGCGCTGGGTGCGCAGATCCTGCCGATAAAAAAAAAATGAAGCACGGGCTCCCGCGCTTCATGGTTAATTGGCCCCTGGGTGGGCCAAGCCCCGGGGACCGCCACCCCTCGGGGCTTTATAAAAATAATGGTGGCGGGGGCACACGCCCCCCCGCAGCCCCGGGGTCCGCCACCCCCGGGGCTTCTTTTTTTATTATTTAATTAGTAGTGTGGGGGGGCTCGAGCCCCCCCACATGCCCCGGCGACCGCCACCTCCCCGGGGCACTTAATAATAAAATGTGGGGGTCCGTTTAGGACCCCCGAGCCCCGGGGACCACCACCTCCCGGGGCTGTGCACAGCATGGGAGGGGGCCGCGCGGCCCCCTCCTGGAGCCCTTGATGGCCCTGGGTACCGCCACCCCCAGGGCCGGCTCCTGCAGTGTCCCGGGGTGCTTACCCCCGGGACACTGCTGTTTGCAATCACAGGACGGAGCCTCGCGGCTCCCGTCCTGTGATTGCAAATGCTTTGCTTCATTGAAGCGAGAGCAGGAAACCTGCTCTCGCTTCAATGAAGCAAGCAGAATTGCTTTTCCATAAGGGGAGCTGCATGTCAGCAGCTCCCTTATGGAAAAGCAATGCCGGCTCCCGCAGGACGCGGGAGCCGGTGGGACCGTGCGGGGATTGGGGACCCCCTACGGTCCCCAACGAGTGGCCAGGCCCTGGGGGATGGGGTCCCCGGGGCCATTAGTGGCCTGGGAGGGGCCACGCAGCCCCCTCCCCAAAAATAAATGTTTAAAAAAAAATATAGAAACATAAAGGCCGGCCCCGGGGATGGGGTCCCCGGGGCCTTAAATGGCCTGAGGAGGGGGCCACGCAGCCCCCTCCAAATATATATATTTTTTTAAAGAGGGCATGCCCCGGGGGATGGGGTCCCCGGGGCCAATAGAAGCCCAGGGAAGGGGTGCAACGCGGCCCGATTCCCGTTTTTTTTTTTTTATTTAAAAAAAAAAAGTAAGTCCCCTTCAATCCTGAGGGTCCCTGGAGTCCAACTACCCCACCAGGTACCTTCAGTAAGCACAACAGAGTTGCGTTGCAGAGAGGTGAAAAAAGGTGCGTGGCGTCGGAACGCCTCTCTGCAACTCAGCTCTGTGGTCCTAACTGTAGGTACCTGGGGGGATAGTTGGGCCCCGGGCGCGTTTGCACACATGTCACCTCAGGCCCCCCCTCCCTTCACCACTGTGCAAACGCGCCCTGTAGCGCGTTTTAAGAGGTAGTTTTAATCCCTCTGCCCTATTATGTACTAGGGACTTACAGAGGAGGTCATGCTAATCACAGGAGTACCCCAACGCAGAGTGTTCCCTAGTGTATGTAGGTGTTTTAACTGTATTCTAACTGTGTTTTAGCATAGCACTGGCTCTGGTTAGTCAGAGTCAGTTACCACCATTACACGTCGGAAAAAGTTGTGGGCACAGGATGATTTTGGAACAAGGCCTCTTTCTGCTCCTCTGTTGGTTCTTTCTGCACATCTTTTGCTTCTTCCTGCACTTTTCTTCGTCTTTGTGGACTTCTGTTGCTTCTTTCTGCATTTCTTTTGCTTCTTTCTGTGCGTTTTTTCTTCTTTCTTCACATGTCCTACCTCTGTAGGCATAGTTAGAAACTAGCATTTAAAAAACCTTTGAAATTCACTTAAAAAACCATAGGTTTCAGGCACGTTATAGTTAGAAATTAGCATTTAAAAAACCTTTGAAATTCACTGAAAAAACCATAGGTTTCAGACATGTTATAGTTAGAAATTAGCATTTAAAAAACCTTTGAAATTCACTGAAAAAACCATAGGTTTTAGGGAAAGTTATAGTTAGTTGGACATTGCACTCGTACAAAACCCGTGAAATTCCCCTGTTATAGTTAGTTCAGCTAACTATAACTCGCGCCCCGCAATGCACTGCTGATGACGTCACATATTACATCACTCATGACATGGTCAGTGACATCACTGATGACATCACTGATGACATCTCAAATGACATCACTGATGACATCACTGATGACATCATCCATGTGATAATTTGATGCATCTTCTCACACCCTAATATAACTTTTGATACACCCACTCTAAATTACAGACTGCCATTCTCAAAACCATACACACTCCAATACCAATAACTACATACCCACTCACTAATTCTTAGGTCTACACACACACATCTACTCACTCACCCGTACAGTCACTCATACTTACAGTCACTCAGTACAGGACTATCATATGCACTCATACACCTATATAAACACTCACACACCGCCACTCATCCATAGAGGTTCTCACACACCTAGTCAGTCATACAAATAATTATTCAAACTACCCTTTACTCACCTATACAGTTATACACACACCAGCTCACTTACTCATACAAATACTAGCACATTCTTACGCTCTTATACAATAACTGATACAAGCACACACGCATCCATACAGCCACTCTCACAATCACACACTCTCACTTATAGCCATCTATATACTCCAACACACATATATACTGCCTTTCACATATGTAGTTACTCACACATGTACCACTGAGATATACATTCACTCACTAACACATCCATACACACACTCACCCACCCATACAGTCCATCACAGATGCACTCTTGAAACCATGCACCCAGTGAATCACCCACTCACACATCTATGCACAGAGTCACACACACCCCACCCACACAAACACTCAAGCACCCATACAGATACTCAGACAACCAATCAATAACTCATATAGACACTCATGTAGCTATTCACAAACCCATGCAGCCGCTTACACAGCAACAGACAGGCGGATACAGACATTCACACAGTTTAGTCACTAACCCATGCATTCAGTAAGATACGTTTAATCACTCACTTATAGAGTTAGTCACGCACCTATCAAATCATCCATTCAGACACTTATACACCCACTCATTCTTCAATACGCTTTTCCCTATATATATTAAACATACTTAAACTTTACAGAAACCACAGTCACTGGAGGATGTCATCAGTGATGTCATCAGTGATGTCACTGACCATGTCATGAGTGATGTAATATGTGACGTCATCAGCAGTGCATTGCGGGGGCGCGAGTTATAGTTAGCTGAACTAACTATAACGGGGATTTCACGGGTTTTGTACGAGTGCAATGTCCAACTAACTATAACTTTCCCTAAAACCTATGGTTTTTTTCAGTGAATATATATATATATATATATATTCAAAGCTCCAAGTTGCCCGCTGGCAGGCTCACACTCGAGTGCGAGCCTGCCAGCGGGCACCTTGGAGCTTTGAATATTAATGCAGCAGTCCGGCCGCGAGGCTTGCACCACCCCAAAGGAGGGGGTCACGGGCTCTGCAAATACAGGGTCCATTACGTGAAACAGTGGTAAGGGATCAATGGACCTTTTGCTCGCTGGAGCCCATCTGAGGGCTTTAAAATGGAACTGCACCCAAAGGGATATTGACATAAACTACATTACCCAGAATCCATCGGGTGAAGCTCATTCGAGTCGCCCATCTGAGGGCTGCTAATGATAAATTAGAGGGAGTGTCTAAAGAATGCTTTCCCAGGTCGAGCCTCTGAAGACGAGCAACACGGCTCAGAAACGCGTCAGGCTTCCATCAGTGACAGGGGAGCTGCAGCTGCCGGCGCGCACAGGGCTCCTTACCCGTTGAAATGATACCACTGTTCGAGTGCGAGCCTGCCAGCGGGCACCTTGGAGCTTTGAATATTAACGCGGCAGTCCGGCCGCGAGGCTTGCACCACCCCAAAGGAGGGGGTCATGGGCTCTGCAAATACAGAGTCCATTACGTGAAACAATGGTAAGGGAACAATGGACCTTTTGCTCGCCGGAGCCCATCTGAGGGCTTTAAAATGGAACTGCACCCAAAGGGATATTGACACAAACTACATTACCCAGAATCCATCGGGTGAAGCTCATTCGAGTCGCCCATCTGAGGGCTGCTAATTATAAATTAGAGGGAGTGTCTAAAGAATGCTTTCCCAGGTCGAGCCTCTGAAGACGAGCAACACGGCTCAGAAACGCGTCAGGCTTCCAGCCGTGACAGGGGAGCTGCAGCTGCTGGCGCGCACAGGGGTCCTTACCCATTGAAATGATACCACTGTTCGAGTGCGAGCCTGCCAGCGGGCACCTTGGAGCTTTGAATATATATATATATATATACACACACACACGAAACAATAAACAGAGACATTTCCATCAAACATTTCAGTCTCTAGTGTCCTGAATTTATTTCTGCCACCTTTAAACATCTGTTTATGAACATGGGACACCCCGACTGGAAAATGGCTGTCACATTGCATAAAAATATGGCTGCACCTATGAAGTTAAATGAAATGTCTTTAATTACTTTGCAGTGCATCAATGCACAATTCCTGCTCAGTGCAAAAAGTTAATTCACCTTGGAGTAGTTAATGTTTTTTCAATCCACCATGACTTAACAAGTCTGCTTCACAAAGAGCTTCCTCCAAGTTAAGAGAAAAAGTGATGTGGATGATAACACAAGTAATATCAGCATGGCCTGCAGTCCGGAAGAAAAAATCTGAAAATGTGTTAGGTAGTCCCTCTTCTCTGTTTGTGCCATTTCTACCAGTTAAATTCAGGTCTTGTTTCAAAAATGCATATTTTATTGGGCTTTCAGATATTTGAAATACTTGTTTATGGCATCCCCCAGATTGTATTTAAGCGCTGGTGTCTATTTGAAAGGACGTATAGAATACTAAGGGCCTGATTATGAGTGGGTTGTTATTTCTGAGTAAATCCCTGTTTGCATACGGGGCAGAATTACAAGTCACATTTTATTTAACACATTTGATAAATACTATATATGTTGGATAACTCAACATTTCTCAAACTTTGGCAGGTCAAACCAACTGAAATGAAACAAGGGAAAAGAATACAGGGGCATATTAGCAAGCCCCTTATCGCCGCTTTTGCCGCCGTTTTCGGCCGAAAAGCGGCGATAATGATATTGCGGTATCACCAAGGACACCCTAACAGGCCTTAGCGCGTGTTCCCTGGTGATAGCGCCTGTTTTACTAACGCCTTGCTTCTCATCGCTAATGAGATGCGAAGTGGGCGTTCCTGACATAACTCCAGGGGAAATCATCGCTAACGCAGCTCCGGGCTATTAACAAGGATGCCCCGGACCCGCGTAGCAACAATGAAACGCACGCTAAGCCCCCATTAACGCAGGAATTTAAGAACTGCTAAATTCCTGACTTATGTATTCATTACATGGGGGGGTGGATTATTGTGATACGACCACAGGGTCGTATCAGCAAGGCCAACACCGTTTGTACTGCAACATCGCTGGTTTTTCAGCGATGTTGGCCCATTTCCCCCGCTATCGCTGGAATATTCATCGCCATAGCGCTAATCGTTGCTAATACAGCGTTAGCGTGGCGATATATTCCAGCGATATAAAAAATCACGCTAAGCAGGGTTAGCGATGATTATCGCCTCTTCTAGCTAATATGCCCCACAGTATTTACTGGATCATGTGGATTTTGGTGCGTTAAACACACAAATCCGCATATTATTTCCCAAAAACTCATCATAATTGCTATTTATCGCACATGATAAATAACATACCCTGTGGTATTGTTATTTATAAGGTGAAATAAATAGCACCTATACTCGTAATTGGGCCCTTACTGTGTTTTCCTTTGGGGAAAAAGCAGAGAAGTTACCACTCATCACATTGGTTATCAGTTTGCGAACTAAAGGGATTAATATTGAATATGTCACTTTCAAGAGGGCGATAATTCACTCCTTTGTCCTGAAACACTCACTAACATTTGTGAATCATATTGGGTGGCATCAGGCTTGAACTTCAATGGACAAACTGATTTTTGAAATTCTCATCACCAACAGAGATCCATGGAGAACTTTGATATGATACCTTGGGTAATAGTCACTATACACAGAAGGTGGAAGAAGCAGAATTACCTGTGGTTCTACATAGAGGGGTACTGTGAGCAGTTGTAGTGTAGTGCTTCATGGTTTACTAGGTAGGTTTTGTGCATAAGTGTGATGCTCAGATGTATTCATCTTGGGGTTAAAAGTGGGGACATACTTGTTTTCTGGCTACTCCTCTGCTGTGTATTGTTCATTCAAAGCAAAAATCTTTTCGCTGTGCCAGAGCAAAAAATGGTGTGTAAAACTAATTTACCTTTCTCACACAAAAGAAAAAGCATAAGACCCCTCGATAATTTGCTAAAAAAATATTCTGTATTCTGTATTAGACTGCAACTTGCTACTCGGTAACTAATCAGCAAGCAGTGGATGTCCCTTTTTCTTGTGCTCCTCTTTTTCACACCTTCTATAGCACTTCCAAAATAATGATAGAATGATCATAAGTTAGCAGGTTGTCTCACTACCTTTAAAAACAAATTATTTTGAATAGTTTTTACAATGTTTACAATGTTTACATTAGTATGTATATTCTCTAATGTTACAGTTGCATGTTGGCCAATCATTTCATGGTGATTTATCATGAATTTAATGCAATATAATAACTTACTCCTAATCAGTCGCTGTTTCTACCGTATTATATATGTGTTGCCAGAAGAGAAGCACTGACATCTCCAGAAGAAACCCACCATAGAGTGGGAAGTGTTCGTCAATACCCTGACCATAAATATTGACTAGTGATCTGTTGTATCCATTTACCTTGAAATGACCATCTTTTGGTGATGCCCCCCAAGATGTTTGCCCTATCTGCTTTTCTGGCTTTAGAATGCTGTACACTTTCCCCTTTGCCCGTGCTGAACAATCGTAAAGTGCCTGTGTTCCCCGTTTATGGTAGTTGAATTGTTATTCCTAATAGGCAAATTTAACTTGCCTATAAGTCCCGGGTACATGATGTAGAAAGTTCACCAAGTGCGGTGTAGAACTAGGCCTGGGCTGAATTTCAATTATGCTGGAGTAATTGGCGTAATTTTGGTAATTCCCCATTACTCTTTAACTCTTTAACTTGGAATTCTTATGCATTATGCCCATTCACATAATTAAGAGTAATTTTGGGGAATGAATTTCTACCACAAGAGCACCTTTAGCAAGAGCGAGTGGCTGTTCATGCTGCTGTTCATACTCTGTTGCATGGAACACTATTTCTTAGAGCAAAATGCATCCAGGATCCATTTTGGACATGAGGGGGCATTTTGTGCTATGAAATAGCACTAAATGCAAACTTACCCTTTTTGCATATTTCCATGTGATTTCACAGAATTTTTGGGTAATTCTGAAAGATTTCGCTAGTCAGTATTACGTAAGTTACACCCACCCCTATGTAAAACCTGCACTGAGACCCATCAAAATAAACCTTCTTCACAGGGGAAAATCATCCTTTTAAATATTAATAAGTAAGACATGTAGAAATTAAAATTTTACATAGCCTTACAGTGAGTAGCAACCAAAAGCTATTGGGAAGACGGATTGTAGATTCATTCTGCTATCTCTGGATTGGGACGATTTGTATAATTTATTAAACTAGACCTCGGCAAAACTTCAATCATGATGGAGAAATCCGGGTAATTTCTGTAATCTCATGTGACTCTTGTCAGTCTTGTGATACAAAATTACCAAAAGTTATGCCATTACATAATTTTGAAACATGTTGAGCAAAAATGCCACCCAAAGAGCACAGGAACAGATCGTGAGAAGCAATTGGCAACTGCTGTTCATGTTGTACTGCACTTAGTGCTATTTGCTTAGCACTAAATGCAAAGCTTTCGGTCCATCTTGGATGCAAGGGTGCATTTTACACTACGAAAATAGTGCTAAATGTATGGTTATGATCTTCATGTGATGTCACATAATTTTGCTGTAATTTCATATAATGATGATACAGCAAATTTCGCTAGTTATGCCCTCTCTTTTTAAAATATATAAAGAGCCCAACATAATAGTGACATCGATTTTTGATAAATATTAAGAGAAAGTAACTTTAAAAAGTTTCCTTTTACCTACTTGATGCTCTTGGAGGCTAGTCTGATTTAGCTCTCTAGCAAGCCCAGTGGGTGATTAACTATGATGAGGTATGAAAACTACTCCTTTAGCAGAGAGAGGGCATTTTCTATTCCTCTGGCAGAAGGACCAGTTTGGGTATAACTAGGAACTCAATTCACTACAAAGGGGCCTCCCCTATCTCAAGCAAATGTTAGGTGACACATAGGAAGGCCCCAGCTTTTGTCCTCCCAGTCAGACAGGCACCAAACTGAGTGGGGGGAGGGCTGCTCCCAGATCTGGTATGAAGTGACAAGAGAATGGGGAGATGGCTTATGAGACTGGCCACTCCTCACGGTAAACACAAGGGGAAAAGGGTGTCTCCCTCTTGAACTTTGGGATCAAGGGGCACTGTGGATTGTTTGCAGAAAGGCAAACAAAAACTGTTGCAAAAAGTGTAAGGTAACTCCTGGAAACATTACCCTATTGATTAGGAGGGTCAAGGAGTCACCCCACTCACGTTCTAGTGCAAGGCTTAAATGTGGCTTGACAAGGTTCTGTCTTCAGAACACTTCCTGCACCTGATGAAGAACAGAAGAGGACTGAACCTGCAGTCTGTGACCTGAGAGGAACCCTGAAAGACAGGACCTACTACCCCTTGTACCTAGGACAGAAAGTTGGACTTCAATGGTCAGTTGGCTGAACTTCTTGTGGCTACAGGGTTACCAAAAACTGCAGAGGCCCTTTCCTGAAGTTCCTAGCTGACCAGAGACAACTGGACCTGATCCGGGACCTGCTGGTGCCCACTGCTGGAGTGTGTTTTGAATCCAAGTACTGTTCTTGGTGTCCTGGTACCTTTGACTGTGTCTAGCAGGACTTCTACCACCCCAAAAAACGTTGTACTTTTTGGCCTCCAGAAGACCAGGACAAACCACCCCAGCCTATCTGACCAAGGTGCGTCCTCGATGGTCTAAGAAAGCAGGTTTCTAATGCTCAGAGCTTCTCCACAGTAGCAAATCCCATTCATTAGACCCTCAGTGAGAAGGTGTCAGGCCTGTTGGAACTCAATGTCAAATACAAATGCACCCTTGTTCAGCTGAAGGATTCCAAGCTAAGAGGCTGATTTGTATCTTCGCAGTATAGATACTTCATTGCAATGGCGATGGAATATCTATACCGTCCAGATAATGATTCATATGCCTGATTTCGATGCGGGCAGATGATACATTTAATCACAGAGGAGACTACTCCCTCTCTGCCGTGATTAAACCCCTATGACGACCCGGCAAATTAAGGGCCATCTGATGCAGACCTGTAATGCTACACACCTGACTTAGATTGGTGGAGTTAGAGGGCAGTTTTCACTGACCATCACCACCAGGAAAGCCCTGACGTAGGGGGTAGTCACAACTATTAAATGCTCACCTCGCCATGGGAGAGGACTCCCAGGGCAAGCGGGGTATTGCCTTTTTTATTTTCCAAAATAAAATAAAAAAGTTTTAAAAATCTGTTTGATGCAGGGCTCTGTCACACCGACGGAGCCCTGCACCAAAAAGCGGAATGCAATGACATGAACCGATGTGATGGCGGTTCCTAGCAATGCATAATAAATGACCACCAGCTTGGCACTCATCTATAAATCTGGCAGGTGGTCTCTTACCAGGGAGAATAGTAATGTACTCCATCAACTGGCTGAACAACAGGCAGTCCACCAGGAATTAAAACAACCCTAAATCCAAAGGTAAAAATCTTGACTAGTCGTGGACCAAAGTATATGGCCAGTAAATGGACTTCGCTCAGTGCTGATTTTGAATTTCTCCCACCCTGAACAATTCCCACTAAATCTAATGGTTTCAGCAGGACTTTGCCCATCACCTATTTGACTTTGGGAAGACTTCTTTGGATCTATCCTGCTGCCTTTCTCTGCTCCATGATAAATCCTCAGAGAGGAAAAACCTGGGGGCATATCATCAACGAGGCGATAAAAAATTATCGCCGCTTTTGCGTCCGTTTTCAGACGAAAAGCGGCGATAATTTTATCGCCTAATCAGCAAGGTCACGCTATCGCGTGAAACCTTGCATTAGCGCCTGTTCTCTGAACGCCCAGCTTTGCATCTCTATTGAGATGCAAAGTGGGCGTTCCTGCCCTGACATAACTGGAGAAATGTCGCTAAGCGACATTTCTCCAATTATCAATGGGCACGCTAACCTGCAGAGCGACAAGCAAAGTAGCGATAACCTCTGTTATCGCTACTTTCCTTACGCCTGCTTCAAGACTGACTTAGCCATGATATCCTATGTAAGGTGGATATCATGGCTAAGTATGCCTTGCCCTATCATCAAGCTATTGCCAAACTTTGTGAGATTATCGCTGGATTTCCAGCGATAATCTCACATTTGGCAGTTAGCGCTTGGAATTTTATCGCTTTTGAGATAAGCGTTGCTAATAGCACGCTATCTCAGCGATAAAATTCCACGTTACCCGGCGATAATTATCCTAGCGCTAAGTGCGCTTAGCGATAATTATCGCCGGTCCTTGATGATATGCCCCCTGGTTGGCGTATCTGACCAGGGTTTTAGTGTGGTCCTACTCAAATCACGCCAAGTTTCTGGTGTACTATGAACATTGACTACCATTGGCTCTTCACTTTTTGACACTGTTTTCACTTAAAATTTTAAAAGTTGATATCTGCATAAATACTTTGCACATTTGCCCTGTTATGCCTGTCTGCTCTATGCCATAGGTACTAGAGGGTTGAGTTTAGATTAATTTAGCTACTTTGAAGATTCACACTGACCAGAGTTGTGATTATTCCTTGATATAGGCAGTGGGTGTTAGAAATGGGATTCCTGGTTGGCTGCCGTATGTACCCAGGCCAGGCAGGAACCACCACTCTAGTCAGGGTAAGCTGGATACACAATAATATAAACTGTGAGCATCCCTAGTAGCTTGGCAAGGAGCAGTCAGGCATATCTACAAAGGCAATGTGTAAAGTATTTGTGCAACGCACACACACAGTAACACAATGCATACACCACAAAAATATTTGACACAGTGTTAGAAAATATAGATTGTATTTTTATGAATTAAATAAGACCAAAGAGCAGTAGGTACTGAGAAATGTTCACTTTCTAAAAGTGGCATTTCTAACATACAGACCAGCTGAGTCAGGCGCTTACCATGGAAGAAGCCTGTTCATGGACTTTGGAATCTGATCTCGCAGCACAATCTGTCACAATGACTACTGCTACAGAGTTAGGCCATTTCTACGCATGGCTGTCTATTTGCTGCTGCTGGATAACACTATTTTAAATGAGACAATATCTTATAAATAACTAAACAACCAGAAGCATTGAGACAACATTGGCATCATTGCTTGTTATCACTTCTATTATAAACAATGTGTTTCCTCTACGTTCATTTGGGCATGTGTGTGTGTAAAATGTGACTTAGAAAAATGCACTTTAGAGCATTTTTCAAAGAAATCGAAAATTACCACCAACTTTAGATTGATGGTAATTAGCGATTCATATTAGCGAAATCGCTAAATTTTTTTGTTTAATGCATTGTATTTAAGGAATCGCAGTTTGCGATTCCTTAAATGCAATCGCAATTTAAGTAATCGCAAATTTAGCGATTCCTTAAATAGTGATTTTTGCATTTGGGATGATGCATCCCAAATGCAAAAATACCGGTTGCAAAGGAGCAGATTCTGCGACTCTGCCCGTTTGCGACCGGTTTTTAGGTTGATGCATGGGGCCCCTTATTTCTAGAAATCTTTTTCATAGAAAATACATTAATGATTGTTAACGTAGTAATCGGTCGTTACTACTTAATGTTCATGGCTATTCGTATTTAAAACGGTTAATGCAATCAGTCTAAAAACAGTCAAAAACGTAAAATTCTGACGGACATGCATCTAGACACTGCTTCGTATATTAATCTAGGAAGAGGATTACCAGGAAGCCTTAATACATGTTTAACTTGGATCAACTCGTAAGGTCGATCATGACTGCAAACATTTGGATACAAAATTGTAAACCCACATCGAATATGAAAATAGCTATCTGGCAAACCATGCTTTAAAATCGAATATAATAATAGCTATGTGGCAAACCATGCTTTAAAATCGAATATAATAATAGCTATGTGGCAAACCATGCTTTAAAATCGAATATAATAATAGCTATGTGGCAAACCATGCTTTAAAATCGAATATAATAATAGCTATGTGGCAAACCATGCTTTAAAATCGAATATAATAATAGCTATGTGGCAAACCATGCTTTAAAATCGAATATAATAATAGCTATGTGGCAAACCATGCTTTAAAATCGAATATAATAATAGCTATGTGGCAAACCATGCTTTAAAATCGAATATGATAATTGCTGTGCTTAAAAACTTCCACTGTTCATCATTAGTTTTCAGAAAGGGCCAATGACATCATGTCACTGGCAAAGCTGTACGGTAAATCCATAAAATTCATAATGGTGTTTGTAGACGATAAGTCAAATAATTGCATACGCTGTTAGAGTATATGCTCTTGTTTCAGTAAATGATGTTCGCTCTCCCTTTGGGTTTATTTAGGTTACTGGGAGCCACCAAAACTTTCCTTGCCAATTTGTGTTTTACCGTGATTGCAGTTGCACGAACAGTGCCTTGAGGGCATTCTTCTCTTTCTATTATTAGATCCTTTCCCATTTAATCTAATTTGTTTTGAATTGCTCATTCTCTTTACAGAGCATTTTAAGTAAGAGGATTAACTGCAGAGTCCAGTTCAAGCCTAGAATTACCTGCTGCTTTTGTTTTAGCTTCATCTGGCCTCTTTATACACACATTCAACTCCTAGGTTCTTACCTCAAATACTTGACTGATAAAGAAAATGCACCTCCTCTTGCAGTGTTTTATCTTTCGTGCGATGCGGCGCTTTTGGCTTTGCTACCTTTATTTTCGGCGTTTCGTGTATGCTCCATTTTAACCTGCTGATTTGGATTTGATTTGCTCCTGCGTACCTACGTCTGAGGGTTTGCAATACTATTATTTGTCACATGAGAAAATGATCTAAAATTCACCAAATTGCCAATAGTTTTAGTTTCGGTTCTCAGGCCAGCAGTTTGTAAATTATCTTCATTACTGTGTTCTGGGTCATGAACACAGCCTTGTCCAAATAAAATGTAACACATCACAATGTTTTAAGGGAGTAATGCTTTCATTCTAGGGGGGATATTCACAAGAACGTGCGATAAACATCGCCAAAATAGGCTAACGCAATTTTTCATATTGCCGTTTATCGCGGGGAAATAACCCTGTGTCAACGTCGTATTCACAACACGGCGGTAACATGCGATAGTTTCCCGATAACGCCTCAAATGTCCGCGATACAACTACCGCAACGGCGATAAAAAAGGAAACCCGAACGCGAAAAAAGTTGTGATGGGCCCAACCGCGATAGAAAAATCGGCGACAAGCAGCGCCAGGCTTGCAATTCCCACGTCAGACGGGAAAAATCACCATAAAAGCAGCAAAAAAACCCCCAAAAAACCACATAACAACTGCGAAGCACAATGGAGGCAGCCGGAGCAAGTACAGAGGACAACCCGAACCCCACAAGCCCCACGGAGGACCAGCCTGGGACCTCGGGGTCAGGGAAGGGCAAGGAGAAAAAGAAGAGGAAGACGCAGTTCAGTCCGCAGGAAACAGGATCCTGATAACGGAGGTGGTCAAACACCATCAACAACTGTTCTTCACCTCCACTGTGTCATTGGCAACAAAAAATGGAACATGACAGTCCATCGTGGACAAGGTGAATGCAGTCTGAGTGCTGAGGAGGACAATGGACGAGGTCAAGAGGTGCTGGAATGATGTGAAGCGCAAAACCAAGCAGAAACTCGCAAACAACTGCAAAGCAGCAATGCAGACTGGGGGTGGGAGCCCTGCGCCACAGGAGGAGCTGGATGAGATGGAGGAAATGGTGTCCACAGTCATCAGTGTGGAGATGGTGGCAGGAGTCGGGGGACCGGACACTGCTCAACATGACCTGACACAACAGCAACAGGGTGAGTAACCACCAGGGACTGGGGGACGGGGGAGATGGGCACAATGGCACACATGCACAATGAAGTATGGCACACTGCAGAACCACAATGACTCAGGATCATGTCCCTGATCTCCTTGCCATACTGCAGCACACATAGAAACAGTAAGTAGTCCCCCGTCCACAATGTGCCCAGAGGGGGCCCTCCCCACACATCACCAATCTCACAACAAACACATGCACATGTGCTGAACCCAGCAAAGCTGCGGATCCGTGAGCCACACTGACAATGCAAGTGACACTGCATGACGATGAGCATGTCTGCAGGCCACTCATCATGACATGTTGCACGCCACGACACCGAGGTGGCTGAGTGTGGTCCACATCCGGAAAGGAGCAGGTCACACACTGACACATCCACGTGCACAAACAACCCCTGACGGCAACAAGACATCTGCAGACAAACCATGCCCAAGAGTCCCAACTCCCACCAAGAGCCCAATTCACCCAAGTATGCAACATCTCAGCACTGCATAAGTACAGAAGTCAAAGGCACACCGCCTGAAAGGGAGAAGGCCAAGCAAAGTCTGAGCTGCAGGGGCGACTCTCCCACAATGCAGCACACACACAAGAATCAGAGCACATCAACATTGACAACAATGTGGTACAAACTGCAACACTTTCACAACAGAACAGAGGACACAACTGCTGCCGCTTGTGTGTAGAAACTGGCCAATCACATTTGGCGTAGCAGGAAACTGTGACATGAAAATGGACAAGTACAATCCCACATCCCTGATGGTGCACAAATGTCCACTGTCCCGCTTCAAATAGGCAGCTCCTCCTAAACAGTCACAATGTACATTGTCATGCAGTCTGTTTGGAAACTTGACCAATGCGTGAACATACATGGAACACACTGTTAAACTGCATCTCCCCTTTACATTGCAGAGGGAGAATCATCACCTCCTGCAGAGCAGACCGAACACCTCCTCACTGATGACGAGGAGGGCCTCCCCATCTTCGACACCGATGCCCTCCAAAAGCTCATGGACAGCTTCGGGACCCCACCTCCAGGAGCAGGGCAGCCCAGCTGCATCGAGGAGAGCCCACCCCCTGCACAGACCACACAGCAGGAAGCACCCACCACCCCGGCTGTCTCCCAGGATCCCCACGACCAACACATGGCATTTCAACTCCGTGTTCTGGTGGGCCTGAAGGAGATGGCTGAGCAGGTGCGGGTGGGGTTCAACCTCATGGCAGCCAAACTTGATGCCATCCATGGGTGTCTATGTCCCATCAGGGACCACTTACAGTCCCTAACGGACACCCACAGTCTGCTCCATGGTCTCCAACGAGCCATGGCTGACATCGCTGGAGTCACGACTCGGAGACAAGAACACCTGTCTAGTCAGAGTGGCTCCATCGATCTCAGCCGTGAGTTGGGACACATGCGGAGGCTCATGGAGGACTCGGTGCGGATGGAGGCAGAAAGGATGGCTGCCACGGCTGCACATCAGCGAAATGTGACTGGGATCTTCCATGCCCTGCAGATCCTCATCATGGCATTGCTGCTACAAGGCCTGGCGCAGATGAATGCTGCTGCTCCTACACCATCCACATCCCCGCCCTCTGATGTGTCAGGGCCCCACAGTGTGGCAGACATTCCACCTCCGGCACCTGATGTGTCACTGCCACACAGTACGGCCGGCAATCCACCTCCGGCCCCTGATGTGTCAGTGCCACACAGTGCTGCAGCCGAAACACCAACACCCACAGGTGAGGCACATCACACATCAGAGGACGATGATGTGGATGACACTGCCGTTGTGGTAATGAGGAAGCGATAGCATTCATCTTTGCCATATGGCCAGTTTCAGCTTGGTTCGGCCCTTTGCATCATCACCTTCCACTGTCCCTCGATACACTCTGCGGCACTCACCTTGGACCTCGACATGGACTGCCATATTCTGTTTGGTCACCAACGACACAGCAATCAGACTGCGGACTGAACTCTTCCTCTTCCGATGAACTTGTCCTTCCCTAATGGACTCTGGCTGTCCCTCCACGGGGCAACAATGTCAAGTGGGGTGTGCATGGCCCTGTACTGCTCCAGCTGCAACACTCCACTGGATGTGAATAAAACATTCAAATTCACACAGATGTGTCATGTCTATGATCCTTCAAGTATGACAGTATGGATGAATGTAGGGTCACTGATTCCCCCTCACGTCCATTTTGCACATGTTGTGGGGCTTGGGTCACAGGGTGCAACATTGCCGATTGCGGTCCGGGTGGCACAGACACTACAACGGAGACACACGCATTGGTTAATTCCTTGTCCAGGCCAGAACTGAACCACGCCCATAGCCCTGGGCTCATTGTTCACACCCCTACGCTGGACTGGCATACGCCAGCCCAGCCCACTCCCCTTACGCTCACAGGGGGTGACGACACAGCTACTTGTCCCAGGTCTTCCCTGTAGTGATCTGCTGGTCACTGGTCTAGTCATCAGCATGCCACAGCCATTCCCTGAGGGCTGGTTTACACCCACACCACACCCATCCAGCACAGGCGTCACGGGACATGTGACCCTGCCAATAAAAGGGGCCCACCACAGCACATCCCCCCCTGCCAGAGGAGACATGATGGCGTCCGCATCCACGGAACACAATCATAAAGGGTCCGTGACTTGTGTTGCCCTGAGTTGGTGGCACCCGATGGCCTGGGTCCGGCACGGGCCTACCGCCACGTGGTGATGACTTGCGTTGCACTGAGTTGGTGGCTCCCGATGGCCTGGGTCCAGCACAGGCCTACCGCCACGTGGCGATGACTTGCGTTGCACTGAGTTGGTGGCACCCGATGGCCTGGGTCCAGCACGGGCCTACCGCCACGTCCGATGACTTGCGTTGCACTGAGTTGGTGGCACCCGATGGCCTGGGTCTGGCACGGGCCTACCGCCTCGTGGCGATGACTTGCGTTGCACTGAGTTGGTGGCACCCGATTGCCTGGGTCCGGCACGGGCCTACCGCCACGTGGCGATGACTTGCGTTGCACTGAGTTAGGCCCACCTGAAGAGCTGAACGGGTGTGCAGACTGCAATGATGCGATGGCCTCGATATGGCGTCCAGCATATCAGGACTCAATTTGATTTGTGAGCCCTGCTGGACTGCAGTGTACACGCAGGCAGCAGTCAGCACACACATGACTCCGCAGTGCGGTGCCGCATGGTGTGCTCGGGGCCTGTGGCACTGAATCCATCCATCGGCTGAGGAGGTTGCACCAGCATGTGGAGGGCCCTCTTGGAGACACGCCGGTGGTGGCAGGTCAGCATTGAGGCCTGGGTGCGCAGGGGCGGGCAGTCATCGCTGGGCAGGGGACCAGACTGGGGACCAGGGCTGGGGTGCAGCAGGTGCACAGGATCGCGCAGGCACCACCAGTCACGGCGGCGTCCTCATGGCTGTGTGGGAGGCGCCGCACTGGCAGACACCGCCCTGCATGCGCTGACGAGATGTGCGTGGGTTGGCTTGGGACGTAGTCACCTCGTCCCCAGTGTGAATGCGGCCGTTGATTGTGGTCGGGCACGTGTGTGTAGGCCTATGGTCACGATATGGCAATAGCAAACACAGAGACACACGCAGTAGTTACTGTGGTGGCCATCCCAGAACTGGACCACGCCCAGGGCCCCGTTGTATTCATTTGCGACATACGCTGGCCAAGGCCGCTCCGCTCAGGCTTACAGGGGGGGACCACATGGCTAAATGTCCAAGGGCTTCCACACTGCCGAGGGTAACCTGTTTGCGTCCACTGTCCACTATACTGCAAACACCAGCAGTAGATGTCCACATGGACATGTCTGTGCTCTGCATACTGCAGTCTGTCCAGCACATCTCCGCAACACTTGGCATTGTGTCCTTTCTTTGTGCTGGGTCACTTGCCTCCTTCGCACATTCTTGGTTTCCATCTCTCCCCACATTCTGCAATTGTGTGGCAGAGGGGCTCTGCCTTTGTGGATGGTTTGTCTACATGTCTGGCTCCTGTTACCACGGTTACTTGTGTTGTCGTGTCCGGTAGTTGGGTATGTTGGTTGGCATGTTGTATGTGATTTTGTTACGTGTGCTCTCCCACAGTTGTGAGTTGTGTGATTGTGGAGTTGAGGTGTGTGGTGTATTCAGTTAGTACTTACCAATGAGCAGTGCATTGCCATGGGTGCCATCCTGGAAGCGCTGGTTGATGATGGACTGTCGGAAGATGTATGTATCATGCACACTGCCTGTGAAGTTGGCGTCGACATTGGTGAACTGTCCCCGGTGGCCCACTATCGCTTGCACATTGATGGAATGATTGTGCTTTCTGTAGCGGTAATTGTGTGCAGGGTCGGCAGGGGGCACAAGTGGTACATGTGTATAGTCAATTGCCCCTGACACGTGCGGTAAGGCAGCTATGGTGTGATTCCCCTGCATGCTCTCCAGCTGTTCATGCACAACATGGGGGAAGTGAAGGTGCAGGGGTATAAAGATGATACATACCGTGATGTTTACGGGTATGATGAATCCTGCATGATGAGACCGTAACAGATGTTTGTGTGGTCGTAACCTTCCTTTTCTTTCCTGCGGAGGTTACGGGCACACAGACTTCTGTTACAGTATGTTTGGACTGGATTCATCATACCTGTATGCATTCCGGTTTGTCCAAGTGCAATACACTGTACCAGATTACGTTTGTGACTATGAGGACGCTTGACCATTGTCACCATTTCTCCAACAGGTTTCTGACTACTGATTTCGGGATATGGAATGGTACTGGGCAGTTCCCACAGCATTTGCAGTTTATTGGATCCACAAGTTGCCCTGGTGAAGTTCCCCATTGGGAATGGAACGCGTTGGCTATGCTTTTCGTCTTGTTGTTTATGTATTTGTAATAAAGCTCTGTTTTTCCACTACCATTGACTACTGGACTTCATGACCTGGGGGGGAGGGTCCGGGGGGTGGTTGCGGTGGGTGTTGTGGCCCTCTTGGGTCTCCAGGCTGCATGATCATTGTCTCCATGGCATCTGTTGGTCTTCAGATGTGGCTCTAGGCTGGGCTCCCTTTCATACTGCAGGTTGTCGTCCTGCTTAACACCAGTAAGAGGCAGGTATTGAATCCCTGCTTCTAACGCGCATTATCGCCTGTTTTCGGATCGCAACGCTGATCTGGCTGGTCGTTGGGAATATCGCGAAGTGGTGTTTTCGGGTGTTTTTGCACGGGAACGCCTACTCTGCATATCATTAGCGTTAGTTGTCGCTCTCATCCGTGGCGATGTGTTTTGCGGCAGCTATCGCGGGAAAACTGGCGATGTCGGCAGTTTGCACCAGCTTGTGAATGGGGCGATATGTCTATCGCCAGTTTTGCGGCGCTAAAGTGCCGATAAATTGGCGATGGCTCCTTGAGAATATGCCCCTAAATGTGTTGCATTATTCAACTTTATGTTGAGGTGGCATCGGACATCAGTCTTCATAGCAAATGGGCTGATGAAAGTTCAATTACTGTATTGTTTGTTTTTGAGATTCTTTTGCACCATTATTTTATTTAGTTTTTATAGAGTAAATAGCATCAGTAATCAGATCGACTTTCATGGTATCTTAAATATTGCAATAAGTAGGCCATGGTGGAGTTCGTGGAGTTTTACTCCGCAGAACTCAAGAAGTGACAGAAAAACTATGTCGGAGTTCCGCCAGTGGCGGAGTATGTTAAGTTGTGCTGCTTGCACTGACTTTAAGCACCAGGAGTTTGTGCGGCACTGTAGAATCAGTGCATACTGCACTCTACATCACGCTGCTGCTTTCTGCCGCTCGACATTCGAGTAGACATTCTACTCGAGCGGCAGTTTCCTCAACGTGAGCGGTCGCGACCTGCCGCAACAACCCGCATTGAGAAATCTCACCGAGGAGGTCTAGCGCATGTTTTTTTCTCTCACGAACGTTTGCCAACTTACCGTTGGCGAGCCATGCGAGAGAATAAACTACACTCCGCGTCACTTTGCGGAGTTTTTTGGAACTCAACATGGAGTAAAACTCCAAATGGGTAAAACTTGGCAAACTCCGCCTGCAGAGCGGAATTCTTCGCCCACATTTACAATGGAGTTCACTTGTTAATACTAATAATAATCATAGTAAAGTCTAGTAAACCTTCCATCAGCATAACGTTATGCATCATATGTATCCCTGAAACATAATGCCAGAGATACCTGTGGATTGGTGTAGCAAATGTGGCCAGTGTGTAGCTTGTTACTAAATAGAAGGGTTGGTCCTGATGAAAGCATTGAAAGTAGTTGAATGTACTGAAGCGTATTTGCATAATGTTGAGTTGCCCCAGTGTTAAAGGCTTCATCTGTTTGACTTTAATAACTGATGTGTGATACCATGAATAAAGGTGTATTTGGTGACATACAGATACATTCATTTTTACCTGATGATTAGTAACTTTCATCTCTATGAGCTCACTCACCAGGGGCAGCACACTAGTAGGGACAGTGTCAGCTAGGGACATTTTATATGGTGGCAACATCAGGCAGGCTAGGGTCACTCCACATTATTGGGGAAATATTTTGGCCACTTTCTACCCCAATGGGGCAGATCAGCCATATTTTTAGGCCGATCTGCCACCAATTGGTGCAGAAAACCACTAGACACCAGGAATTTTTTTGTTTACATATCAGGATCGGCCGCTTGGGCAAGATTCGCTTCCATTGTGTGGAAGGAATCTGGACATGTTCTGCCTCCCTGGGGGCAGAACTGTCATATTTTTAGGCTGATCTGCCCCCAAGGGGGGGCAGAGAACCACTAGACACAAGGCATTATTTTATTAAATGTCGAGGAATGACCCCTTGGGCAAGGATAACTCTGCACTATTGGGGAAATAGAAACCACTAGGCAGCAAGGATTCTTTTATTTACATGTTGAGATCAGTCCCTTAAGCATGTATTGCTGCCCAAATATATTACTGCAGGTTTTGGCTGTCGTTTATTTGGGAAATATTTTAGCCAGTCTCCCCCCCCCCTGAAGGGGGCAGATTCACCGTGTTTTTAGGCTGAACCTGACCCCAAGGGGGGGGGGGGCAGGAAACCACTAAACACCATGGATTCATCAATTTACATGTTGGTGAGCTGCCCCTTTGGCACGGATCGCTGATCATATATGTTTCTACAGGTTTTGGCTGTCCCCCCCTCCCTTTGGGCAGAACAGACATTTTTTAGGCCAATCTGCCCCTAAGGGGGAAGAAAACCACTAAACACCTGGAAAATGTGTTTTTTTAAATCAAAGTTTGAGGTTTGCAGGGGCTTCTAGATAAGAAAACCTGATGAAATCCACACAAGTCACCCAACCCTGGATTCCCCCATATGTCAAGTTTTAAAAAATGGGCTGGTTTGTTAGATTTCCCTAGGTGCCGGCTGAGCTAGGGAGTAAAATCCACAGTTAGGCACACTACAAAAAAAGGGTCAGGTTTCAGTGGAATAATGTGATGTGTCCATTTTGCTTTTTGGCACTTTTCCTGTGCCTGCCACTAGCCCTACCTACACCGGTGAGGTACCATTTTTATTGGGATATTTGGGGGAATGGTAGGTGGAAGGAAAAGAGTTGCTCTCTGTCGATTCCAAAACTTTTCATCACAGAAATGTGAGGAAAATTTATTTTTAAGTCAAAGTTAGAGGTTTACAGAGACTTTTGGGTAGGAATACTTGGTGAGAGCCACACAAGTCATCCCACCCTGGTTTCTCCTAAGTAGCTAGTTTTAAAGAATGTGCAGGTTTGCTAGTTTCCCCTGGGTGCCGGCTGACCTAGGGCCCAAAATCCACAGCTAGGCACATTGCAAAAAAGATGGTCGGGTTTCAGTGGAAAAATGTGATGTGTCCATGTTGCGTTTTGGCGTCTTTCATGCCACTATTGCTACGCACACAAGTGAGGTACCATTTTTATTGGGAGACTTGGGAGAAGGGGATGGGGTATGACATTAGTTGCTCCCTCAAGATTCTAGAACTTTCCATCACAGAAATGTGAGGAAAATGTGTTTATTTAGTCAAAGCTTAAGGTCTGTAAGGGCTTCTGGGTAAGAAATCCTGGTAAGAGCCATGCAAGTCAACCAACCCTGAATTCCCCTGCTGTCTAATTTTAAAAAAATGTGCAGGTTCTAAACCACCAGAAGCAATGAAACAACATTGGCACCATTTTTTTTCATCACTTCTACTATAAACAATATGTTTCCTCTACATTCGTTTGGTTAGTTTTAACAATCATTTAATTAGTGAAGAAAATATGTGGTTACCTGAGACAACATTGGCATCATTTTTGTTATCACTTCTATTATAAACAAGAAGTGGATTGTATTTGTGAGCAGCATTACAGGGATGAGTAACAGGATCAAAAATGTGATCAATTGGAATTGGAATATTCTGAATAGTGGCAACTACATAGAGTAGGACAAAACATTATTTGCCTTTCATAAAAATTGGAATTTAAGGAACAAACTGGTCCACACTTATAGGGAGAGAAGACCACAAATACAGGTGAATTTGATTAATGAAAGAATTGTGGGGAGTTTTAGATGTGGAGGTTGTAACATCGATCTGTAACAAGGTAGGGGGCAATCGCAATCCTTGGTACTCTCCTCAACTTTGCTAGCTCAAGCAAGCATGTAAAAAGCTTGAAAGAAGATGGAGAAAGGATTTTTCAGTACTCAATAAAGATAAATATAGAGAGGCTATTAGAACCTACAAAGGTGAAATAAAACTGGCTCAGGCTCTCTATTTTGAGGAGAAAATTACATCAGCCTCCAATTCTCCTCGCGAAATCTTACGCATTGCAAAATCACTTCTTCAACCCCCTGCCTCTCTATCATATCTGATGATACCTTAACTCGATGTAACAAAATGGCAAAGTATTTTTTCAACAAGATATATATTCCGCCTTCCCACAGGAGATATCCCAACAAAACGTAACATCTCTAAATATTATGCCCCAAGACTGAGAATGCTTATTTTCCCGAAATCCCTCCTCTCAATCTGTTCATTCTTCAAGGGATTCTCAGCCAATTAAAATCTGGCTTGCCCATGGATTCCTCACCCCCTCCATCCTTAACTTAGTCACGGAGACCGTTGCCCCGGTGATCCTCGATTTGATTAATGCCTCTTTCCAGACGGGACTTGCCCCCCCTCCTTGGAAGCGGGCAATGGTCAAAGCATTGTTAAAAAAAACTAATTTAGACTCGGAAGTGGAGGGGAACTACCGCCCCATCACATTACTGCCAGGAATCAGCAAAATTGCTGAGAAGCATCTTAACTCCACACTCTCTGATTTCTTGGAAAGTAATGACTCTCTCCACCCTTCACCGATGGGATTTAGACCTTTACGAGGTACAGCGACTGCCCTCCTGGCAGTGGTAGAAGAGACTAGAAAAATACTAGATGACGGAGGCTGCGCTGCTATTATCCTTTTGGATCTCAGCGCAGCCTTCGACACAGTCAATCATCAGCTGCTGATCCAGAGACTTACTGATGTGGGAGTGGCTGGGACAGCACTGAAATGGCTGCAGTCCTTTCTGGAGGACAGATCTTTTGAAGTCTACGAGGATGATATCACCTCAGAATGGATGCCGCTTAGATGTGGGGTTCCTCAGGGCTCCTCCCTTAGCCCCACACTATTTAATATCTACATGAGGTCTCTGGCGGAGGTGGTTCTACCTTTTGGAATCCAGATTATCACATATGCCGATGACACCCAACTGGTTGTCTCTTTCAATCAGTCGATAGGACTGGACATGGTCTAATAAGGTGCCTTGAGCAGGTTTCACTATGGATGGAATGTTCTTATTTGAAACTTAATGGAGCTAAGACAGAGCTGATGTTCCTTGGCAACTCATCCTCCCTTAACATAGGACCATCCTGGCCCAGCTGCCTGGGTCCAGCCCCTTCTCCCAAAGATCATATTAAGAGCCTGGGCGTCTGGCTTGACCGGAACCTTGATTTTAAGGTACAAGCACGGAATGTTGCAGCCAGCTGCTATGGGATCCTAAGAATGATAAGGAAAATCCTCCCTTTGCTACCTTTTGCAGCCAGAAGATTGCTGGTGCAAGCATTGATTCTCTCCCGGCTTGACAATGCCAACGCCCTCTACTTAGGAGCTCCATGCTGTACTACAAAAAATTACAGATAGTGCAAAACTGCGCAGCACGTCTGTTATTGAACATCCCCAATCGGTTGTCAGCTAAGCCTGCCCTTGCTGCTCTCCACTGGCTTCCTATCCATGATAGGATCCAATTCAAGGCATTATGCATGGCTCAGAAAGCACTTTCAGGGAAGGGTCCTCCTTTATCCGATCTACTATTCGGCCCTATAGTGCCAATAGGGCCTTAAGGTCGGACAACAAAAATCTGGTAGTAGTACCAAAAATAAAAAGATCAAGGAGCGGAGGATGCCTTTTTTCATATAATGATGCCAAGCTGTGGAATCCCCTCCCCCTTCAGATCCGGCTTGAACCAAATTATTTGATCTTTCGGAAACAAATCAAAACTTTTCTCTTTCCCTAACTACTGCTCGGAGCCTCTGATCGCATGATCGCAGTGCTGGGATGCCCTTGGGTAACCATGCGCTCTAGAAATGCTGCTTCAATTCAATTCAATGCTGCTTCAACACATGCAAGCAGTGTATCAGAGATACCAAGGTGTCTTGTCAGGGAGTATCACATGAAACAAGAGTGTTTACCAACTGCCGAAGTAAGAACGTTGTATACTCAATCATGTTTCCATGTGGTTTGGGCTATGTTTGGTGAAACTAGTTGGGAACTCTGTATCAGAAACAATGTGCATAAATCCACCAGTAGAACTAGGAAAGCAAATGATTCATTAGTGGACATTTCTTGAAAAAAGGATATGGCAAACATTATTTTAGGTTCTTCATACTGGATAAGAAAATAGGTAAGATAAGAGGTGGCAATAGTGACAAATTAAGAAAAGTGAGAGAACAATTTTTTTATGTTGAGATTCTATACCTACAGATGTGGACTTAACAGGAGATAAGAATGGGCATGTGTGATCATTAGCTAGCGACAAGAGTATCCTGACATTGGTGGTCTACAAATTTCTGTTAACCTTGGGTAAGGAGATTTCCTTGCCTATATTAGGCTATATGGTTTATGTTTATTACAGACACATAGGAGTTAGGTGTATTGTGGATAATGACAAGGACTATGGGAAATAACACTTGATACCCCAATATAGAACTTTGAAAGCTCAAAGGGGCATCTATGACCATTATAGTTAAGCCATTTGTGTGAGGTAAAGATGACAGTTGAGGTCATCTAGTTGACCACATTATTGGAAGTGTTATAAGGAATTCCATGATGGCGTACTGTATATTGAGGGATGGTTCCTGATTTGGAGAAATAAATGCCCCTTTGAATAGAGAAGTTTATTCATTTATATATATTGTATATGCAGTTTTTGCTTGAACATATGCTCAATATGTTGTTAGAGATCTCAGGAATGACTGATTTCCCAAAAGACAAACTAGGGAATGGTAGATACTAGGGAATTAAAGATGCTCGAAAGGTGTTGGGATTCCTATTGATGTATAGATGTGAAGGGTATTAAATAGAAGATTAGTTGAGCCCCCTCATGATTATGAACTTTAAGGAACCGCAAAATACAATATTTTGCAAGACGGGAGGTGATTTTTGATATATGTTTTTCTGATTTTAGATGAGCAATCAATCAGCTCAGGAATGGGTGGAGTGACATTTTTTTTTTACTATTTTGATACACAATGGTGTTTTAAAGATGGCTCCCATGTATTCCCCTTGGCGCCCTCACGCTATGCGATGACAGATGGTGCCTTCAAATTGCGGTGAGGGATGGCTGCCGATTGTTTGTTCTTAACCGCAGAGTGTGTGAGTTACGTCCCAGGGATTCAAAATGAAAGGTATGTACACTTGTGGCGCAAATGTTTAGGGGCAAAAGTTTTACAAAGGCAAATTATGACACCAGAGAGGGACGCCGCTTGGCGAGTTCAGATGAAGATAGTATGTTAGTATGATAGTATGTTGAGGCATACCAATGCAAGATAGTAGACAACGGATATTTGTTTTTTGCGCTGGTGATAGGGTATATGCCCTCCTAGCCAGGCATATATTGTTGAAGTTTTCACAAGGGAGAAGTTATCTTTGGACAAAAGTTGAGAAGTTCCTTATGGGAGAAGTTCTCCATGGTTAGAATGTATGTGTTATCACATGGGATGGTTTAATATTGTGATCTGTCTTATGCTTGAGAATGGAGACAGATATAGAGCCGGCATAGAACAAGGCCCAAATAACATATTGTATTACCTTACCATCTATACCCCGATATATCAGGTTATCAGGGAGTATAGGAACCAATTTATAGGTTCATTATACATTTAATTTCTGCATGTTGAAACACTTACAAAAAGGAAATCAGTGAATAGAGAGAGGGCATAGTGGAGCAAGTAATAGTTGGGCGTCTTTAATAAAGGTATGTTATACTTCTATTATAGTGCTTTTTGATGATGACCAATTCCTACATAACAAGGTGGTGAAGGTCTCACAAGCCAAAATAAAGGGGGCCACCAAACTTAGGTAAGAATGCCATTAATATTAAAAAGTATACATTGAAATCGCCATGAGTATTGAAACAGCGATGTGCATAGAGCATGTTGCAATTTCAGTTATTAAGATACCTTCATTGTTTATTATCTACAATTGAGAGATTTTAGACCTGGCCCTTTTTGCAGGGTTAAATCCAAACATTTTGGGGCCGATTCTGATTCGGGCCGGAAGCGCACCTAACACTATTCGTCCGGAAAAAAACCCAGCCGAATGCGTGTTTCCCGACCGATTCGAACAGTCGTCCCAACGAGCAAGTACGATGCGCATAACAGCCCAGATTCCGAGCGAGCCGTACTTACCCATTTCAGCTCCTGTTCCCCGCCCGAGCGGATCCGTAAACGCCGAATCGAGTCGCACGGAACCAAATACACAGCACCTTCCGGCCGGACTAGTACGATGCGCACTCTGTACGCGCCGAACCCGTCGCTACGTCCGGCACGTCAGAGCATCCAGGAGAGCTGCACATAAGCTCTGATTCGCGCCACAAGACGATCCACGGTGACGAGACGAACAAGCCAGCGACGAGTACGAGTCGAAGCCACGAGAAAGCCGAACGAGACGAACAAACCATGAATCCCATCGCGCAGGTCCTACCAATACTCTACATCTATTACCGGAACAGGTACGGACGCGTACGGCGCAGACGGTAAGTCAAACACCCACAACACAAACAAACGACACGTATCCGAAATATGTCACACACACATAGGGATGCAGAAATGACGTACACTACCAACAGCAGAACCATAGGGGCGGGATGTCTATCACCAATGCCATATACACCCATAGGGTGATGGATGCCTACCACTACTACCATCCCCACTCAGGGGGGCCTGGAGGCCTGTCACTACTACCATCCCCACTCATAGGGGGATGGATGCCTACCACTAACACCACCCCTACTCATGGGGGCCTGGATGCCTGCCACTACCACCACCCCTACTCATGGGGGCCTGGATGCCTGTCACTACTACCATCCCCACTCATAGGGGGCCTGGATGCCTGTCACTAATACCATCCCTACTCATAGGGGGATGGATGCCTACCACTACCACCACCCCTACTCAGGGGGGCCTGGATGCCTACCACTACCACCACCCCTACTCATGGGGGCCTGGATGCCTGTCACTACTACCATCCCCACTCATAGGGGCCTGGATGCCTACCACCCACACCACCCCTACACATAGGACGGGTAATGCATGACACAACCAGCATACTCCAACATAAGGAATATCTGAAAAATACATCCCACCAACACCATGACAAGCGTGTGTAGTCTGTGTCAAATGCCTACAACACTGAACATGACATTGAGCATACAATGTGACCCCCTATCACATGTGTCACACATAAATGTGTGTGGACTCCACAATGCAAGCAGACCATGACCACTGTGGGAATGGGGTATAACACCCCATCATCACAGTGACCAAAAGTTAAGTGCGGGGTCCATAGCTGAAGCCCAATTGAACATTGTGGCAATGGGGTCTAAACCCCCATCATCACAGTGACCAAAATGTAAGTGTGGGGTCCATACCTGAGGCACATTTTGAACATTGTGGCAATGGGGTCTAAACCCCCATCACCACAGTGACCAAAAGGTAAGTGTGGGGTCCATACCTGAAGCACATTTTGAACATTGTGGCAATGGGGTCTAAAACCCCATCATCACAGTGACCAAAATGTAAGTGTTGTCATGGGAAAAGCTGCAAATGCCAAACAGCATGGATGATTCCTGGTCACAGAACAACGAACACATCTGTGGCATAGTAGTGCTTGTGTCCCATAGCAACATACATTGGGTGAGGCAAACAGTGCAGTGCAAATAAGATATACCTTTGGCCATGTGCAGACAAACATCACCCATGGGGGCTGACATTGTCAACATTCGTCAATAACACAATGACAGAAGTGACCATCATAATGCAGCCCCACATACCTGCACCAATGGACACACAAATGTAGATATCCTGTGGAGACTGTAGATGTCAGGTGAACAAATACCATACCATGGCAGCAATGGGACATACAAACCATGATCATTGTGCTGACTGATGACCTAGGAGTCCCAGGGACAGCAGGGGAAAGCCACAAAACAACATACAGCCAATGGCACACTAAAGATATGCCAATGCAGTGGTGCAGATGCACAAACACAAACAGGCAGCCTCACACTGCATATCAAACACAGCAGGTGATGGGGGTGTGCCAGTGTCCCCAGGCAACCACACAACATATGAGGAGGCCTGAATCACAATTACACAGATGTGTATACAGTGCCACACAAAAGTAACTCATGGATCGGATTCCCCTATGTGGGCAATCAGGCATTGTTAGATGAGAGGGAGCCCAAATTACACATGTCACACAAGCTTGTAGGAACAGCAAATAACACAGCAAGAGACAGACCCACCACAGCACTACCCCCAGGGACCCCACATTGTGGTGACCCTGGCCGGCATGATAATCCCACTGTGATGACAAAGCTAGATGTCGTTCACACTGTGAACCACAGTCATGTGTCCTGAGCAACAAACTACCATCACACCTACACAAGCACAAATCAATCAGCAGGGCCTGTCAGCCAAGGCCAACATGGAGGTAGGGGTCTAGCCGTGCAACAACTCTCATTTGCACACACTCAACACCACACACCTTGATCTCCACCAATGTGCAGCAGTGAAGCTCACATGGACTGGTGACATTGCACATGCACCCATGACAATCCCAGGGGTGGTGGTGGGAACTAAGGTGCAGAAACCCATCACACATGGCCAGTCAATAAGACTCGTGAATGTCTGATATACTGCACAGTATGCCGTACATGGGCATGACGTGAAATCCACCACAATCAATGGGATCCCGGACACAGTCACACACCAATGAAGAAGTCAAGGTCACCCACAAAGAACACACATAGACAACTTCCAACATTGCAGCTCTGACCCTGAGGAGTGGCAGCAGTCACACACACAACGTGTCACAATCACTGAAAGCTAACACAAACTGTAAATTACATGACTTGTGTAACCAACAAGTGCCAAGGGGAATCCTGACTGTGTCTCATCTGCGTTTGCCCACAAACTCAGCCCTGACAGCAAACACACCTGTGGATAACACCCTGATGACCAGTAATGTGCCATGCACCCACATCCCAGAGAACACAGGGCGAAGATTTGGGGGGAACATAGGTCAACTCAGCAAGCATCACAAACAGGAACATCACTAGGGCTCCCAGCCTGCGTAGCAAAATGGAAGTGAACACACACAGACATGCTCACACAACACACACCTTGGGCTCAGGCAATGTTACGGAATTACACACTGCCATGAGGGGACTCCACTCCTGTGTAAGGAAAGATGTGCCAAACGTTGTCTCTGCAGGGCTCTATCATGTCAGCAGAACACTTGGTCAGTCAACAATTAGCACAAAATGAAGGCTCTTGTCACATCAGCCTGCTCATGGGAGTGTCACCGAAATCATCTGCACAGATCCAACACACATGTATAGCAAGTTTCACTGATAACACAGATGAGTCCTTCCCCACTGATGCCCAAACTTGCATGTCCAGTGGAGATGGTCACACGGTCAGGGAAATAGACAAATTGAACAATGGCAAGCACAACTGATGTGCAGGGGTGTAAGCCACAGATGTGATATTGCAAATAAATGTAGGAAATCCCATTGGCAAATATTGAAACACCCTCATATTGCTGCAAAGGATGACATGGCTACACACCAGGATAGGATACATTCCCCCTGGACCACATGGGGTCCTGTACAGTAACATTTCATTTTCATGATATCAAAAATCACCATCACTGCAGCAAGGGCATGGTTAGCATCATCAACATCATGTACATCTGAAGCAAAACCACCAGAGAACAGAAAGGAGCTTTATTCAGCATATGTGTGTGAAATAGAAAGTCCAGAAAAAAGACAAAGGCCAATGGCCAGTCCAACAGTGGCAGATGTCACCCTTTGCTTGCCTGCACTGCTACGGACCAGGGACATTCCCCTCGGAGGGGCATACGGGGGCAGGCCAGGCACCGCAGGGACAGGATCAGGGCTCACCAAAAGGAGGCAGGGAAGGGGTGGCTGGTGCTGGAGAGTCACTGACAACTGCAGTGGAGGTGTCTGACATGTTGTGTGCCGTCACAACTGGGGGGCATGAGTCAGATGGTGTGGGTGCCGGCACGACTGCAGTGGTGTGGCCAGATGGAGTGGACAGGTTCCCCACTGCAGTGCCCAAGTCAGACGAGGTGGTAGTGGACTCCACTGCAGTGCCTATCTCCAGGGGAGTAGAATGGGGTTCAGGTAAGGTGGGCAGGACAGAGGGGGAGGACACGGTCTCCACACCAGTGGCACAAACATGTGCAGCGGGGGGTGTGAGGCTGGAAGAGCAAGTGGTAGGGGGAGAAGGCCGGATCATTTTGGGGATGGTGTATCTGTGGGTGGGGGAACCTGGGGCAGGGTGTGGTGGGGGAACCTGTGTTGTGGGGGCTTGAGGGATGGAGGAAGGAGACTGTGTGGTTGAGCTGCAGGGCGGTGGCGGGGTCTTGCTCTTCCGGGACCGGGGGGACTTGCGTGTGGGGGCCTTAGTTTGTCTGTGCCTGGGGAGGGTGTCCAGGGGTGAGGGGCACTCCCCTCTGTGTGGGTGGACTTCCTCTTCCCCCTGTATGCTGGATCAGCTGGATCAGAGGGGAAGACGCCGAGGTCACAGAGGAAGAGCTGCTGTTTAGGTGGGGTTGCAGGTGAGGCAAAGGAAGGGGTCTTGGAGGGAGAGGATTTGGAGGACTGCGGAGTGACTGTGGATGCCTGTGTGTGTGTCTGTTCCCCATCCCCTGTGGGTGTGTTATCAGTCCCCTGAGGATGCTTGCGTGCACGTTTTGCCTTTGTTTTGGGTGTTTCTGTGCTGCTCGTGTCTGTGTGTTTGGATGATTGTGCGGGTGTGCATGGGACAGGTAGGGTGCCAGGAAGTGTGGATGGGGCAGAGGTAGAAGGGGTGAGGGACTGTTGGAGGAGGGACACTGCTGCCGTCAGGGAGGAGTCCATGGACTTGTTGCCCCTCTGTAGGGCAGACATGCCAGATGAGATGCCCTCCATGAACGACACCAGCTGTGTCAAAAGAGTGGTGTGTGCATGGAGGACACTCAGCATTGCTGTCTGCCTTACATGGAGCTGGCAAAGTAAGTACACAGACTCCTCACTCAGGGCAGCAGGGGACACAGGGGCAGGGGGTGCGGTGCCTGGCACGAAGGAGACACGCTCCCGAACACGGGAGCCTCCACAGACCTCTGGAATGGGAGCAGATGGGAGGGCGGTGGTGGTGGTGGTGGTGGTGGCGGGGCCAGCCATACTAGCTGGGGTGTGGTGGCTGCTGACACCCGCCTCCACAAGGGAGTCATCCTCCGAGCTGCTGTGGTCCTCAGCTGAGGTGGACGGTGCTGAAGACTCCTCGGTGTGGCTCCCCTTGCCCTCCGTGCCACTGGGTCCCTCCGACCACTCATCGGCTGCTGACCCAGTCTGGCTCTGCAGCTCCTCCTGGTCCGTGGAGCTGTCCCCTCCTGTGGCCGTGGATGTATCTGCAAACAATTAGGGAAACAGACAAACATCAGTCACCTGCACTGACCGCACAGACCACAGTAAGTACAGCAGATTACAGAGCAAGCCCTGGCATCCTTAGTTGAACATTGCCAAAAGTGCTCACACAGATTAGGAGAAGCCAATTGTCAGTCTGATGGTCAACCATGGCACTCACACCCCTCCTGGCTTTTGAAGTAGGGTTCTCTTCTACCATATAACACAGACCTATGTACCTTTCTGCTCTGCCCATGAAACATGGCACTCCCATATAGGCCCCACCAGTCAGGCCCTGATAGATGACCTAAGTTGTCCATTTTTCTTTTAGCCTTTTAGTACCTGTCACAGTGGTCCACACCCCCTTAGATACATACACTTAGGCCCAAGCCCACACAGTGGTCCACACCCCCTTAAATACATACACTTAGGCCCAAACCCACCTCCTTAGATGCACACATACATGTAGGCCCAAGAGGCCACTGCCTCTTGCTATCATTTTTTAATACAACAAATCTTGTAGGCCTTTCTGACCTGACAGCAGGGACCTGTGCCATCCACCGCGGCACCAGCCCCCCCCTTGTAAATTTCCACAGTCACAAGAATAAGGTTAGCCCACACGTATGTGACACTCTGCTGGTACATCTTGCTCTTTCACAAGCAATGTTTGCAATATTTTAACTTATGAAACTTTCCACGCTTGCTCATCTGAAACTGAAAAGGCGGCTATGTGACAGAGAAATAATATATAAATTCTTAATTTGTGAGCATCTTACGGTAAAAGTTATCTTTTTCTTATGTTTGCGGTCAAGAGCACCGACCACCTGCTAAAAGCCCCTGTTTTCCCCTAGATACCACTTCTCTGTTCTTCAAAAAACTTTCCACAGTTACTGTAAGCGTGTGGTCAAGGACCCACGTCAGGGCCCACGTCAACTGTGGGTAGGAGTTCTGCATTAAGCCATGTAAAAGCTTTGCACCCATGTCCACGCCCTGAACTCTTCATACAAGGCATTGCATGGGGAGGGTTTCCGGTCGGCCGTTCTCCTGATCTTGGGCCTAGAACTTCTACTCTCAAGGTGGTAATGCTCTTTTCTGATTGCTAGCCTTTTGGCTTTGTCAGCCTCTCTAATTTAGCTCATAAACACCCAATTCATTGCATTTATCCTAGCTTAAACTGTGTAGCCTTGGATGGTTCTTGCTCTCTTATTTAAGATTTGCCTTCTAGGCGCTTGCCTATTCATGATCCCTCTTTTAAGACTTGCCCCATAGGCTGTAGCTCACTGATAGATAGTTACATAGATCTTTGTGCTTCACTTAAAATATGATTTGTAATATTGTTGATGCTTTCATTTTCATCCTGCTCATGTGTTGACGAGCAGCATTAAATGAACAGTTCTCGGTGTTACTGAATTGCTTAACAAAGTGCCACTGTATTTCACACCGTTGTTCCTTCTTTTCAAGTGAACGAGCAGAGTGCGGGTCGTGCTCTCATGAGCCGGTAAGCAGAAGGGTGTGACCACCCATTTACCCTCAAACAGCTTGCACCCATCTGTCTGGTGCCTGTCGGATGGTAATACCCCAGTGTGGACACATGCACCACCTACCCAGTTGTTGGACATTGCAGGGAACACGGTGAAGTATGTGAACATGCACACATCACATCTCTTGCTACTGAGTCAGTACAGGTGTCCGGATAAAGGGATGGCCAGAGTCTAATTAGAAATGCATGTGCATACCAGCACCAGACACCATGATGCACCCATGTCCTCATAGTCAATGCCACAATGGGATGCATGTTGCACATGTCACTCTTAGGAAGTTTAATGCCATGGCACATGCATGCCTGCAAAGTCATACATCACTGTCTCCAGTCACATGGGCAGGGCAGCCAGCCAACAACAGTCTGCACTGTGTCACAATCCTAGGTCATGGGGAATGCAGGTTCTGTAGCTGACAAGTGCACATGTCCATCCCCCACACACCACATCATCTGAACTCTTATTTGTCCACGTCATACCAATTGGACATATGGGAGACATGAAACACAACTCTCTGAACCCGAGCACCTCACAGTCTGCTGTGAATGAAAAACAGCTGCCTGAACTTCTCAGTCGCATGCACCAGTCTGCACAGTCAAGTGATCAAACACCTATATGTCACACAAGTATCGTCTCTCATGATCACATCTCAGATGGCATGCTGAGCCCTAACCGATAAACACCCCAGTAGTCCTGACGACGAAGCCACAGCACAATGACACAGAGGCAGACACCTGCGGGAACATTTCACTGAGCACAACGTGTCAGCTGATACACGGGAGTGGGAGTACAGAGTGTATTGTATTCCCTGGAGTAGGCATGACTGTCCTGGTCCACGTGAAAGAGGGATGAGCCCTGGACAGTAGGCAGGTGGCTAAGCATGTGTGACACACTTGATATACATACTCCTGAGGCCCAAACATTGTTCCCACCCGCAGCATGGGGGTGTGCCAAATACCCCAGGCACATGTGGTGAGTCAGATCAGCAATTGGAACACATATCAAAGTTACACGCAGATTACATGTCAGAACTCAGGCATTGTGTAAGCAATTGACCCACCCATGAAGCCCACCACAAAGGTACGGTAACAAATGCTGTCCCCCACCCTGAGCTAAGCAAAATGCAAGGACACAGTACCCAAGTGACACAATTTCCATACTGTAAGGGCCACACCTGGGTATCAGATGAGGAGTGGGCATGTCACAATTGAGGGACATGGGTCCTGGACCACAAGACTGATGTACTGTGGAGGTTTAACCAGGCCAGAGGAGGGCACATAGCATGTCAGGCAAAGTTCACCATGCAGTCATGGACTCACCCCCTCCTTGCTGCTGTCTGGCCTTCAGCTGCCCATCCAGGTCAGGGAAGACCACCGCCAGGATCCGGAGCATGTGGGGCGTCAGGGTCCGGTGTCCGCCCCTCCTGCGAGGAGGCGACAGCTTCAGCTGGACCCTTGCGATCCTCCGGGTCCAGCCCCGAAGGTCCTGCCACCTCTTCTGGCAGTTGCGGATCCGGCGCTTGTAGTCCCCCACGGATCGTACTGCCCGGACGATGGTCAGCCAGATCTCCTGCTTCTGGTGGGCATCAACCTGTGAGGATGACAAAGTGAAAAAGGCCATTACTACACATGCAACATATCCGTGCATCACACAGTTGGATATACATGTCTCAATCACAGGGGCATATGATGTACACAGGCAGTGCAACTATGGCTATGAACAGTTTACCAGCAGTTACTAAATGGTATCATTGCCTGGGAAGTAAAACCTTGTTGGAATGCACTGTTACTGCACTATACCTGTTCAGTGCATGTAACTACACACTTTGGGGGTGAGAACTACTCAGTGAGCATGCTAGCCAGTGGTGTGCACACTGTAAGTCTTGCTAGTCAAACAACATGCACATTTAGTAAGGCAGTGGACAGCACACTCACCTGCTCCCCTGGTTTCCCATACAGCTTGCTGTACTGTGGAAGGAGGCTGTCCAGCAGGGCCTGGTTCTCTCAGCGCTGAAGGCTGGGGCTCTCTCCACAGTACGTGCCATTGCAGTAGCCAGATGATGCAGAGACAGCAGCAGTGTTGGTGGCAGATGTCGTCCTGGAGCATGTAGTGCAGGCAAGTGAGCTCTCTGGGGAACAGCCAGCATTATATGTGTGCTGCAGAGGCAGATACTGTCCCATGTGTCCAAAGTGATAGGTCCAAGTCGTTTGCATCTTCTGAATCTGTCCAATCCATGGAATTGCACCACTTATTCATGCCCACAGCATCCTTCAAAAGTTAAACTTCATGACACCCATGAATTTGCAACATTGTTGTGGCTGGCCAACTGAATTCACTGCATCAGACTCGTTAAAGCTTCAAAAACGCGTCCGTTGCCATGCCAGGCCCTAGCCAATGCGTGCGCACCGATCGGACCATTGCTGTACAACGCGTATTTAAAAAACAACGCGTACACCGCTCACATCAAATGCAATGTCCAATGCGTGCGCACCGATCGGACCATTGCTGTACAACGCGCACTCGCCACATCATATGCAATGGCCAATGCGCGCGCACCGATCGGTCCATTGCTGTACAACGCTGCACTCGCTCACATCATATGCAATGGCCAATGCGTGCGCACCGATCGGTCCATTGCTGTACAACGCGTACTCCGCCACATCATATGCAATGGCCAATGCGTGCGCACCGATCGGTCCATTGCTGTACAAAGCGTATTTAAAAAAACAACGCGTACCCGCTCACATCATATGCAATGGCCAATGCATGCGCACCGATCGATCCATTGCTGTACAACGCGCACACCCGCTCACATCATATGCAATGGCCAATGCGTGCGCACCGATCGGTCCATTGCTGTACAACGCGTATTACAAAAAACAACGCGTACCCGTTCACATCAAATGCAATGTCCAATGCGTGCACACCGATCGGACCATTGCTGTACAACGTGTACCCGCTCACATCAAATGCAATGGCCAATGCGTGCGCACCGATCGGTCCATTGCTGTACAACGCTGCACTCGCCACATCATATGCAATGGCCAATGCGTGCGCACCGATCAGTCCATTGCTGTACAACGCGTATTTAAAAAACAACGCTGCACTCGCCACATCATATGCAATGCCCAATGTGTGCGCACCGATCGGTCCATTGCTGTACAACGCGTACCTGCTCACATCATATGCAATGGCCAATGCGTGCGCACCGATCGGTCTATTGCTGTACAACGCGTATTTCAAAAACAACGCGCACTCCGCTCACATCATATGCAATGGCCAATGCGTGCGCACCGATCGGTCCATTGCTGTACAATGCGTACTCGCCACATCATATGCAATGGCCAGTGCGTGCGCACCGATCGGACCATTGCTGTACAACGCGTACCCGCTCACATCATATGCAATGGCCAATGCGTGCGCACCGATCGGTCCATTGCTGTACAACGCGTACCCGCCACATCATATGCAATGGCCAGTGCGTGCGCACCGATCGGACCATTGCTGTACAACGCGTACCCGCTCACATCATATGCAATGGCCAATGCGTGCGCACCGATCGGTCCATTGCTGTACAACGCTGCACTCGCCACATCATATGCAATGGCCAATGCGTGCGCACCGATCGGTCCATTGCTGTACAACGCGCACTCCGCCACATCATATGCAATGGCCAATGCGTGCGCACCGATCGGACCATTGCTGTACAACGCGCACTCCACTCACATCATATGCAATGGCCAATGCATGCGCACCGATCAGTCCATTGCTGTACAACGCGTACCCGCTCACATCATATGCAATGGCCAATGCGTGCACACGGATCGGTCCATTGCTGTACGACGCGTCCCTGTACAAGTCACTCGCATATGTCACCATGCTTGTCACTGGTGAACGTATGCCAGCCACATTGACTTGCCAGGGACTCAGGGGCACACCTACAACACCACAGCCTGTCCACACTGTATCCTAAGGCATGTAAGGCTGCATTACCTTTTCTATGTATGGGGGTCAACATGTGGTTTTTTGGGTGGCACTTGGGGGCAGCCACTCCCAGGCGGTGCACGTGTTCATGGGGACAGAATCCTTTGTGTGTTGTGCACATGACCACTGTGATGGGAAACTGTTCAGTTCAGAGCATGTGGCATGGTCACATTTCCAGGTTGTGTATGTGTATGTCATGTAAAGAACAGAAACAGGGAGGTACCCTAATATTAATGATAGGGACAGGGTAATTATAAATAAAACACAAAAGTCCCTACACAGGGGCCGATTCCGATCTCGGCCGGTAGGGCTCCGAATCGGATTCGGCTTTACCGGATCCGATTCGGAGCCCTGTTTCCCGACCGAACCGTACGCGGGTCCGGCCGAGCAAGTACGATGCGAAATCGCCGACCGACTCGTCCGGGCGTCCCGACCGCTCCGACCGACTCGCTCCCGGCTCGAACCGCTCCGACCGACTCGCTCGGACTCGACTCGCACCGCGCAATGGAGACGTTTCCCGGCCGGGTAAGTACGATGCGCGCCGCGAGCAGTCCGACCGAGCCGCGCACTCCGGCTCGTAAGAGCTGTCGGAGCCGTACTTTGGGGGTCCGTGTCGGACCCCCTGTACGCGTAGCCGCGCGAGTCGCACACAGGGGGACCTATGGGTCCCCCTACCTGTGCGAGTACGGCGCGACCGCTCGCCGCGCACCCGCTGTAGGGGGCGCCCTTGTCCGACTCGCACCCATTGAGTCAATGGGAGCCCGCGTACGCGTTGTACGACCGGCTCCCATTGACTTCAATGGGAGTCCGACCGACTCGAGTCCGATAACATACGGACGCATCGTACTCGTTCGGTCGGACTGCACGGGTCCGATTCGGTCGGAAATCTCTCCGGGTCCGGCTCGGTCGGTGAAATTTCCGGCCCGAATCGGAATCGACCCCACAGTATCTACTATACTTTAGTTGTAATTGTTATACACAAAATTAGTGTCAGAGAGAGACACAAAGACACCATATAATTAAACAATTAATTAAACAACAACTGATCAGTGCAACACAGAGAGCAAATAACAAACTATATATAAAATCAGTATAAAATTTATTCAATCATAATACAAAAATTAAGACCATGATACACAATTCATAATTTAAAAAGAGCATTTAATAATTAAAAAAACCGTAACAGTATCGTTAGAAAACAGGAAAGTCGACGTTGCGTTTCGGTGAGTCGTACATATATCACCTTCTTCAGGACAGTTTTCTAAACAAGATAGAGGAGATTGTGTTTGTTGTGACCACCATAATATGATATTGTTCTTCAGTAGGATCCAAAGACTCAAAAAGTCATGAATCAAAAGGATGTAGTGCTCGTGGCTGATCCGCCGTGATAGAGGGCACTGTATCTACAATCCAAGACCTCGCCGTTTATGATATAAGTTTTTTTTGCGGCGAAGATATTTTACTAATGGAACTTTTTATCTGATTATATCGCCGTCAAGGTCATCAAATCAGATTAATTAAAACCTACGGAGAGCAGAATGGCCTCCTCGCCAACAACAAAACGACAACTTCCGGGTCAGGATCATATTATGGTGGCCACAACAAACACAATCTCCTGTATCTTGTCTCTTACTCAATAGAGGTTTTCAATAAGTGGCACATTTCCAGCCCCTAAGAGCAAGAAGATCCCTACTACAAATCAAAATTTAATCGACTTCCTAAAAGTTTAGAAAACTGTCCTGAAGAAGGTGATATATGTACGACTCACCGAAACGCAGCGTCGACTTTCCTGTTTTCTAACGATACTGTTACGGTTTTTTTAATTATGAAATGCTCTTTTTAAATTATGAATTGTGTATCATGGTCTTAATTTTGTATTATGATTGAATAAATGTTATACTGATTTTATATATAGTTTGTTATTTGCTCTCTGTGTACACAGAATTCCTTACTTTCAGTGAGCTTCCCTGTGAGGTGGTGTTCTAGTGGTGGCAACATATCTGACTGTGTTTGTTTGCTATATTTGTGCCACTGCCTTGCCACTGCCTTGCTCTATTTGTTGTTAGGTTTGTGCATGTCATGACACAGTTACATATCACTATGAGATGGCAGGTATTGTGTTTCTCTGACTAACATACACATCTTGGGATGATTATCTTTTGGTTGCTGTGGATTTGCTAAGGGTGCATGGTTTGACTATCCCCTTGACAGTGATGTGTGTGTATTGTCACACAATATTGTGTATATTGGTTGTGTACTCACCAGGCTCTGGGATGTTTGATAGTCCATATACGCTCACTGGTGGTAGGATGGCCCGCACCTTCTCCTCCCAGGGCCTGAGGTATACTGGTTTGGCAGGAGGGCCACTGCCGGTGCGCTGACTCAAGATGTAATCCTTCTTAAGTAGGTCCTTGACCCTCCTGCGCACATCATACCACCTGTTCTGGATGTCTTCCTTTGTGCGCAAACATGGTGATTGTGCGTTCACCCTGTCGACGATCCTCTCCCACATCTTGGTTTTCTGCGACATGGGGGTCTGTTGGACCAATGTACTAAACAACTGTGGCTCTACCCTGAGGATCTCATCTACCAGGACTTCCAATTCACTGTCTAGGAACTTTGGATTCTTCTTTGGGGGCATGGTGATGGGTGGTGGTGGTGATTGATATGTGTGTGTGTGCAAGTGAGGGTGTGTGAGTGTCGGTTTTGCTGGGTGTATGTGAGGGTGCTATTTGTTGAGGTGCTAATGGTGTGTGGCTTGTGTGATCGATGAGCTGTGAGTGTGTCTGTGGTTGCTGTCTGATGGTCTTCTGTGCTGGCAGGTCAGTTGAATTTGCAAAGGATCATGGTAGGGATTTGTGGCCTTTATACGGGTGGAGTTGTGGGTGTGTCTTTGTTCCATGTTGTCCCCCCCCAGTATTTATTGGCTTTGTCATTGCTTGTTTGGCCCTTATTTTTGTATTTTTCCCTTTGTATTTTTTGTGCATGTAGGAGATGTTCTTCTGACCGAGTAGGACGCTGCAGTTGTCTTGTGCGAGCTTCTCCGAGTCATTCACGCTGTGTTTCTGCTAGGTTTCATGTGCGGCGTACGCGTCGGTCGCGGAGTATTGGGTTGCTTCGGCTGGGTTTTGTATGCGTGTCGGTCGTACGGCTTGGGCTCCGTGTGACTCGGTCTGGTTTTCCACGCATTGCATCGTACTGCGCGGGTCGGATTTCGCGGGTACGTTTCGGTCGGGTTCATTCCTGGTGTGTGTCGGTCGGTTCGATTCGCGTGGTTTCCCGGCCGGATAGCTGGTTTCCGTGCGGTTCGGTCGTTCGGCTTGTGTTCCGTACGAGTCGGTCGTGATTCACATGCATTTCATCGTACTATGCAGGTCGGGCGGCGCCGGTACATGTCGGTCGGACTAAATTCCCGTACCGAGTCGGTTGGTATGTTTTCCGGCCCGAATCGGAATCAGCCCCTTTGTCTTTTGCCTCCTATTTTTGTTAACTATATTCTGGGCACTTTACCACTGCTGATCAGTGCTAAAGTGCATATGCTCTCTGTGTAAATTGTGATTCTGATTGGTTATCCATGATTGGCATATTTGATTTACTGGTAAGTCCGTAGTAAAGTACACAGTGTGTATCAGGGTCTGGAAATCAAATGCTACTAGTAGGCTTGCAGCACTGGTTGTGCCACCCACATAAGTAGCCCTGTAAATGTGTCTCAGACCTGCCACTGAAGGGAAACAACCATTACATCACATGAATTACAATGCAATGCATTTACAACAACATTTTTACAACGAATTTACCATTACAGCGCATGCCATTACAATGCATGAACCATTACAACGTATGCCATAACAACACATGCTAACACAACACAACATTTCAACAAATTTAGGTAAGTTTTTAGGTGAGTACTTACTGTATAAAGTTTATTTATTTATTTATTTATTTATTTTAAACATAGTTAGCTTGTGACTCTTTTTTTCTGTCATGGTATGCAAGGTAAATTGTGGTTTAGGGTGGGTAGTGAATTAAAACTTGGGTATTAATTTTACTACCCGAGCATTAATTTATTAACAGTTATGTGAAATTGTTTAATTTTTAACTACTAATATAAAACAAATAGTAAATTATATCTAAAATTTATTTTAAAGGGTTGACCCCTTTTCTCTGCCTCGGGATACCTGCAAAAATGTTTATTTAGGGGGAGAGTATAATAATACTCAAGTATTAATTTAAATACCCGGGTAATAAATTTTTAAAGTGTTGATATTACTTTTAAATTAATTCTCCTCAAATAATTAAAAAAATAAAAAGAGGATTGACACCTTTTTTCTGGTAGGGTATTCCAGGGAAATAGAGCATTTGGGTGGGGATGAGTTTTAATATTCGGGTATTAATTTTAATGTTAGGGTTTTTATACTTTCATGCCTTGCTACGAATTTTAAAAATACTTTTACATTTTTTTATGAGGTACCAACACCTTTTTTCTAGCATGGGATGCCAGGGAAATAGGGGGTTTTGGGTGGGAAGTGTATTAATATTTGGGTATTACTTTAAATACCGAGTTTTATTTTTTTAGATCTATTACTAATTTTAAAATTATTTCATTAAAAATATATTATAATTTTAAAAGGGTTTTGACACTTTTTCTCTGGCATGGGAATTCTGGAAAATAGGGGTTTTGGGTGGGGAAGTGTATTAATACCTGGGTATTAATTGTAATACCCAGGAATTACATTTTAAACAATTATTAGTATTTGTGAAATGCTATAAAATATTAAAATAATTTAAAAATAAAATGTTATATTGTTTTAATTATTATTATTACTTTTTTAAATAGTATTTTTTAAATAGAATAATAATTTTTTTAAACAAGGGTCAGTAGTTTTATTAAAATGTCATTTAATTTAAAATATTTGATCATTCAAAGTTTTATAAAAATTAAATAGATAAAATAGGATATATGCACACAGTAACATTTTGAAATAGAGTTGTTTGACATATAACAATTAAAAAACATTTATAATACATTTTGTAATAAAAGAAAAAAATAGTACACTTCAATGAATTAATTTTTAATAATCTTTTATTTAAAAAAACTATAAAATTATGAGTCACATTTATTTTTATTAAACATATACACACGGATATTTGTCATTTGAGATGTCATCAGTGATGTCATCAGTGATGTCACTGACCATGTCATGAGTGATGTAATATGTGACGTCATCAGCAGTGCATTGCGGGGGCGCGAGTTATAGTTAGCTGAACTAACTATAACGGGGGAATTTCACGGGTTTTGTACGAGTGCAATGTCCAACTAACTATAACTGTCCCTAAAACCTATGGTTTTTTCAGTGAATTTCAAAGGTTTTTTAAATGCTAATTTGAAACTATAACGTCCCTAAAACCTATGGTTTTTTCAGTGAATTTCAAAGGTTTTTTAAATGCTAATTTGTAACTATAACATGTCTGAAACCTACGTTTTTTTCAGTGAATTTCAAAGGTTTTGTAAATGACAATTTTTAAATGTATTAATTGTTATATAAATTTTTTTCATACTGATTTCGAAATTTTTTAGAAAACATTTTTTTTTACATATTTTATTTTTTAAATTACATTGTAATTATATTATACATTACAAAAAATACTTTCTCAGAATGAATTACTTTAGTTTAAATACTTTGCACATAGGCAATAGACTTTTAAGTACAGTAGTTACAGTTGTTGCAATGGGCAACACATTTTCAAACACAATGCAACATTCAGCTCAATGTGAATTTCTAGTTAAATGCAATTAGTTACTTTATGGATTACTTTTCTAACCACAGGACTGGATCCTAGATTCAGTCCTGGGACATCTCCTGTAAACAGTTGAGTAAAAGCGTTTTGGTTACAGTCGTGATTTTTAAGGAATATTATTGTACTTTAAAAGTTGTCACTTAGAAACTTTTTCTCATAGAATGACCAATGTTATCCTATGGAAGGAAATTCACTTAGGAGGTAAAAACTGTTATCGTTACTTTTTGTTACTCAGTGTTGGATCCTGGATCCAGCACTGGTGCATCTCCTGTAAACAGTTGAAAGAATGCGTTTAAGTCATACAGGCAATTTTTAAGGAATATTTGTAGTTTGTGAAAATCGACACTTTGAAACTTTTCTGCTGAAAACCAGACAAAGGATTCCTATGGAAGAAAATATAAGTTACTGGTAAGTACGGTTAAAATTACTTTTCAGGGTCAGTGCTGGGCTAAAAGATGCAGCACTGGGTTCTCTCCTGATAACAGGTGAGTAAATTGGAATTCGTACTTTGGTTGATTTTAGAGGAATATTATAAAGTTCCAAAACTCCACACTTAGAAGAATTTCCAAGTGAAACCAGTCAATGTTAGCCTATGAAGGAAATTCAAGTTACCGGTAAGTACGGTTAAAATTAATTTTGAGGATCAGTACTGGGCTGAAAGATGCAGCACTGAGGTCTCTCCTGATAACAGGTGAGTAAATCGGAATTCGTATTTCGGCTGATTTTAGAGGAATATTTTAAAGTTCCAAAACTCCACACTTAGAAGAATTTCCAAGTGAAACCAGTCAATGTTAGCCTATGAAGGAAATTCAAGTTACCGGTAAGTACGGTTAAAATTACTTTTCAGGATCAGTACTGGGCTGAAAGATGCAGCACTGAGGTCTCTCCTGATAACAGGTGAGTAAATCGGAATTCGTATTTCGGCTGATTTTAGAGGAATATTTTAAAGTTCCAAAACTCCACACTTAGAAGAATTTCCAATTGAAACCAGTCAATGTTAGCCTATGGAAGGAAATTCAAGTTACTAGTAAGTACGGTTAAAATTACTTTTCAGGACCAGTACTGGGCTGAAAGATACAGCACTGAGGTCTCTCCTTATAACAGGTGAGTAAATCGGAATTCGTATTTCGGCTGATTTTAGAGGAATATTTGCACAATGGTGAAGGGAGGGGGCGGGGCCTGAGGTGACATCTGTGCAAACGCGCCCCGTGGCGCGTTTTAAGTTGGGGGATTAAGTCCCCTTGAATCCTGAGGGTCCCTAGGGGCCAACTAGCCCACCAGGAACCTCCAATATGCGCCAGGGGCTGCGTTGCAGAGACGTGTAGAGAGGCCACACCCCTTTTACACCTCTCTGCAACGCAGCTCTGTGGCGCTTTCTGGATGTACCTGTTGGGCTAGTTGGCCCCCAGGGACCCTCAGGATTGAAGGGGATTTAATTCCCCATCTTAAAACGCGCCACGGGTCCTGTTTGCACACATGTCACCTGAAGCCCCGCCCCCTCCCTTCACCACTGTGCAAACGCGCCCCGTGGCGCGTTTTAAGTTGGGGATTAAGTCCCCTTGAATCCTGAGGGTCCCCGGAGTCCAACTAGCCCACCATATACCTCCAAAAGCACCACAGAGCTGCGTTGCAGAGAGGTGTAAAAGGGGTGTGGCCTCTCTACACGTCTCTGCAAGGCAGCCCCTGGCGCATACTGGAGGTTCCTGGTGGGCTAGTTGGCCCCCAGGGACCCTCAGTATTCAAGGGGAATTTGTTCCCCCTCTGCAAACGCGCCAGAGGGCGCGTTTGCAGAGTGGTGAAGGAAGGGGGCGGGGCCTGCAAGCCCGATCGTTTTTTTTTTTTTTTTTTGTCCCCTGAAGGGGGGCTGTGTGGCCCCCCTTCCTTTTTTCTCTTTTTGGGCCCGGGGGACCCCATCCCCCAGGGCCTTACCCCTTTTTTTAATTTTTCAAAAAAAAAAAAAAAATGGGAAGGGGCCGCGTGGCCCCGCTTCCCTGGGCCTGTATTGGCCCCGGGGACCCCATCCCCCGGGGCATGGCCTCTATATTTATTATTTTGAGGGGGGCAGCGTGGCCCCCTCCTCTGGCCATTTTAAGGCCCCGGCGACCCCAATCCCCGGGGCCGGCCTTTCCATTTAAAAAAAAAAAAAAAATTCTCATTTTTGGGGAGGGGGGCCGCGTGGCCCCCCTCCCGGGCCACTACTTGCCCCGAGGACCCCATCCCCCAGGGCTGGCCCTCTCCGTTGGGGACTGTGGGGGTCCCCAATCCCCCACAGTCCCGCCGGCTCCCCAGGTCCCTTGGGAGCCGGCATTGCTGTTCCACATGGGGAGCAGCTGACATGCTGCTCCCCATGTGGAAAGCAATCGCTTTGGATATTGGAAGAGAGAGCAGGTTTCCTGCTCTCTCTTCCAATATCCAAAGCAGTTTGCTATGGCAGGACGGGAGCCGCGAGGCTCCCGTCCTGCCATAGCAAACTACAGTGTCCCGGGGTAGGCACCCCGGGACACTGCAGGAGCCGGCCCTGGGGGGTGGTGGTCCCCAGGGCCATCAAGGGCTCCAGGAGGGGGCCGCGCGGCCCCCCTCCCATTCAGTACACAGCCCCGGGGAGGTGGTGGTCCCCGGGGCTCTGGGGTCCGTAACGGACCCCCATATTAAAATGTTTAGTGCCCCGGGAGGTGGCGGTCCCCGGGCGTGTGGGGGCTGGAGCCCCCCACACTGGTTTTATTTTTAATAAAAAGAAAAAGCCCCGGGGAGGTGGTGGTCTCCGGGGCTGCGGGAGGGCTCAGAGCCCTCCCGCACCATTTTTCAAAAAGCCCCGGGGTGGCGGTCCTCGGGCTTGGGGGCCCTTTGAGGCTCCCCACACATTAAATTATCCCCCCACCATGCCCCCGGGACTTGGGCCACCCGGGGGCCAATTAACATCGAAGCGCGGGAGACCGCGCTTCAATTTTTTTTTTTTCGGCAGGATTCGCGCACCCTGAGCGCATCCTGCCGATTTTTTAAAATTTTTTTTTTTTTTTTTTGCCCAGGGGGTCCTTGTGGGACCCCCTGAGCAAACCTAGGGGTCAGGGTGTTTCTACCCTGCCCCTTTGTGCGCTTTGCACACTTGTTTCTGTCCCTCGGTTCTACCGAGGGACAAAATGGCTGCCAACATTTCCTGAATCGGAATGTTGACAGCCAGCTGACAGCCAATTAACATGCAGCTCGTGATCGGGACGGTGCGCGCAGGGTGCGCTGAGGGTACGCGGACCCTACTCGGCCATAGATATCACTAACTTTTTACTTTTCATTTTCTCAGCAACTACTGAACGGATTTACACCATTTAACAAAAGGGTTCTTTCTGAACCAAGAACTACCTCTTGCCAAATTTGGTGTAATTCCGTTCAGCAGTTCGGGCTGTAGCCGTGTCTAAAGTTTCCTATGGAAAAGTGCATGGGGAAACGTGTTTTGGGACCCCTTTTCTCGGCCCGCTTGACGAATCTTCCCGAGACTTTCAGGTAGAGCGGACCGGAGCGGGCCACAAGTTTGAAAATTTCGCGAAGATACGTCAACCGGCAAGAGAGTTATTTCAAATAGAATGTTGCGGATTTCCTATGGATAATAGGTTGTAACTATAACTATCTACTGGCGACCGCCAGTAGATAATATATATATATATATATATATATATATATATATATATATATATATATATATATATATATATATATATATATATATATATATATATATTATCTACTGGCGGTCGCCAGTAGATAGTTATAGTTAGGACCTATTTTCCATAGGAAATCCGCAACATTCTATTTGAAATAACTCTTGCGTCGGTTGACGAATCTTCGCGAAATTTTCCAACTTTATGGCCCGCTCCGGTCCGCTCCTATCCTAAAAGTCTCGGGGTGATTCGTCAAGCGGGGTCTGAGAAAAAAGGGGGGTCCCAAAACGTGTTTTCCTCATTCATTTTCCCATAGGAAACTTTAGCCACGGCTACAGCCTGAACTGCTGAACGGAATTACACCAAATTTGGCAAAGAGGTAGTTCTTGGTTCAGAAAGAACCCTTTTGTTAAATGGTGTAAATCCGTTCAGTAGTTCCTGAGAAAATCAAAAGGAAAATCACAAATATATCTATGGCCGCGTCGGATTCGCGCACCCTGAGCACACTCTGCGCGCACCGTCCCGATCACGAGCTGCATGCTAATTGGCTGTCAACACTCCAAATCAGGAAGTGTTGGCAGCCATTTTATGCCTCGGTAGAACCGAGGCACAGAAACAAGTGCGCAAAACGCACAAAGGGGGCAGGGTAGAAACACCCTGACCCGCTAGGTCTGCTCAGGGGTCCCACAAGGACCCGCTGGGCAGAAAAAAGCATTTTTTTTTTAAACGGCGGGATGCGCTTAGGGTGCGCGGATCCCGCCAATTAAAAAAAAAAAAAAACAAGAAACAAGTGTGCAAAATGCACAAAGGGGGCAGGGTAGAAACACCCTGACCCCCTAGGTCTGCTCAGGGGGTCCCACAAGGACCCCCTGGGCAGAAAAAAGCATAAAAAAAAAAAATAATTATAAAAAAAAAAAACGATGGTGCCGCAGGACCCGCCCCCTTCCTTTACCACTCTGCAAACGTGCCCCCTGGCGCGTTTGCAGAGGGGAAGAATTCCCTTGAATACTGGGGGTCCCTGGGGGCCAACTAGCCCACCAGGAACCTCCAGTATGTGCCAGGGGCTGCGTTGCAGAGAGGTGTACAGAGGCCACGCCCTTTTTACACCTCTCTGCAACGCAGCTCTGTGGCGCTTTTGGAGGTACATGGTGGGCTAGTTGGACTCCAGGGACCCTCAGGATTCAAGGGGACTTAATTCCCCAACTTAAAACGCGCCACGGGGCGCGTTTGCACAGTGGTGAAGGGAGGGGCGGGGCTTCAGGTGACATGTGTGCAAACAGGCCTCGTTGCGCGTTTTAAGATGGGGAATTAAATCCCCTTCAATCCTGAGGGTCCCTGGGGCCAACTAGCCCACCAGGTACGTCCAGAAAGCGCCACAGAGCTGCGTTGCAGAGAGGTGCAAAAGGGGCGTGGCCTCTGAACACCTCTCTGCAACGCAGCTCTCTGGCGCATACTGGAGGTATCTGGTGGGCTACTTGGCCCCTAGGGACCCTCGGGATTGAGGAGGAATTAATTCTCCAACTTAAAACGCGCCACTGGGTGTGTTTGCAGACATGTCACCTCAGGCCCCACCCCTTCCTTCACCATTGTGCAAATATTCCTCTAAAATCAGCTGAACTACGAATTCCGATTTACTCACCTGTTATCAGGAGAGACCTCAGTGCTGCATCTTTGAGCCCAGTACTGATCCTGAAAAGTAATTTTAACCGTACTTACCAGTAACTTGAATTTCCTTCCATAAGATATCATTGACTGGTTTCACTTGGAAATTCTTCTAAGTGTGGAGTTTTGGAACTTTATAATATTCCTATAAAATCAGCCGAAATACGAATTCCGATTTACTCACCTGTTATCAGGAGAGACCTCAGTGCTGCATCTTTCAGCCCAGTACTGACCCTGAAAAGTAATTTTAACCGTACTTACCAGTAACTTGAATTTCCTTCCATAGGCTAACATTGAATGGTTTCACTTGGAAATTCTTCTAAGTGTGGAGTTTTGGAACTTTATAATATTCCTCTAAAATCAACTGAACTACGAATTCCGATTTACTCACCTGTTACCAGGAGAGAACCCAGTGCTGCATCTTTTAGCCCAGCACTGACCCTGAAAAGTAATTCTAACCGTACTTACCAGTAACTTATATTTCCTTCCATAGGAATCCATTGTCTGGTTTTCAGCAGAAAAGTTTCAAAGTGTCGATTTTCACAAACTACAAATATTCCTTAAAAATCGCCTGTATGACTTAAACGCATTCTTTCAATTGTTTACAGGAGATGCACCAGTGCTGGATCCAGGATCCAACACTGAGTAAGAAAAAGTAACGATAACACTACTTACCTGCTAAGTGAATTTCCTCCCATATGATAACATTGGTGATTCTATGTGAAAAAGTTTCTAAGTGTCAACTTTTAAAATACAATAATATTCCTTAAAAATCACTACTGTAACCAAAACGCTTTTACTCAACTGTTTACAGGAGATGTCCCAGGACTGAATCTAGGATCCAGTCCTGTGGTTAGAAAAGTAATCCATAAAGTAACTAATTGCATTTAACTAGAAATTCACATTGAGCTCAATGTTGCATTGTGTTTGAAATTGTGTTGCCCATTGCAACAACTGTAAATATTGTACTTAAAAGTCTATTGCCTATTTGCAAAGTATTTAAACTAAAGTAATTCATTCTGAGAAAGTATATTTTGTAATGTATAATGTAATTATAATGTAATTTAAAAAATAAAATATCTAAAAATAAATAGTTTAAAAAAATGTAGTAAATCAGTATCAAAAAAATAAATATAACAATTAATACATTTAAAAATTGTCATTTACAAAACCTTTGAAATTCACTGAAAAAAACCATAGGTTTCAGACATGTTATAGTAGGAATTAGCATCTAAAAACCTTTGAAATTCACTGAAAAAACCATAGGTTTCAGGCACGTTATAGTTAGAAATTAGCATTTAAAAAACCTTACAAATTCACTGAAAAAACAATAGGTTTTAGGGACAGTTATAGTTAGTTGGACATTGCACTCGTACAAAACCTGTGAAATTCCCCCGTTATAGTTAGTTCAGGTAACTATAACTCGCACTCCCGCAATGCACTGCTGATGACGTCACATATTACATCACTCATGACATGGTCAGTGACATCACTGATGACATCACTGATGACATCTCAAATGACATCACTGATGACATCACTGATGACATCATCCATAAGATAATTTGATGCATCTTCTCACACCCTAATATAACTTTTGATACACCCACTGTAAATTACAGACTGCCATTGTCAAAACCATAGACACTCCAACACCAATTACTATATACACACTCACTGATTCTTAGGTCTACACACACACATCTACTCACTCACCCGTACAGTCACTCATACTTATAGTCACTCAGTACAGGACTATTATATGCACTCATACACCTATATAAACAATCACACACCGCAACTCATCCATAGAGGTACTCACACACCTAGTCAGTCATGCAAAAAATTAAGCACACACCCATTTACTCACCTATACAGTTATACACACACCAGCTCACTTACTCATACAAATACTAGCACATTATTACGCCCTTATACAATCTCTGATACAAGCACACACTCATCCATACAGTCACTCTCACAATCACACACACTCGCTTATAGCTATTTATATACTCCAACACACATATATACTGCCTTTCACATATGTAGTTACTCACACATGTACCACTGGGACATACATTCACTAACTAACACACTCTTACACACACTTACCCACCCATACAGTCTATCACAGATGCACTCTTGAAACCATCCACCCAGTGAATCACCCACTCACACATCTATGCACAGAGTCGCACACACCCCACCCACACAAACACTCAGGCACCCATACAGATACTCAGACAACCAATCAATAACTCATATAGACACTCATGTAGCTATTCACAAACCCATGCAGCCACTTACACAGCAACAGACAGACGGATACAGACATTCACCCAGTTTAGTCACTAACCCATGCATTCAGTAAGATACATTTAATCACTCACTTATAGAGTTAGTCACGCACCTACTAAATCATCCATTCAGACACTTATACACCCACTCATTCTTCAATACGCCTTTCCCTATATATATTAAACATATTTAAACTTTACAGAAACACACAGTCACTGGATAATGTCATCAGTGATGTCACTGACCATGTCATGAGTGATGTAATATGTGACGTCATCAGCAGTGCATTGCGGGGGCGCGAGTTATAGTTACCTGAACTAACTATAACGGGGGAATTTCACAGGTTCTGTACGAGTGCAATGTCCAACTAACTATAACTGTCCCTAAAACCTATGGTTTTTTCAGTGAATTTGTAAGGTTTTTTAAATGCTAATTTCTAACTATAACGTGCCTGAAACCTATGGTTTTTTCAGTGAATTTCAAAGGTTTTTTAAATGCTAATTCCTAACTATAAATTGTCTGAAACCTATGTTTTTTTTCTGTGAATATATATATATATATATATATATTATCTACTGGCGGTCGCCAGTAGATAGTTATAGTTACAACCTATTATCCATAGGAAATCCGCGACATTCTATTTGAAATAACTCTCTTGCCGGTTGACGTATCTTTGCAAAATTTTCAAACTTTGTGGCCCGCTCCGGTCCGCTCCTACCCTGAAAGTCTCGGGGGATTCGTCAAGCGGGGGCCGAGAAAAAGGGGGGTCCCAAAACGCGTTTTCCCCATGCAATTTTCCATAGGAAACTTTAGACACGGCTACAGCCCGAACTGCTGAACGGAATTACACCAAATTTGGCAAAGAGGTAGTTCTTGGTTCAGAAAGAACCCTTTTTGTTAAATGGTGTAAATCCGTTCAGTAGTTGCTGAGAAAATGAAAAGTAAAAAAGATAGATATATCTAGGGCCGCGGATCCTCCCGAGCACGAGCTTTATGTTAATTGGCTGTCAAAACTCCAAATCAGGAAGTGTTGGCAGTTATTTTGTCCCTCGGTAGAACCGAGGGACATAAACAAGTGCACAAAGCGCACAAAGGGGGCAGGGTAGAAACACCCTGACCCCCTAGGTCTGCTCAGGGGGTCCCACAAGGACCCCCTGGGCAAATTTTTTTTTTTGTTTTTTTGTTAAAAATCGGCAGGATGCGCTCAGGGAGCGCGAACCCTGCCGGAAAATCGAAGCGCGGTCTCCCGCGCTTCGATAAGCACTGGCCCCCGGGTGGGCCAAGTCCCGGGGGCATGCTGGGGGGGTAATTTTATGTGTGGGGGCCTCTAAGGGCTCCCCAAGCCCCGGGGACCACCACCCCCGGGGCTTTATGTAGAATGGTGCAGGAGGGCTCTGAGCCCTCCCGCAGCCCCGGGGACCACCACCTCCCCGGGGCTTCTTTTTTTAATTGAAAACCTGTGTGGGGGGCTCCAGCCCCCACACGCCCCGGGGACCACCACCTCCCCGGGGCACTAAGAAAATTACAATGGGGGTCCGTTTTGGACCCCCAGAGCCCCGGGAGGGCCCCCTCCTGGAGCCCTTGATGGCCCTGGGGACCACCACCCCCAGGGCCGGCTCCTGCAGTGTCCCGGGGTGCCTACCCCCGGGACACTGCTGTTTGCAATGACAGGACGGGAGCCTCGCAGCTCCCGTCCTGTCATTGCAAACTTGCTTTGGATATTGGAAGAGAGAGCAGGAAACCTGCTCTCTCTTCCAATATCCAAAGCCGATTGCTTTTCCAAATGGGGAGCAGCATGTTAGCTGCTCCCCATGTGTAAAAGCAATGCCGGCTCCCGTAGGACACGGGGAGCCGGCGGGACTGTGGGGGGATTGGGGACCCCCCCCCACAGTCCCCAACGAGAGGCCAGGCCCCGGGGGATGGGGTCCCCGGGGCCATAAGTGGCCACGGAGGGGGCCACGCAGCCCCCTCCCCAAAGTAAAAAAAGAAAATAATTTAAAAAAGTGCAAGGCCGGCCCCGGTGGATGGGGTCCCCGGGGCCTTAAATGGCCTGAGAAGGGGGCCACGCAGCCCCCTCCAAATAAAAAAACAGGCCATGCCCCGGGGGATGGGGTCCCCGGGGCCAATACAGGCCCAGGGAAGGGGGCCACGCGGCCCCATTCCCGTTTTTTTTTTAATTTTAATTAAAAAAGGTGGTAAGGCCCTGGGGGATGGGGTCCCCAGGGCCTAAAAATAGGAAAAAGGAAGGGGGGCCACACAGCCCCCCTTCAGGGGAAAAAAAAAAAAAAAACGATCGGCCCCCTTCCTTCACCACTCTGCAAAAGCGCCCCCTGGCGCGTTTGCAGAGGGGGAACGAATTCCCCTTGAATACTGGGGGTCCCTGGGGGCCAACTAGCCCACCAGGAACCTCCAGTATGCGCCAGGGGGCTGCCTTGCAGAGAGGTGTACAGAGGCCACGCCCCTTTTTACACCTCTCTGCAACGCAGCTCTATGGCGCTTTTGGAGGTATATGGTGGGCTAGTTGCACCCCAGGGACCCTCAGGATTCAAGGGGAGTTAATCCCCCGACTTAAAACGCGCCACGGGGCGCTTTTGCACAGTGGTGAAGGGAGGGGGCGGGGCTTCAGGTGACATGTGTGCAAACAGGCCCGTGGCGCGTTTTAAGATGGGGAATTAAATCCTCTTCAATCCTGAGGGTCCCTGGGGGCCAACTAGCCCAACAGGTACGTCCAGAAAGCGCCACAGAGCTGCGTTGCAGAGAGGTGTAAAAGGGGTGTGGCCTCTGTACATGTCTCTGCAACGCAGCCCCTGGCGCATACTGGAGGTTCCTGGTGGGCTAATTGGCCCGTAGGGACCCTCATGATTCAAGGGGACTTAATCCCCCAACTTAAAACGCACCACGGGGCGCGTTTGCACAGATGTCACCTCAGGCCCCGCCCCTCCCTTCACCATTGTGCAAATATTCCTCTAAAATCAGCCGAAATACGAATTCCGATTTACTCACCTGTTATCAGGAGAGACCTCAGTGCTGCATCTTTCAGCCCAGTACTGATCCTCAAAAGTAATTTTAACCGTACTTACCGGTAACTTGAATTTCCTTCATAGGCTAACATTGACTGGTTTCACTTGGAAATTCTTCTAAGTGTGGAGTTTTGGAACTTTAAAATATTCCTCTAAAATCAGCCGAAATACGAATTCCGATTTACTCACCTGTTATCAGGAGAGACCTCAGTGCTGCATCTTTCAGCCCAGTACTGATCCTCAAAAGTAATTTTAACCGTACTTACCGGTAACTTGAATTTCCTTCATAGGCTAACATTGACTGGTTTCACTTGGAAATTCTTCAAAGTGTGGAGTTTTGGAACTTTAAAATATTCCTCTAAAATCAGCCGAAATACGAATTCCGATTTACTCACCTGTTATCAGGAGAGACCTCAGTGCTGCATCTTTCAGCCCAGTACTGATCCTCAAAAGTAATTTTAACCGTACTTACCGGTAACTTGAATTTCCTTCATAGGCTAACATTGACTGGTTTCACTTGGAAATTCTTCTAAGTGTGGAGTTTTGGAACTTTATAATATTCCTCTAAAATCAACCAAAGTACGAATTCCAATTTACTCACCTGTTATCAGGAGAGAACCCAGTGCTGCATCTTTTAGCCCAGCACTGACCCTGAAAAGTAATTTTAACCGTACTTACCAGTAACTTATATTTTCTTCCATAGGAATCCATTGTCTGGTTTTCAGCAGAAAACTTTCAAAGTGTCGATTTTCACAAACTACAAATATTCCTTAAAAATCGCCTGTATGACTTAAACGCATTCTTTCAACTGTTTACAGGAGATGCACCAGTGCTGGATCCAGGATCCAACACTGAGTAGGAAAAAGTAACGATAACAGTTTTTACCTGCTAAGTGAATTTCCTTCCATAGGATAACATTCGTGATTCTATGAGAAAAAGTTTCTAAGTGTCAACTTTTAAAATACAATAATATTCCTTAAAAATCACTACTGTAACCAAAACGCTTTTACTCAACTGTTTACAGGAGATGTCCCAGGACTGAATCTAGGATCCAGTCCTGTGGTTAGAAAAGTAATCCATAAAGTAACTAATTGCATTTAACTAGAAATTCACATTGAGCTGAATGTTGCATTGTGTTTGAAAATGTGTTGCCCATTGCAACAACTGTAACTACTGTATTTAAAAGTCTATTGCCTATGTGCAAAGTATTTAAACTAAAGTAATTCATTCTGAGAAAGTATTTTTTGTAATGTAATGTATAATGTAATTACAATGTAATTTAAAAAATAAAATATGTAAAAAAAAATTGTTTCTAAACAATTTGGAAATCAGTATGAAAATTTTTTATATAACAATTAATACATTTAAAAATTGTCATTTACAAAACCTTTGAAATTCACTGAAAAAACCGTAGGTTTCAGACATGTTATAGTTACAAATTAGCATTTAAAAAACCTTTGAAATTCACTGAAAAAACCATAGGTTTCAGGGACGTTATAGTTACAAATTAGCATTTAAAAAACCTTTGAAATTCACAGAAAAAACCATAGGTTTTAGGGACAGTTATAGTTATTTGGACATGGCACTCGTACAAAACCCGTGAAATTCCCCCGTTATAGTTAGTCCAGCTAACTATAACTCGCGCCCCCGCAATGCACTGCTGATGACGTCACATATTACATCACTCATGACATGGTCAGTGACATCACTGATGACATCACTGATGACATCTCAAATGACATCACTGATGACATCATCCACGTGATAATTTCATGCATCTTCTCACACCCTAATATAACCTTTGATACACCCACTCTAAATTACAGACTGCCATTCCCAAAACCATAGACACTCCAACACCAATAACTACATACCCACTCACTGATTCTTAGGTCTACGCACACATCCACTCACTCACCCGTACAGTCACTCATACTTACGGTCACTCAGTACAGGACTATCATATGCACTCATACTCCTATATATACACTCAAACACCGCCACTCATCCATAGAGGTACTCACACACCTAGTCAGTCATGCAAATAATTAAACACACTACCATTTACTCACCTATACAGTTATACACACACCAGCTCACTTACTCATACAAATACTAGCACATTCTTACGCTCTTATACAATCACTGATACAAGCACGCACTCATCCATACAGCCACTATCACAATCACTCACTCTTGCTTATAGCTATTTATATACTCCAACACACATATATACTGCCTTTCACATATGTAGTTACTCACACATGTACCACTGGGACATACATTCACTCACTAACACACTCTTACACACACTTACCCACCCATACAGTCTATCACAGATGCACTGTTTAAACCATCCACCCAGTGAATCACCCACTCACACATCTATGCACAGAGTCGCACACACCCTCCCACACAAACACTCAGGCACCCATACAGATACTCACACAAGCATTCAATAACTCATATAGACACTCATGTAGCTATTCACAAACACATGCAGCCACTTACACAGCAACAGACAGACGGATACAGACATTCACCCAGTTTAGTCACTAACCCATGCATTCAGTAAGATACGTTAAATCACTCACTTATAGAGTCAGTCACGCACCTACTAAATCATCCATACAGACACTTACACACCCACTCATTCTTCAATACGTCTTTTCCTATATATATTAAAAATATTTAAACTTTACAGAAACACAAAGTCACTGGATGATGTCATCAGTGATGTCATCAGTGATGTCATTTGAGATGTCATCAGTGATGTCATCAGTGATGTCACTGACCATGTCATGAGTGATGTAATATGTGACGTCATCAGCAGTGCATTGAGGGGCGCGAGTTATAGTTAGCTGGACTAACTATAACGGGGGAATTTCACGGGTTTTGTACGAGTGCAATGTCCAAATAACTATAACTGTCCCTAAAACCTATGGTTTTTTCAGTGAATTTCAAAGGTTTTTTAAATGCTAATTTGTAACTATAACGTCCCTGAAACCTATGGTTTTTTCAGTGAATTTCAAAGGTTTTTTAAATGCTAATTTGTAACTATAACGTCCCTGAAACCTATGGTTTTTTCAGTGAATTTCAAAGGTTTTTTAAATGCTAATTTGTAACGGTTTTTTCAGTGAATATATATATATATATATATATATATATATATATATATATATATATATATATATATACTTGAAGATGAAGGATCACAAGAAAACAACAGCCAGCCAGGGCAAAAATCTGGATCCCAAAGGATACAATGAGTCACAAAGAAATAAAATACCTGATGACATCATCCAGTGACTGTGTGTTTCTGTAAAGTTAAATTTTGTTTTATATATATGCCAAGCTGTATTGAGGAATGAGTGGGTGTATAAGTGTCTGTATGGAGGATTTAGTAGGTACGTGACTGACTGTATAAGTGAGTGATTAAACGTATCTTACTGAATGCATGGGTTAGTGACTAAACTGGGTGAATGTCTGAATCCGTCTGTCTGTTGCTGTGTAAGTGGCTGCATGGGTTTGTGAATAGCTACATGAGTGTCTATATGAGTTATTGATTGGTTGTCTGAGTATCTGTATGGGTGCCTGAGTGTTTGTGTGGGTGGGGTGTGTGCGACTCTGTGCATAGATGTGTGAGTGGGTGATTCACTGGGTGGATGGTTTCAAGAGTGCATCTGTGATAGACTGTATGGGTGGGTAAGTGTGTGTAAGAGTGTGTTAGTGAGTGAATGTATGTCCCAGTGGTACATGTGTGAGTAACTACATATGTGAAAGGCAGTATATATGTGTGTTGGAGTATATAAATGGCTATAAGTGAGAGTGTGTGATTGTGAGAGTGGCTGTATGGATGAGTGTGTGCTTGTATCAGTGATTGTATAAGAGCGTAAAAATGTGCTAGTATTTGTATGAGTAAGTGAGCTGGTGTGTGTATGACTGTATAGGTGAGTAAATGGCAGTGTGAATAATTATTTGCATGACTGACTAGGTGTGTGAGTACCTCTATGGATGAGTGGCAGTGTGTGAGTGTCTATATAGGAGTATGAGTGCATATGATAGTCCTGTACTGAGGGACCGTAAGTATGAGTGACTGTACGGGTGAGTTAGTGGATGTGTGTGTAGACCTAAGAATCAGTGAGTGGGTATGTAGTTATTGGTGTTGGAGTGTCTATGGTTTTGCGAATGGCAGTCTGTTATTTAGAGTGGGTGTATCAAAGGTTATATTAGGGTGTGAGGAGGTGCATCAGATTATCATGTGGATGATGTCATCAGTGATGTCATCAGTGATGTCATCAGTGATGTCACTGACCATGTCATGAGTGATGTAATATGTGACGTCATCAGCAGTGCATTGCGGGGGCGTGAGTTATAGTTAGCTGAACTAACTATAACGGGGGAATTTCACGGGTTTTGTATGAGTGCAATGTCCAACTAACTATAACTGTCCCTAAAACCTATGGTTTTTTCAGTGAATTTCAAAGGTTTTTTAAATGCTAATTTCTAACTATAACGTGTCTGAAACCTATAGTTTTTTCAGTGAATTTCAAAGGTTTTTTAAATGCTAATTTCTAACTATAACTGTCCCTAAAACCTATGGTTTTTCAGTGAATTTCAAAGGTTTTTTAAATGCTAATTTCTAACTATAACGTGTCTGAAACCTATGGTTTTTTTCAGTGAATTTCAAAGGTTTTGTAAATGACAATTTTTAAATGTATTAATTGTTATATTTATTTTTTGGATACTGATTTACTACATTTTTTTAAACTATTTATTTTTACATATTTTATTTTTTAAATTACATTGTAATTACATTATACATTACATTACAAAATATACTTTCTCTGAATGAATTACTTTAGTTTAAATACTTTGCAAATAGGAAATAGACTTTTAAGTACAGTAGTTACAGTTGTTGCAATGGGCAACACAATTTCAAACACAATGCAACATTCAGCTCAATGTGAATTTCTAGTTAAATGCAATTAGTTACTTTATGGATTACTTTTCTAACCACAGGACTGGATCCTAGATTCAGTCCTGGGACATCTCCTGTAAACAGTTGAGTAAAAGCGTTTTGGTTACAGTAGTGATTTTTAAGGAATATTATTGTATTTTAAAAGTTGACACTTAGAAACTTTTTCACATAGAATCACCAATGTTATCATATGGGAGGAAATTCACTTAGCAGGTAAGTAGTGTTATCGTTACTTTTTCTTACTCAGTGTTGGATCCTGGATCCAGCACTGGTGCATCTCCTGTAAACAGTTGAAAGAATGCGTTTAAGTCATACAGGCGATTTTTAAGGAATATTTGTAGTTTGTGAAAATCGACACTTTGAAACTTTTCTGCTGAAAACCAGACAATGGATTCCTATGGAAGGAAATATAAGTTACTGGTAAGTACGGTTAGAATTACTTTTCAGGGTCAGTGCTGGGCTAAAAGATGCAGCACTGGGTTCTCTCCTGATAACAGGTGAGTAAATCGGAATTCGTAGTTCGGTTGATTTTAGAGGAATATTATAAAGTTCCAAAACTCCACACTTAGAAGAATTTCCAAGTGAAACCAGTCAATGTTAGCCTATGGAAGGAAATTCAAGTTGCTGGTAAGTACGGTTAGAATTACTTTTCAGGGTCAGCACTGGGCTAAAAGGTGCAGCACTGAGGTCTCTCCTGATAACAGGTGAGTAAATCGGAATTCATATTTCGGCTGATTTTAGAGGAATATTTGTATGTTTCAAAAATCGACACTTAGAAACTTTTTCAGCAAAAAGCAGGCAATGATATCCTATGGAAGGAAATTCAAGTTACTGGTAAGTACGGTTAAAATTACTTTTCAGGATCAGTACTGGGCTGAAAGATGCAGCACTGAGGTCTCTCCTGATAACAGGTGAGTAAATCGGAATTCGTATTTCGGCTGATTTTATAGGAATATTATAAAGTTCCAAAACTCCACACTTAGAAGAATTTCCAAGTGAAACCAGTCAATGATATCCTATGGAAGGAAATTCAAGTTACTGGTAAGTACGGTTAAAATTACTTTTCAGGATCAGTACTGGGCTCAAAGATGCAGCACTGAGGTCTCTCCTGATAACAGGTGAGTAAATCGGAATTCGTAGTTCGGCTGATTTTAGAGGAATATTTGCACAATGGTGAAGGAAGGGGTGGGGCCTGAGGTGACATGTCTGCAAACACACCCAGTGGCGCGTTTTAAGTTGGAGAATTAATTCCTCCTCAATCCCGAGGGTCCCTAGGGGCCAACTAGCCCACCAGATACCTCCAGTATGCGCCAGAGAGCTGCGTTGCAAAGAGGTGTTCAGAGGCCACGCCCTTTTTACAACACTCTGCAACGCAGCTCCGTGGCGCTTACTGGAGGTACCTGGTGGGCTAGTTGGCCCACAGGGACCCTCAGGATTGAAGGGGATTTAATTCCCCATCTTAAAACGCGCCACGGGGCCTGTTTGCACACATGTCACCTGAAGCCCGGCCCCCTCCCTTCACCACTGTGCAAACGCGCCCCGTGGCGCGTTTTAAGTTGGGGGATTAAGTCCCCTTGAATCCTGAGGGTCCCTGGGGGCCAACTAGCTCACCATGTACCTCCAAAAGCGCCATAGAGCTGCGTTGCAGAGAGGTGTAAAAGGGGCGTGGCCTCTGTACACCTCTCTGCAATGCAGCCCCTGGCGCATACTGGAGGTTTCTGGTGGGCTAGTTGGCCCCCAGGACCCCCAGTATTCAAGGGGAATTCGTTCCCCATCTGCAAACGCGCCAGGGGGCGCGTTTGCAGAGTGCTCCAAGGAGGGGGCGTGGCCTCCGGCGCAATGCCGGTATTTTTTTTTATTTGTTTTTTAAGAAGTGGGGCTGTGTGGCCCCCCTTCTTTTTATAATTTTTTGGCCCTGGGGACCCCATCCCCCAGGGCCTGCCCCCTAATATTTTGTTTTAATTTAAAAAAAATTGAAAGGGGGCCGCGTGGCCCCCCTCCCCAGGCCTTAATCGGCCCCGGGGACCCCATACCCCGGGGCATGGCCTTCTTTTTTTTTTTTAAATAAAACTTATGGAGGGGGGCTGCGTTGCCCCCCTCCTCAGGCCACTTATGGCCCCGGGGACCCCATCCTCCTGGGCCCGGCCTTTTTTTTTTCTTTCATTTTGGGGAGGGGGGCCGCGTGGCCTCCCTCCCGGGCCACTACTTGCCCCGGGGACCCCATCCCCCGGGGCTGGCCCTCTCCGTTGGGGACTGTGGGGGTCCCCAATCCCCCACAGTCCCGCCGGCTCCCGCGTCCCTTGGGAGCCGGCATTGCTTTTCCACATGGGGAGCTGCTAACATGCAGCTCCCCATGTGGAAAGCAATTTGCTTTGGATATTGGAGCGAGAGCAGGTTTCCTGCTCTCGCTTCCAATATCCAAAGCAGTTTGCTATGACAGGACGGGATCCGTGAGGCTCCCGTCCTGTCATAGCAAACTACAGTGTCCCGGGGGTAGGCACCCCGGGACACTGCAGGAGCCGGCCCTGGGGGGTGGTGGTCCCCAGGGCCATTACAGGCTCCAGGAGGGGGGCCGCGCGGCCCCCCTCCCTCCATTGACAAAGCCCCGGGGAGGTGGTGGTCCCCGGGGCTTCGGGGGTCCAAAACGGACCCCCATTTTAAAATTTTTAGTGCCTCGGGGAGGTGGCGGTCCCCGGGGTTTGTGGGGGGGCTGGAGCCCCCCCACACAGGTATTTAAAAATTTAAAAAAGAAGCCCTGGGTGGTGGCGGTCCCCGGGGCTGCGGGAGGGCTCAGAGCCCTCCCGCACCATGTTTATTAGAAAGCCCCGGGGCTTGGGGGGCCTTAGAGGCCCCCCCATAAACAATAAACCCACCCCCTGCATGCCCCCGGGACTTGGGCCACCCGGGGGCAAATTTGCATCGAAGCGCGGGAGACCGCGCTTCGATTTTTTTTTTTTCCGGCAGGATCAGCGCACCCTGAGCGCATCCTGACGATTTGTTTTTTTTTAAAAAATGCTTTTTTCTGCCCAGGGGGTCCTTGTGGGACCCCCTGAGCAGACCTAGGGGGTCAGGGTGTTTCTACCCTGCCCCCTTTGTGCGTTTTGCGCACTTGTTTCTTTTTTTTTTCTCGGCGGGATTCGCGCACCCTAAGCGCATCCCGCTGATTTAAAAAAAAAAATGCATTTTCTGCCCAGGGGGTCCTTGTGGGACCCCTGAGCAGACCTAGTGGGTCAGGGTGTTTCTACCCTGCCCCCTTTTGTGCTTTGCGCACTTGTTTCTGTCCCTCGGTTCTACCGAGGGACAAAATGGCTGCCAACACTTCCTGATTTGGAGTGTTGACAGCCAATTAGCATGCAGCTCGTGATCGGGAGGGTACGCGGACCCTACTCGGCCATAGATATATATGTGATTTTATTTGTGATTTTCTCAGAAACTACTGAACGGATTTACACCATTTAAGCAAAAGGCACGACACTGAACCAAGGGCTACCTCTTTGCCAAATTTGGTGTAATTCCGTTCAGCAGTTCGGGCTGTAGCTGCGATGAAAGGATCCTATGGAAAAATGAATGGGGAAAATGCGTTTTGGGACCCCCCTTTTTTCTCGGCCCCCGCTTGACGAATCAACCCGAGACTTTCAGGGTAGGAGCGGAGCGCCCCAACAAGTTGGAAGCTTTCGCGAAGATTCGTCAACCGGCGCAAGAGTTATTTCAAATAGAATGTCACGGATTTCCTATGGAAAATAGGTCCTAACTATAACTATCTACTGGCGAGGTAGGTAGGTAGGTCAAGGTAGGCGAGCTCGAGTCGGAGGACGCGCGCTGCGCTTGACTGGAGGCTGTTCGGGGAGTAACTAGCCTGATTGAAAGGTTGGCTGGGTTGAGAAGGTGTGCAGTAAACCGCGCGGCGAATATTACAGAAAGGGCAAGGAATCCTTTCACTGCGTGAAGAAAGCTACAAGATAGAGACATTTCTCACAACAGCGCGATGTCAGCGGATGCGCTCAAAGAAAGGGAGGCAGCAGCAGCTGACATGTTCTGTGATAATAAGACTTTTAATTTGGACTCAATTTCCCAGCATGCATCACAGGGGCATAGAAATACCAGCATAAAAGAGAAAATTAAAAACTTAGAAAAATTAAGTAAATCTGAACAAAGTAAATGGTGGGAGGCCAAGTCACTCCAGCGATACTTGGACGTTGGAAGAATACCCCGAGGGTTAAGGATTTTAACGGCACCAAGTTATGAAAACCCTGACAAAGAGATGATGAAGGAATGGGCAGAGACTAATTTAGATTCTTCTAGAAGACTTGTTGTTATTCTGGTTAAATATGCAGAGAAGGATCGCCTCAAACTTCAAGAGCAAATAGAAATTCTTAATCAAGAACTAGCCACGATGGGCAATGCAGAGGAAATCACTAAATTAAAGGAGGAAATGAACAAGAGGTTAAAAAAGAGGAAGACAAGATTCGGGAGAGAAAAGCCTTTAAATTTCACCGTGATCGCACAGACTACGAGACGGGGCGTATTTTTACATTCGCCCAAAAATATGATGCAGTGAAGGTCTCAAAATATGGTGATACAATGACAACCAATGCAGAGGCCAATAAAGGAGGACCCAGTACATCATCTAACTCTGAGTGGAGCTCTACATGCGGCAGTGAGGCAGAAATGGTTGAGGCAAGATCACAGAATAAACAAGTCCCTGCTAAAATATCGTTAGTGGAAGAGGTGGATTTTTTAGTATGCGAAAGGCGCAACACTTTGCGCCCAAGGATTCAGCAAAACAGGCAACAAAAAGCAGAGCCTGCAAGCGCCGTGAGAGGTGAAAGGCTAAATCCAGAAGATGCAAGGAAATCACAAACACGTCCATCCAGACGGAATTGGAGACGCCAATAGAAAAATTAAATCGTAGTAGTCAAACAGTCATCAACTTAACTGACATTGATCTCAACAAAGCAGAGGAACAATTGTTAGCTTTGGGACTGTCATACTGTCCAGTCAGTCCGTTTGACTATCCGAGCACAAGGTTGGATGTCTTCAAAAGCATCAGAAAATTAAAATTAAGGAAATACCATCTGATAAACAAGAATAAAAACAAAGATAAAGAAGCAATGATACAAGTAAATCCCTCAATAACAAGTCCTTCACTTCTTAATCCTTTAAACACAGAACAATCTTTACTGGATGAATTATGTGAATTAGCTAATGAAAACCTTACCCAATACGACAACATCGGGATAGACACCAGACAGGAATCAGATATAAATCTGATCAGACCTATTACTCACTTCAAACCAGCTTCCAAATTCAATCCCATTACAGTAAGGGATTCGATTGACATCTTCCAAGAGCAGCTGGTAAAAGGCATCAAACAACTCAACTACAAAGCACAGGGAGGCAAGAAACAAAAGATTAATTGGACAGAGCTCCAGTATCATCAATTGATTAAAAAGTTAAAATCAAATCCTGACATTGTTATCCGTAATGCGGACAAAGGGGGGAATTTAGTTCTGTGGAGCAAGAAGGATTACACAGATGACGCCATGAGTCAATTGACAGATACTGCCTGCTATCGAAGGAGTGATCACTTTGAATTGAAAGCTACCTATGGGGCATACTATATGAAGTTGGCCACATGGAGAAATGGAGGGCTGATAACCACAGATGAATTTAAGTTCTTAAAGATTGAAAAACCGGTGACGCCAATTCTTTATTTTATTCTGAAAATTCATAAAAATGCTCACAAACCTCCTGGAAGGTCTATAATATCTACATGGAACAGCCTCCTAGAAAAGACGTCACAATATGTAGATTACTATTTACAGGACTTTGTAAAGATGTTGCCCTCATATGTTAGGGACACCAGTGATTTTCTCCTAAAAATACAGGATATACAATGGCAGCAGGACTATCTGCTAATAGCTTTGGACGTGACATCCTTATATACATCCATTAAACATCAGGATGGTCTACGTGCTCTCCAATATTATTTAGAAAAACGGACTCCTGAAAATATACAACATACCAAAATGCTTTTAAACATGGTTGAGTTTTGTTTACACAATAATATTTTTCTATTTCAGAACACTATGGGGCCGATTCCGATCTCGGTCGGAGGCGCACCCAATACCATTCGGTCGGGAAAAAAGCCATGCGAAAGCCTGTTTCCCGACCGAACCGTACGCTGAGTCCGGCCGAGCGAGTACGATGCGACTCGCCGACCGACTCGTCCGGGCGACCCGACCGCTCCGACCGACTCGTACCCGGATCGGTACCGCTCCGACCGACTCGCTCGGACCCGATTCGCACCGCGCAATGGAGACGTTTTCCGGCCGGGTAAGTACGATGCGCACCTCGACCGCTCCGACCGACTCGCGCCGTCCGACTCGAACTCGCTGTCGGAGCCATACTTTGGGGGTCCGTGTCGGACCCCCTGTACGCGTACCCGTGCGAGGCGCACACAGGGGGACCCATGGGTCCCCCCTACCTGTGCGTGTACGCCGCGAGCGCTCGCGGCGTACTCGCTGTAGGGGCGCCCTTGTCCGCCTCGCACCCATTGAGGCAATGGGAGCCCGCGTACGCGTTGTACGACCGGCTCCCATTGAGTTCAATGGGAGTCCGACCGACTCGTGTCCGATAACATACGGACGCATCGTACTCGTTCGGTCGGACTGCACGGGTCCGATTCGGTCGGAAATCTCTCCGGGTCCGGCTCGGTCGGAGAGATTTCCGGCCCGAATCGGAATCGACCCCTATGTATAAACAACAGCGTGGAGTAGCCATGGGTGCCAGCTTCTCCCCCAGCTATGCATGTTTGCATATGGGTTGGTGGGAGGAGCTGGTACTCATGAAGGAACACACTACAACAGTTAAAACCAATATCAAATGCTGGTTACGATTTATAGATGATTTGTTTTTGATTTGGCAGGGCAATGTGAATGAAGCAGAACAATTTATAGCAGAGCTAAATATCAATAATCTTAATTTGCATTTCACGTCAAATATTAGTTCAACATCTATTAACTTTTTAGACGTAGAAATATATATCAAAGATGGCATACTGGAAACAAAATTACACAAGAAGCCCACTGCTGGCAATGCGATACTGCACGCGAGCAGTTTCCATCCTCACCACTTAATTCAGAGCATCCCCTATGGGGAGATGTTACGTTAGAAAGAATCTGCAGTAAGGAAGAGGACCTAAATGAGGCACAACAAGCTTGTGCCAGCAGATTTAGAGCTAGGGGATATACGAAACAATGCATTGACCAGGCCATAAAGAAAAGTAGAGAACAGATAAGAGGCAACCTAATAAGAAAGAAAAGTAGAAAGGATAAACAATTACAAGAATCTTCCACTTTTAGATTTATCCTTAAATACAGTCAACAAGACAAACAAATTAGGAAGATTATTAGAAAAAATTGGCCATTGATCTTAGATGATCCAATCATTGGCCACACTCTTCCCAAGCGAGCCTCCATAACTTATACTAGAGCTACCTCGATGAAAGATGTCCTGGTCAAAAATGACCCCTTTACACAAACTAAAAACACCTGGTTATCACAAAGAAAGGGGTTCTTTCGATGCAGGACGTGCAAAGCTTGCCAGTTTGGAGTAAACAAGACATCATATGTGACTCCTTTCAGTGACACAGAAAGACCAATTGAAAAAGCTCTAACCTGCAAATCTGATTATGTTGTTTACATTCTGGAGTGTCCCTGTGCCCTTAAATATGTAGGGAGCACCATATTACAGGGACACAAGCGCATATTACAACATATTAGAGCAATTAAAAACAAAGATATAACGTACTCCTGTAGCGAGGCATTTTGAAGAGAAACATAACGCAGATCCTAAAGAATTGAGATATTTCTTAATAGATGCCATCCCACCTTATAAACGAGGTGGGGATAGGGAAAAGGCGCTCCGTAGGTTGGAAACCAGATACATTTTAGACCTCGATAGCAAACAACCTGGAGGCCTCAATATTACTGAAGAGCTTTACACTTGCCTTTAGTAGTTTTGATCCAAATGACTTAAATTCTTTTAAAAAATTCATCAGATTAACTAAACCAATCCCTGAAATTAATGTACTATCAAGAGAGTGAAGGATAATCAATGGGATAATCTGAATGAGACATAAAACAAATGAAATATATTTTTATATTAATCAATTAATCCTAGAACAGCTATTAAGAAGGTAATTAAGATGATCAAAGAACAATATGCTGCTATTAGGCCCCCTTTAGATAATATAATAAGATTATTACACTTTTTACACTTTTTTAGATAATTTTATATGGTCTTTTAGAAGGGTTTTTATTAATAATTTTGTACACTATATTAGGATTATTAGCACAGGGTTTTTTATAAAGCAAGGTTGGCAGAATCTAGATCAGAAAGTAGACTTGAATTATTTAGGTTTTATGCAAATGTACTGTATAATGCACTGGTATTTAAACCTGGATGTATAGAAAAACACTTTTGTTTTTATTGAACAGCCATGTTTCATGAATTTAAGGTACTTATACTATCATTTTGTTGAAATGTATTGACATGATGGGCATTTTTGAAAGTTCAAAAACAATACTGACTAACAGAGTATATATTTATAAATATTTATTCACATTAGATTTGATATTATAAATGTCTATGTCAGACCTTGCACTTTAGGCACCTGTCACTTTAAATGCAAATGAAGAAAAAAGAAAAAACGAGAGGAAAAAAAGTATAAAAAACAGATGAGACCAGTCACGCGCATCATGTGATCAAGGCACTTGTTGTGCCGAAACGCGTTATGCTGCTAGTGCTGTTTGTGAGCTCAATTGAATAAAAAAACTCCACTTCATCTGAGGTCCGTGCTCCGTTGTTTTCTGTGGGAAAAGAGTTGGAGTTACCTGGATATATATATATATATATATATATATATATATATATATATATATATAAAATTAATTTACAGTACAACAACACTTGAAAGCCAGAGTTTATGTAATTTATTTTAGATACATTATGGATTTCAGTAGTTCCAAGAAGGAAGTAAAGACACTACTTAAAGATAATTGGAAGATCTTGGAACAAGATGAAGATCTAAGAGATATTGTACAAAATCATCCAAGCATAACCTATTGGAAACTTCACTCTCTTGGGGATTATCTGTTTCGAAGTTTTATACCTAATCGAGAAAGATCTAGTGGTTGGACACTCCCTAAAAAAAGTGGGTTCCATAAACGCACAAAGTGTAAAGCTTGTAAAGGGGGAGACAACAGAACAGAAGTGAAATTGGTTGATGGAAGATTGAAGAAGATTAAGGAACATATCCATTGTGAGAGCACTCATGTTGTGTATGTATTGGAATGTGAATGTAGCATGATGTATGTAGAGAGCACCATCAATAAACTCAAGCTACAAGTATTGCAACACATTTGGGCTGTCACAAAGAAAGACTTCACATACGTTATTGCAAAACACATCTGGGAGCATCACAATGGAGAGATTGGGCAATTTGTATACTATGGAATCCAACAAATATATGTAAACCCAAGAGGAGGCGACAGGGAGTTGAAACTACGGAGAGCAGAATCAAGATGGATACTTCCCATGGGCACAGAGAGTCGGTGGGGATTGAACACAGACGCAGAGCTACATGTACATCTTGAATACATTTTGGGTGGCCAGATGAAACATTATGCAATGCAATACAAAGAATCATGGTCTCTATTCTCCCTTCATCCTCAGTGCAGATTTGAGGAAGAGCAAAGGTCCTTTTTTTTGTCAAAATCTGTTTATTGAATTTTATTCAAAAGTTACAAACATTTTGTAAAAACCATAGTGCGTTCAATCCTTTTTCACAGGAGCTTATTCCAAGCAGTAGATAGCTATAATACAGACACAGTTTCGTAACAAGTTTCGGTTTGTTCACGCAAACAAGTCTGAGAGGAGAACCCTGCGCTGAATCCGAATGTGAACATATGAACCTCTGAACCAGTGGAGCACAGGGCCCAAAAGCTGAGCTCTAAAATATTTGAACGTCTTCATTTGTAGAGAAACAAATCACCAGTAAATAAGTGAAATGAAAGAGATGAAAAAAAAAGAAAAAAAACCCCAACCAACCCCAGGGAAACACATAGGCTTATAGTCTTATATGTGGAGAGGGGACGAGAAGTAAGCCGCCCGCGACCAGCGCAGGGGGGCTCACATGCGGGGAAAGACACCTGTGGCCCCAACCTCGGTGGAGGTGAATCCCTTTTTAGATCAGGAAGAGATGTAATGCCCTTAGTCTGGGACTGCATGCAAATAGAGGGAGTCCCTCCGATAAGTAGCTTACTAGCGGGTTCCATACATAGTCGATGCCCTTGCGAGAGTCTTCAACGATGTCGGACAATCATTCCAGGGCCAATGCGTGCCATAAGCGGGCATGCCATTGGGTGAGTGAAGGAGCTTCAGGCTTCTTCCAGGCTGCCGCCAAAGCCATCTTGGCCGCACCTAGACACAGTCTCATGATGGACCGGTCCCCTTGGGTCTGATATTTGAGAATTGGATTGCGAATCCCCAAGAGTATATGTTCCATGGAGTCGCCAATAGGGTACCCCAGTATTAGCTTAATCTGGGAGAGTATTTCCTTCCAAAAGGGCTGTATAGCAAAGGTCTTTTAACAGATTTTTAATGTAATAAGATTGTGTTCATTTGTCATCTTTTTTCCATACATGAGGAGTATTTTGTTGCCCAAGAGAAAATGATGTGAAAGAGTGAAGTTTGTATGTGATATGCTAACTTTTTAGAACTTGGGCACAATGCAATATGACATACATATTTATTTCATTGTGTTTCATGCTTCATATCTTTTACCTGTATATAACTTCTGTAGTTTAAATTCTTTGCACATAGCACTTTGAGGAATTTTAGAATTTGCCTTTTCTCTCTCTTTTTTCAATTTTGTCACATGGCACTTTATTGAATTCCGATGATGGTAAGTCTCATACTAACATTGGAATACAACAACATTTGGTGCAATATGTTCTACTTCTTATGGGCCTTGTGCAATTCAGGACGATGGAGGATCCAATTCTGGGAATTCATGACTATTTTCATACTTTATGAAGAGAGAGGTATAGATAATCCCTTTCATCCTTTTTTGCACCATGACACTTTGAAAAGCTTTTAGAAAGTTACTGTATTGTTTACTTCTTTACCATTTCATGGAGTCGATTTATTTATGATACAGCACTTTGGTGTATTGTGATATTGGCCAATTGTGGTCAATATTTGGTGCAATGAACATTTTTTGAGCATACACGAAATGTGCAATGATATTATAGATATATGACTATATCAAGAAGCAATATCAGAGATGCACTTTATATAAAACTTCGAGAGCAGCTAATCTGTAGAGAAACATGCAGGTCAATTTTGGCAATGACGTCATTGTGTGAGGTGACATTGATGCCTTGATTAAGGTTGAATCATTTTGTGCTTTAGTGAAATTCTTGCACAGTGCGCTTTATAAACTTCAAGGCAGCTATTCTAGAAATTGGAAACAACTATCTGTCTGATATTCTATGGACATAATTGGGCACTGGAGGTTGGTATTAAGTTGAGAAGTATGAAATATCTCTTCAAATTCTCCAGGACAATAAGAAGGGAATTTTCTGTGCTTTTTGTTTGTGTTGAACTTAAAAAAGTATTTTGTAAATGTGATTATATTTGGGGATGAACACTTATGTACTTTTGATCTGAGAGGGGAAATATTTGAAAAGAAACGACAGAGAAAAAAATTTAAAAAATTGAGGAAACTTTAAAAGAGCCTGACAGACTACAATGATTTCTGTTGTTCTTTGTATAAATAAGGTACTTTACCATCTTTTGTTCCTTTTCCCTTTTCTTCCTCTCTCTGTCTCTCTCTGTTGCCTTTACTTTTATAAAATGAAAGATATTTAGGGGCGATTTTTGAGAGATGTACACATTAACTGTTGTATAAACTTATGAGTATTGGCATTGAAGTTATAGTAGTTCTTTATATGTAACAGGCTTGTGTCTCAACTGTGTAAATAATGTTTTTGTTGAGGTGTGGGTAGGGGCCTCTGCCCCTTTAAAAGATACACTATACACAATTTCTCTATGGCCCTGTCGAAGGTCTACGGCTGAAACACGTAGGCCATTTCACCTTGGTGCTATCTATGATTAAATAAATTAAGGATTTCTAAAAATTTCCTCCTTGGTGGTGCTGTGTCCTTTTGTAGTGATGGAGTGTATATGGGAACAGGACCTCTATCACTGCTTTGATGGGACGATTGTACATAAATAGGCATATATATATATATATCCAGTTTGAAGTTCGTTTTGATTGATATAACATAAATCCCAGTTACATATGAGTGTAGTCCAAACAAATGAAGGAACTGTACCCTGACACTTGTCATGCATTAACCGATAGTTTAAGTCTGATTTAGTTTGTACAGGAATATATCCACAAATGTTTGGAAAAATAAAATTTATGTAATGCACATGATACCCATATGCTGTTAATATCGAGTGATTGTAACTCGAGAGTAACCCTGGGCAAAGAACTACGCTACGCTCGCGTAGTTTGCGAAGTTTGCGCTACTTCGCACAACGCGAATTGCACGTAGCACAGTGCAAACACGCATAGCGTAGCGTAGTGCAGCGGTCATTTTTTGCTTGCTCGCGGTCCTCAACGTCAAGTTGGCGACAGCGAGCAAGCAAAATGACATCCCGGCAAGACTTTTTCCTCGTTCGCGATCAGCAACATCAAGTTGCCGATCGCGAGCGTGGAAAATAAACCTCCCGGCGAGATTCTCAACGCGGGGAGGTCAGGTTTCTCATTGTGAGTGGTCGCGTATGCTCGCGACCGCTCGCGATGAGAAACTACCAGTCCGCGTTGAGAAAGCTGCCGCTCGAGTAAAAATCTACTCGAGCGGCAGTAAAAGACAGCTCGCACTGTGCAAGATGCCGTTTTCAATGATTGCACAGTGCGGACAAGCATCCGGCACTGTGCAATCATTGTGAACAGTGCACTACGCAGTTCGCGTAATGCTACGCGTAGCTCGCGTAGTGCGAACTGCACTTTGCGTAGCTTCGCGTAGCGCTACTTCGCGAACTACGCCCAGGCTTACTCGAGAGGATAGAAAAAAACATGGAATTTATTTTTGTAATGTAGTCTGTCCTCGTTGCCAGTCTGACCCACGGTATGAAAAGGCCAGTGATTGGTAGGAAACACTGTGTGACCAAGGCCGCCGTGTCGGCTGAAACGCATTATGGCTAACGTATGAAATAAACAAGAAGTGAAATCGCAGTTGAAGTCGGCTCTGTTTGTTCTAAACAAAGTACCGTCCAACGTCAAGGAGATATATATATATATAAGGGGAAACCTGAAACGCGTCTGGCTAAGGTTGTTGATGATTTTAAGCCTGTTTTCCTGACTGAATGACTCTGCAGCGTTTCATTAAAGTGTGCTACTAACACTTACCTGGTGGCTCTTCCATGGGGGTAACTCTTTTGTTGTGGATATATAGCGGCTGACCCGGTCGCGGAAGAAGCCCCACTGCTATTGCGGACCCGTGATGTCTTCAGAAATGAGGTCACCGCTGTGACGGGAGGTATTTGCCCAATGAGATGCATAAGACAAGCAGTGCGTTTTTGCAGGACTGTTGCTTTTACCCACTGGGGTGTTTATCATTTTAAACGCGTATGCTGGGCAAAACTTACTTAAGCAATACAGTGTGCTACTACAGGAACCAGAAGGCTGCAGGAGCAGCCACGCCCACTGGGGGAGGTTCGAGGACATAATTAGTAGCACCTTTTTGCCTCGCAACATCGCTGTACTAATGCCAATGATTAAGGGGAAACCTGAAACGCGTCTGGCTAAGGTTGTTGATGATTTTAAGCCTGTTTTCCTGACTGAATGACTCTGCAGCGTTTCATTAAAGTGTGCTACTAACACTTACCTGGTGGCTCTTCCATGGGGGTAACTCTTTTGTTGTGGATATATATATCTATATATATATATATATATATATATATATATATATATGCAAATAAATAAAATTAATTTAAAGTACAACAACACTTGAAAGCCAGAGTTTGTTCTAAACAAAGTACCATCCAACGTCAAGGAGATGTATATATATATACATATATATATATATATATATATATATATATACAAATAAATAAAATTAATTTAAAGTACAACACTTGAAAGCCAGAGTTTATTTAATGCATCTTTAATCTACATATACTGCCTTCCTTTATGAATCTATATACCTTCCATGTACTTATGGATCTATATATTTATTACTTTTGGATCTCTATATTTATTACTTTTCTTCTAATTCAGCATATCCAATGCACTACCCGATTTTTGACCCTCTACCGCTCTCAATATATCCTCTAAATCAACTCTCTGACTCATCTTAAACCTCTTTCTACTACTCTTTCCAATGCACTACCCTATTTCTCACCCTATACCTCGATAAATATATCCTCTACCTCCACTCTCTCATTCATACCATACCCCATACCATTACTATGATCCCCAAAATAACCATTTCGAGACTCTTCCCTACTCCACCCCTCCTTGCATCATCTCATACCTCTTTTACTATTCCGATCCCCCAAAACAAGCCTTTCTAAACCGTCACTCTGACCCTTCCCCTTCACCTCCCTTTTACTCATCCCCCTCCACCTCCCTTTTACCCATCCCAAGCCTCCTACGACTGCTATGAGCTCCAAAACAAACAAACAAACAAACAAAAATCTAAATCCTTCCCTCTGCTATCCAAACACTATCCTTTTCAATCCAAATAACTGACTAACATGTCCACCACTCAATTTAATTTCATAAAAAGCACTTCCGCACCCTACCAGGGGTAGCAAACACTATATAAATGCAAACCTTTTTCCATTCTCTATCCCTCCCCTATCAATCTCAATCCAAATAACTGACTAACTTATTGACCACTCAAATTAATTTCATATTTCACTATACTAATTCACCACTAACATTGTATGGGTTCCAGAGTAACGTGCTACTCGCCGAAAAAGCACTTCCACACCCTACCAGGGGTAGCAAGCACTATATAAATGCGAACCTTTTTCCCTCTTCTATTCCTCCCCTATCCTTCTCAATCCAAATAACTGATTAACATATCCACCACTCAAATTACTTTCATATTTTCACTATAATAATTCTCCACTAATCCTTTATGGGTTCTGCAGTAGCATGCTACTCAACGAAAAAGCACTTCAACACCCTATCAAGGATAGCAAGCGCAATATAAATTCAAACCTTTTCCCCCTTCTATCCCTTCTCTGTCCTTCTCAATACAAATAACCAACTAACATATCCATCACTTAAATCACTTTCATATTTCACTATACTAATTCACCACTAATCTTTTATAGATTTCAGAGTAGCGTGCTACTCACCGAAAAAGCACTTTGACGCCTCGTCAGTGGTAGTAAGCGCTATATAAATGCAATTACAATACAATACAATACTATGCAAATTCTCTTTACTTAGAATTGCCAAAAGGATTGAATGAGAGACTGCAGACAGTACAAAACCAGGCAGCTTTGCTGGTCTGGCATCAGCCAAGATTTTGCCATACTAAGCCCTTGATCAGAAATCTGCACTGGCTCCCAGTTCCCCAGCGGACCATCTTTAAAACTAGCTGTATTTTTTTTAAAACACTGTATGGGAAAATCTCAATGTTTGTGTCCTCTAGAGTTCAAATATACACCCCAAAATGCAATCTCAGATCAGCCCACCATAACTTGTTAGCATTCTTTAAGTTTAAAAAGAAGAGGGTGGGTGCACTAGATTTTCTGTGTTTGCTCCAAACCTTGGGAACTCTCTTCCTAATGACATAAGATCTACAACTGTCTTTACCACAGCAGGGGTTGCCCCAAAAAGTGGGAGAGGGTAGTATGCCCCCTGACAGGAGTACTGAGGGGTGACCTTGGGAAAATAGCATTAGTACATACTCTGGGGATGACATTCTCTACCATGGGGAAGTGGAGTGTTAACAGCATTGCTTGTCACTGTAAAAGCTCCAAATCATTATCAATTGTATGCTGTTGGGTTTTGCTTGACCATTCTCACATCCATTTTTTAATTTGAAGGTGCATTTTGCACTACATGACAGCAAAATACAAATACCAATAACTTATCAACTAGAAATGTATCACATCTGTCAAAGAGGTGTCTGTCAACATGTTCAAAAACATGACAATCCATACATGAAACGAATTTTCAGTGCCTTGTTCACATTGCAATTCCAGACCTAGACAACATGGAAGAAAGGAATAGACTAAAAACAACCAGTTTCTATAGGCAAATTATTATTCATTTATGCCATTAGCTGGAACTTGATCATCTGGCTCACATAAGGAATCCGCCATCCATAATACCAATAGTCAAAATAATGGCAGTACTCCATTTGGTAGACACAGTATCATTCCAACAAACTGTCCCAGAATCTGGGAGAATGTCTCAACCAAGGTTTAAGTGGTGTGCTACAAGACATTTGTTCTGCAATGATGAGACACATCAACAGTTACATACACATTACACTAAATGAGTATTTAGACAATGTGAAGGGATTTTAGTATGCATTGGCTTCACTACCACATGTGGTTTGAACAGTTGATAGCACACATGTTGGCTTAGTGCCAACACACAACAGAGAATGAGTTCAATACAATCTTCAAAACTTCCATACAGTTGCCGTGTAAGTTGTGTTGGTACAAGATATGTACACCCAAAGTCTGTGTCTGTCTTTCCCAGGATCAGCCATGGTCCCTTTGTACTTAAAAACAGCATCATATAACTGCAAATGTTACAACTTTGAAATTTCCAAATGAAGATGGCATGGTATAGATACCTAAAACAGATTAAAACAAAAAGATGAGTAATGAAACATGACAAAATTGACACATTACAAAGTCATCTTTTTGAGGACACAATTTCAAAAACACAATCAGAGATATACAAACAAAATGAACACAAATCTCAATGTTTCAAAACGATGATCAACAAAGACCTGTGGCCTGGATTTCCCTGAACTTGCCCTTCCTAAAAAATGTCCAGCATATACTTTTTTCCTCATTACATCAATAGTTGGTTTAACAGTTAATGTGATAATATGTAAAGAAATACTTACACTCATGTGACAATGTTTTCAATGACATCCTGGCGTAAGTCAACTCCCGCCTCCTCACCACTATCATCGTCAGTTGGCATTTCATGATCCACACCCAGTGGCTCTTCATGGTCTCCATACTCTGTGATATAAGGGATGTTCCATTGTGGGGCAAGATTGTGCAGCATTCAGCAGACCCATGGTGATTTGGCACACCTTATCAGGTGAGTAGAGGAGGGCTCCACCAGTCTTGTTCAGACATACAAATCTTGGGGCAGATTCACAAGCCCCTTGCGCCACTTTTGCGCCGCCGTTGCGTCACTTTTGTGACGCAGCGGCGACGTAAACCATGCGCCATGTTGCGCCTTATTTACAACGTGACGCATCTAGGGAGATGCGTCATGTTGTAAAGCCCTGCACCACATGAAACCTGCGTCAGGTCTCATGTGGGCGTTCCGTCGCAGGGTGGGCGTTCCGTCGCAGGAAAGCCTCGTAAAAGTGACGCAGTGAAATCTACAAGATTTCACTGAGTCACTTTTCCGACGCCGCTGTGACAAATCCTTACTCCTGCTGGAAACAGGTGTAAGGAGTGGCGCACCACGTTAGTGATGGGCGGCCCACGAGCATTGCTGGAGTTGCGTCGCACTTGCGACATGACTCCAACAATGCGCCACCCTTCCGACGGGAGATGCGACACACATCTATTTATCTTTGCTCCACGGTGCGCCGCATAGTAAATGCGGCGCATCTGTGGTGGCACAAGGGTAAACTTGCGTGACGCATCTTTCCTGGCGCATCTCTGCTGATTTGCAGGGATGCGCCAGGCATTGTAAATATGCCCCCTGGACTTTAGGAGCCCGAAAGCCCATTCCACTGGACCCTGTGTTCTTCCTTGGGTCTCATTGAAGCGGACTTCCCATGGTGTTGTTGGAATCCTCAGTGATGCCAAAATCCAGTCAGTTAGGATAAGCTGAGTCTCTTAAATTGAAAAAAGAGAAGAGCCAAGATATGTAACACCATTGTGATGATTCACCTTAAAATTGCCCAAATAATAATATTTCAGATTGTACTTAACAAAAATCCATGCCCGCTCACGCCCAACTTATAGTTGAAGGGGTATGTTGCTGTTCTGTTGTACAAAGAAATCATGGGGTGATCCGGAGATTATGTACAAATCAGCTAAGCAGACAACATGCACCTTGATTAAATGGAAGTGCTTCCAATTCCAGTAGACTAAGTTCCCTGGCTTGTGGTGGCACTAAGGCAATACGTGTGCCATCAATTGCTCTAACCACATGTGGTAGATGACCCAAACCATAGAAATCTCCCTGCACATTTGCAAAATCCTCATGTTGTGGACACTGGTTAAAGCTGTTGATGTGTCTCATCAATTACGAAAAAACTTCTTGTATCATACCACTGAAAGTTGATTGCAACATTCCACCAGGTGCTGCCACTGTGTATTGGAATGACCCTGTGGCTACAAAATGAAGTACTGCCATAATTTTGTCAATTGGTGTAATAGATGTAGGATTTCTGTTGTGAGGCAGAAGATCTGGCTCCAGCTGATGACATAAATACAGTGCAGTTTGCCTATGCAATCAGAACTTTTTGATACTATGCTGTACTTCCATGGTGGCAAGGTCTGGACATGGGAAGTACAATCACTCTCTTAGGGTTCACATGTCTGTATTGGAAGAATTGTGAAAATGTTTAAACGTTTTCTGCATACATTGTTTTTGATTATTAACACAAATGTTATGTTGTGCTAAACATATATATGGTTTCAAAACATATTTCAAGCTAAAATATTTGTGTTTATTTTTCGTCACAAATGTCATTTTGAAGCTGTCAATATTTACAATTTATTTAGAAAGTATTCTATAGCGCGAACATGACCACCGAGGGTATCAGAGCGCTTTACAGTTTATACATCAAGAAGGATACAAGCGGTCAAAAACAAAACAAATAAAGACGAAAGTTAACAGTCTTGTAGAGCCGGGCACCCTCGGGAGCCCTGGCAGCTAGGACACAAACCTGCAAGGGTGAGCTCAGTCTCCTTTGGAAGCTTTCTTTCTAAGGCAGACATTTCTTCATCAATAACACTTTGACTTCCTTTTTGAAAAGGACAGTAGTAGGATTCAGCCTGACTTCAGGGGGTAAGGAGTTCCAAATCCTCGGGTGATACCTGAGAAAACTCGATTGTAGGTTTTTCTTTTCGTGAATTTTTGTCGTTTGAGCAGTAGAGTGCTGGCACTTCTGGAGGCTCTCAATACACCTGAGAGCTCCAGTGTTTGAGCGAGGTACAGCAGGGTATTGAAATGAATGGATTTATGGGCCATGCATGCAATTTTTAGATGTATCCGAGCTTCGTATGGAAGCCAGTTCAGAAATATCAGATCTGGCGAGATATGATTGTATCTTTTAGCGACTGTTAAGAGCCTAGCAGCAGACTTGAGGGCAATCCTAAGAGGAGCTGTCTTTGCTCTTGGAAGGCCGCAAAGGGTTGCGCTGCCATAGTCAAGCTTTGAGATTACTAAGGCTTGCACCGCAACCTTTAGGCCATGTGGAGGGAGAAAAGGTTTTATTTTCCTTAAGATGCTGAGTTGGAAGTTTGCTCCTTTGGTGAGGGTACTAATGTGCTTCTGCATGTTCAGACTCTTGTCTAGCATTATTCCCAGAGAGGTTGCGGAATCAACGATGTGTGGTGTACAGTTAAGAGCAGTTAGCTGATTCATTCATTGTTCTATGACTGTAGATTGCTTGTGTGGTGGAATTAGGAGGAATTCCGTTTTGAGAGCATTTAGCTTCAAGTGGTTATGTGTCAACCAGCTTTGTGTTTTCAGTAGGACTGAGTTGAGGGACCTGATGTCCTCAGGGGAGGAGATCTTCAGGTAAAGTTGGGTATCATCAGCGTACTAGTGATAGTGAATGCTGGATGATTTCAGAATTTCTATTAGAGGCTCCATGAACAGGTTGAAGAGCATGGTTGAGAGCGCAGAACCCTGTGGAACCCCCAGCGTGACTGGAGAAGGATGAGATAGGGACTGGTTCACCTTGAGGCTTTGGGTTCTATTGTGAAGGAATGAGGAGAACCAGTTTAGTACAGGCCCAGACAACCCCATCCTGTGTTCCAGGATGTTTCCAATCACACGGGATGATCGATTCCAGTAGGATGGTATTGAGCTTACCAATGATAAGATCTAAGGTAGCTCCTTTAATATGCATGGGGCTGTCACAGATTTGGATTAGGTTGAGGTCTAGCAGGAAGGATTTAGGGCTATTGACTGCCCCATCATTCTCATCATTCCATTGAAGGTTGAAATCTCCCAGAAAGATCTGAGTGCCATGGAAATCTGCGTTACCTGAGATAATGTCCATGATCTGCTCTATAAAGGGAAGGTTGTCGCGTGCCGGGTGTTAGAACGTGTGCAATTTGCATAGGTGATTATTGCTACCAGCCACCTCAATACACAGCTATTCACAAGTCGGCAGGAGATCGGATTGTAGCAATTTAACTGTTAGATTGTGACGGTGTATGCTGGCGATGCCTACACCTTGTCCGCCTGATCTATCCAACCTAATGATATCATAGTTGGGAGGCTCTAGAATGTCCAGGATGGGAGCAGCTGAGTCATTTAGCCAGGTTTCAGTCAACATTACAAGGTCAAGGCCCTGTGCAAGGATTGTCGTGTAGTACCTATATAACCTATACAGGATCTGCGCATTTGGATAACATAAACTGTGGGATTGGTGGCGGACTGATTCCGTGCACCCCCCCGGATACGTTAGCCTGTCTGTATCCGCTAGCTCACAGTGCCACTAGATTTTCCTCTTACCAAGGAGAGAATAGATTCTGGCAACCTCAGAACATAACATCCCTGATCCCTCAGAATCGTGGAAACAATATACTACCTTTCTCTCAGTCACTCGTGCTCACTTAGTTTGTCTCAGAGAGATACACAGAATAAACAGGCTGGACGTTTTCAATAAGTATTTATTGAACAGTTGTTATTCTAGTGTAGAATAGATGAGCTGCAACAACCATTAGACAGTAGCAGAGATATATGATTAGAAGTACTACGAAAGTAAAGGGATGGTAAAGTTCTACCATCTTGCAGTAATCATGAATATATACAAGTACATAAAACACATGATAAAAAGTGCATACTCCTACAATGCCTTCCTAACTAGATGTACCTAAATGTACCTAGCATCTGTGTAGGTGTTATGCCAAGAATCCCTCTAGGATCTAGTCAACCCCATTACCTGAGAATGAGAGAATATGGGATCCCGTCCTGGTCTTGAGTTGGGCACCCCGCGAGGGATGTTAGACCACTGTGAGCTGGAGTGTCTGCATGCAGGAACCTCACCGTCTCTAGTCAGTGTGTCAGCCGGGAAGTCCCGGTCTCCTCTGTCTTTCTAAGCAAGATGTGATGTATATATACCCATAGGTCTCCCCAGGGGTCCTACCTTGCTGTGTTACTGTGTCGGCCTAAAGGATGACGTTGGGTCGGAACTTTATACAGAGATATTAAACAGGAGATGTTAGTCCTGCTGTGCTTCCAAGAAGCCTCATGCATAATGTATGAGATTTGAACTAGGGAAAAACCTGCGTTCTGAATGCAGTGTTGTATCTAGGTAAAAGGTCAGTCCCTAAGAACCGTTATGTATGTAATGTAGGGAAGAATATAGGTGAAAGGTTGCAATGTTACCTGCGCCTGTATAGGGTACCTATATGGAATATAAGAGGATGAGGTCAGCAATGTCAGCAGCATGTCTTACTGCCGATCTGCAGTTGAGAAGCATGCATTTGAGTTTTGGGTTGGTGTCCAGTGAGGCAGATAGTGTGGTGGTGACTCTTGTGAGGTCGTTCTCATTTAAGGATCTGGTGTTTAACCTAGGTTCCCTGAAAGGGTCAGTAAGGATTGTTTGAATATGGTGCAAGTTTGTTTTGGTGGAAGAATGTGTCGGATTATATGAAAGTAGGAGAGAATGAATATCCCTGTCAGACAGTGAGGCTACACATCTAGAGGGCCATGAAGGGTTGTTAGCTTGGGGAGCGGTAACCCAACTATGGGGCGTGTAGGCCATGTAGGACGATGACCAACGATTTGAGTGGGAAGCCGGGAGCCTTTTACACCCGTTAGATGGGAGCGTGTGAATAAGGTGATTAGTCATTGTGGAGCAGCTTAATCCCGAGTATACTGACAGTTCTGCAGCGATATGTAATAGGCTTCATACCTCTGCCTTAAGTTGTTGGAGGCAAGTGAGATCTCATTTAGTCTGCCTTCCAATGACGTGTGGGGATGGGAGTGCGCGACTAAGAGCAGAGGACCCTGCGGTGGTGGAGAACTAGTGGATGAGGGGTTCAATAGGCCCGGCGGCGACTGTGAGTGCCAGGTGGGGAGGGATTCTGGGACTTGGTGCTGGGGGCTTGGAGGGTTGGTGGTATAGGGGAAGAAGGGTTAGACGAATATTGACCCCGAACAACCTGTGGGAGCAGGCTAGGACTGAGGAGTGGGTTGGGGGAAGGGATCAAAAGAATGATCGGGGAGATGCTGTGATCTATGGAGCTAGGGAAGTCAGAGCTAGCTATTCTTGAGGAGGGGTGAGCATGCAAACTAGTATGGTGGCTGTACTGAAGAGCTCATTCCCACCTGGCATTAAAGGAGAATTGTTATTACGTTTAGTGGTAACTAAATGGGAACCCGTCGGATCTAAGGGAGGGTCAGAAGAGGAGTCTAGTATGAGAGAGGATAGACTTTGAGGAGACTGGGGGACCTCAGTGGAACTGGCGGCTCCTAGGGAGGGGGCGGATTTGATATTAGCCACTGTATTCATGATGATGGGGAAAAAATTGTCAAATACAGCTAGGTTGCGGGCTGAAGCTTGGATAAGGATGGTTACGTTTTTGTAAAGGGAGATGGTGGCTTCAGCTCTATATGCCGGGGAGGGCGCAACCATCACTCTAAGCCCATGTGGAGTCTTCAGGGAAGTGAAGATCTGGAGCAGGGAGTAGATGGCCTTCGTCCATTGCGCATGTTGTTTAGTGTAGAAGATGAGATCATTTATAGTAACACCTTTTTTGATAGAGAAGGAGGGATCTGAGATAAGGGTTTCTGGGTGGGTTTTAAGTAATCCATGTTTAAAGTTTTTTGTGGCATTTTTTGAAATATGAAAGAATGTGTAAATAGTACATTTCTAAAATATAATTTACTCTTTTTTTATTTTTTCAATCAAATACCATCAACAGAGGTGTAAACAACACCATGCAAATAATGAATTTAACCACATTAATGCACTACATATACATTTGTTTTTAAAACATAAGTGTGCTTCAAATATGAATATGTAAAGAAAGTAGCCATCATTTTGAGTGGCGGTGACACACTTAACAGACACAAACATACTATTTGACATTCTAAAATGGCTGGCGCCTGACCTTGCCATCAGGACATTTGTAATCAGATGTCTTTGACAGATGTTAACCATGTAGTGGGTGTTCAACCACACCACAGACAAAACCATAGCTTAACATGTGTGAAAGCAAAGTCTGGAGGCCAATGGTTGTGTCTGTTTCAGCTGAAGATCGCGTACATGTACACAGCCGTTTGAAAAAAGTTCACTTGCCTCCTAACACTGCAGCCATCAAGACCTCCTCCACTATTGCTACTGTTTGTGACCTCTGGGAGGGACGATGCCAGGTTGAGCAGGTGAGAGTTCCCCTGCCTTCTCACCAGAGGAGCTGGAGTTGCTGGCACAGTAGGTCCTCTCCTTGTATGGCCAGCTCTAAGGCTCAATTGAGGAGAAGGTGCATGTTTGAAATGTATATGTGGGGAATACTACTGGCATTTTTGGGCATCGAGGCAAGATGGCGGTCGCTTGAGACCGTAGGTGCACACGGAGCACTGAGAGCCAGAAGAATTTAAAAATGCTGCAGTAGTGCAATCGGGGATATGAAGGACGAGACACTCAGCGTGGACTTACACTTAACCCTGGGCGAAGTGCTACGCTACGCTCGCGTAGTTTGCGAAGCTTGCGCTACTTCGCACAACGCGAATTGCACGTAGCACAGTGCGAACACGCGTAGCGTAGTGCCGCGGTCATTTTTTGCTTGCTCGCGGTCCTCAACGTCAAGTTGGCGACCGCCGAGCAAGCAAAATGACATCCCGGCGAGACTTTTTCCTCGTTCGCGATCAGCAACATCAAGTTGCCGATCGCGAGCGTGGAAAATAAACCTCCCGGCGAGATTCTCAACGCGGGGAGGTCAGGTTTCTCATTGCGAGTGGTCGCGTATGCTCGCGACCGCTCGCGATGAGAAACTACCAGTCCGCGTTGAGAAAGCTGCCGCTCGAGTAAAAATCTACTCGAGCAGCAGTAAAAGACAGCTCGCACTGTGCAAGTTGCCGTTTTCAATGATTGCACAGTGCGGACAAGCATCCGGCACTGTGCAATCATTGCGAACAGTGCGCTACGCAGTTCGCGTAGTGCTACGCGAAGCTTGCGTAGCGCGAACTGCACTTTGCGTAGCTTCGTGAAGCATTACTTCGCGAACTACGCCCACCCTTACTTACACTACCCCCCACGTACCGGCAGAGATTACCTACGACTGTTTGGAACAGTAATTGGGCTCTCTGTTCTGCGACACATCGCTAGGACATTTGTGGAAGATCCAAAAACTTATTTAGCGGGTTCCTACCTGGCGGAGGCTCCGGACGCTGGGCCTGATCCTGTGGAGACATCTGGGAGTGCTGGACCCGCCGAGATGGGTCCCAAGAGCGCGGCGGGGGCTGCCAAGACCAGGGCGGTCAGATTGCTGCAAGGCGGGATGGCGGTGCCGGGAGACGCTGCGGTGGCCACGGATGCTCCAGCCCCGACCCTGGGATCTCCAGCTCCAGCTCTAACTCCACGGCGTGGACGCCGCGCTGCAGTGACTGACCAGGATCCAGGAAGAGGAAGAGGCGGGACAATGCAGAGGGGACGCCCGGCCGGCCCTACAGTGATCGACCTCCTGCGAGCTCCTCCCGGAAAACCAGTTCCGGGTCGCAACGAAAGCTTCAGGACAACGCCTCCCCCGACACCGTGGCAACCACAGCAACCACAGATCGTGTAGGAGACTTACCCCGGCAAGAACTAGGAGACTCAGCTCGGGGAGATCAAATCGAGGTGAGAGCGGAGGAGAACGGTCATACTATCGAATCGGCAAACTTGGAAGATAGCCCCGTGGGGCTTTTCCCTCAGCAGCCGACTCTGAATCCCTCAGGGGGGTCTGAAAACAACACTATGAATATTTTAACTGTGCAAGCAGCTGGGGGGGCCCAGATAGACCCGGATAAGTCAGAATCTGCTGCTGCTGCTGCTGACGGGAGGGCCCTTGGCGCACAGCTCAATAATCTTGGCACTATGGGTATTAATCTCCCGCAACCAGTTAATGTCGATTCTGATTATCAAGCTTGCCAACATGAAATTAACCCCAGTGGGACCCTTGACAGTGGTAGTGGTAGTCAAATTGAACTCGATAAGGAACCTAGCGACTTTTTTTCTCTGTTTCCGATGGGGATGAGTGGTCTGAGGATTCCTCTGTTGGTAGCACGGATCTAAGTCATAGCGATGTGGAGGTAGCAGGTGGCATTAAAAGTAAAACTGTGCTGAAGAAAAAAGAGAAAAAAAGGCTGGGTGGGAAAGAGCTGGCTTGGGACTATACCCCCACAAGCCAACTGTCTAATCCTACGCTTGCTTCCCAAACGCTTACTTCCCAGGCCGTCTCTGATCCATCCGAGACAACCTTAGATGCCATCTTTCAGGCCATCTCTATGCACCGCGAGGAAACTCGCCAAGACAGTCGCAAGACTCACCATGCCATGCGCAAGATGCAAGGGGTTGTTCGAAAATTAACAAAAACTTGCAGTGTATTTGGAGAAAGACTAACTGATCTTGAATCCAGGATAGTCACCACAGAATCTGATCTAGCCTCTAATCTTGCGCTGGTGGGCTCCCATGATGCACAGCTGGTGGATGTTAGATGGAAGCTGGAGGAGTTTGAGAACCGCCAGCGAAGGAATAACCTGCGGGTTCTTGGAGTCCCTGAAGGGGTTGAGGGGGACGATATACGGTTATTTGTGGTGAAATTGCTACGAGACTCCCTGCCTGAATTAACTGATTGGAATTGGGCACTTGAGATTCAGCGGGCCCATCGGGTCCCCTTTGTTCAGAGACAGCCCGTTAGGGCAGGGGGCTTCCCGAGCCATTCTTGTATATTTTGGCAATTTCCTGCTGCGCCAAGCCGTCTTTGAAAAAGCAAGACCCGATGCAAAACGATCTAGCAATGATATTACCTATTTTGTTTGCCCAGACTTCTGTCACTCCACTGTTGAAAGGCGGTGGCGACTACGGCAGCTTATCAAACCATTTCAGGATAAAAAGGCGCAAGCCTTTTTAAACAATCCAGCTCGTCTCAAAGTGATCTTTGAGGGGCAAACAAAGGTTTTTATGTCAGAAATAAAAGCTAAGGAATTTCTGGACGGGCTTTCCAGCTAGGCCCAGGCTCATAATTATTATGAGTATTAGGAGCTACAAAATGTAGGGAAAGTACAGGATGGCACACAGGGGGTAGTAAAAAAAATTTTAAAAAACAAAAAAGGGGGGGAGGAAGGCAGGGAAAAAAAAAAAAAAAAAAAACTCTGGGGGGGGGGAAATATCACAACAAACTCTAAACACATTTCCCCCTTTCTGAAAAATATCCTGGCGGAGGCACTATGAATTTGGGAATGTCGGCTGTAGGACGCAGCATTCTATGAAAATCCCACAATTTAGGCTCTCACGCTCTGTTGTGTAGCGCACCCATCACAATCAGACTCATGCCTGAGTCTGTATGCCTCACGTGGGGAGGTGGGGATGGTCGGGAGGGGGGTGGGGTGCTCAGGGGAGGGGTAGGGGGGGAAGGGGGTGGACAAGGATGTGGGTTAAAAACAAGGGGGAAAAAAGCATGTCCAGAAACAGTAATAAAATAAGGAGACAATTAAAAGTGATAAATAGATGGCTGAATATGAAGCGAGATTTTATTGGGGGAAAAAACTTCCGAAGGTCCCATGGAGAAGCTCGAGAATCTGAACCCAGTGTAAGATGGGGAAGATAACTATTTGTTCATGGAACGTTGCGGGGCTCAATGACCGGGCAAAAAGGGTAAGATTTGGTGAACTAATCAGACTTAACCACGCCGATATAATATGCGTACAGGAGACACACATTCCATGGCGGAAAAGGGAAGTAATGAGAATCACAGGGTATAATCTGTTGGCATGCACCACTCAGACATCTAATATACGCGGTGTGGCTATCTTAGCAAAATCTTCTTTGGGTACGGCCAAACGTAAATTAGTGGATGCCCTGGGCAGATGGGTAATCATTGAATTAGCCATAGGCGGCACTGTTTGTGCAATTTATGGATCTAATCAGGACGATCCTCAGATTTTTGAGGCTTTGGAAGTTGAACTGGCCACTTGGCCGACTCCTTTGATTCTTTGCGGTGATTTCAACATCTCCTTGGATGTTAGATTGGGGAACCAAGGGCCTGGGGGTATTCAGGCCGGAAACCTCGGGTGTATAGGGCATTTAATTCTTTAAAAACTAGCCATGGTCTGGTTGATATATGGGCTACAAAGAACTCGGCCAACCCCGGTTACACGTATTTTTCCTGTCCACATAAATTATACGTTAGGATCGATTACTTTTTTGCACAAAAGATCTTGTAGGGCAAGCCGAGATTTTAAAACTTCCTAAAATAATTTCAGACCATAACCCTCTGATACTAGAACTTGATATAGCCGGTTTTAAGAGATTACGGAGCAAATGGACCTTCGATAGGAAACTTCTTGTAAATAGTGCGTATGTTGAATATATGAGGAAGTGGGCACAAGAATTTTTGATATAAATAGGTTCAGTGCTAGCAGAGGGGCCGTATGGGATTCTTTTAAGGCTGCTTTCCGAGGTGAAACCATCTCTTTTGTTATCAGGGCAAGGAAGCAGCAAGAAAATAAGAATCAACAATTGATGTCGGATCTAGCCAGGGCTGAAGAAGAGCATATTTCACTGATAGCACAGGGTCAGGAGGGAGTTCAAATTCAGTGGCAAATAATCGCACTGAAAGCAGAGTTAACCAACTGGTTAACGCAGAAATCTGCTGAAGAGTATCAATCTCATCGAAACAGTGTTTATGAAACAGGGGAACAAGTCGGCAGGAGACTAGCGCTTTGTACTAGGCAGAAGCTATCTTTTAGTGCTATATCTATGATTAGGATAGGGGGCAAGTCTATACTTATCCAGAGGACATAATTAGAGGTTTCCAAAATTACTATCAGGTTCTGTATCAAGATGACGGTAATAAAAGCAGAGAGGAGGTATCTCAAGGCATGATAGAGAGCTTTGCCGATATTAACATTGGAGAGAGCCTGAATAGGCATACTAGTGAGGAGTTAGAGGCAGAAATTACACTCGAAGAAGTGCAACGTGCACTTTCAGGAATGGCTACAGGGAAGGCGGCAGGCCCTGACCGGATACCTCTTGAGGTATATAAAATTCTGGGACCAGGTATAATTCTCATGCTTTTGGATCTTTTCAGGGGTGTACAGTATAATGGGACCTCCCCGAATCTTGGAAAGAGACGGCCATTATAATTTTTCCCAAGAAAGGGAAGCCATTGGATAATCCTTCTTCCTATCGGCCGATCTCCTTGATCAACTCTGACACCAAAATCTATTCTAAAATTTTGGCCAATCGGCTAGGAGGGGTCATAGAGCATCTGGTATCCCCATGGCAACACGGGTTTATCCCAGGTAAAGGCACAACGGACCATACCCGTAGGGTTATCTCTCTTTTGATATTATAACCAGGGGGGACCAGATGGCTATGATCCTCCTGGATGCTGAAAAAGCCTTTGATCGGGTGTCTTGGGAGTTTCTATGGCAGATATTGGAACTGAAGGGCTTTGGCCCTCGGATTATAAAGGCTATTAAGGCAATGTATTATCAGCCAAAAGCCCGACTTCAACTTATGGGGAGGGAATCCGGTAGTATTAATATATCTAGAGGGACTAGACAGGGTTGCCCCTGCTCCCCCATTCTATTCGCTTTATATATCGATCCCCTAGTTTCTAAGTTGTTACAGACCCGGAAGATTAAACCCATAATTACCGGAGGTTTTGAAACAAAAGTATTGGCCTACGCCGATGATATCGCGGTGTTAACCCCTAATCCTGCCGAGGCAATAGTAGAGATCAGTAGGATTGCTGAGGATTATGGTCTTTTTTCAGGGTATGCGCTGAACTCTGGGAAAACTATAGTACTATGCACTGATAACATAGTTTTCAATGATCCCAAGAGAGTAACATCTGCAATGTATCTCGGGGTTCGAATAAGTGCTAAGGTGGATGAGATCTGTAGGATTAATTTTGATCCTTTGATAAAAAATATAGGGGATGAATTAAGGAGGGTTAATGGGCTACACTTATCTATTATTGGGAGAGGGAATTACCTCAAAATGACCATGTTACCCAAAATACTGTATTTGTTTCGGGCAATCCCGCTGGCTCTAGACGACAATCTATTAAGGACATTGGAATCAGCCTTCTCCAATTTTATGTGGCAATATGGAAAGGTTAGGAGAGCTTTGCGGTATTTAGCATTACCCCAAGACAGGGGAGGACTTGCTGTTCCTAATATCACCCTATATTATTGGGCAGCACTTTTACATCAGATGACCACCCTTTTATCAGTGAACCATACTAGGGAACCAGTACAGGGCATAAAAATACCTACAATTTATGAATTATCGATGGGGAAGGAAGCCTCAGGGCTACTGCTGAGACAATTGGAACCTAGCTACTATAAAAAAGTACGGTTTAAAGTGATTTATAGTTCCTGGAAAATTTGGAGGCAGGTTTCTAAATTTATGGCAATTTCTAAATTGTCTAGATATTCCCCCCTCTGGCGCTCTCCTTTATTGCCATATTTGGCTAACGATGATATGGGGAAAAAGTGGGAAAAATATGGGGTAAGAACAATAGGGGATTTCTGTGGGGGAGAATACGATTTTCAATTTTTAAGGCTACAATGGGTGTTTGGCGTTTTAGACAACCATTACTTTAAGTTTGTCCAGATTAGTAATATTCTTACTTTATGGAGTCCTAGGATTACGTTAGACAAGATTCCACTTTTGGAAGCCTTAACCAGGGAATCGAGCAGGATCAGAGATTTTTATAAAATACTTCTTGACAAATGCCCCGACGACCTGGAAAAAACTGAAGCATCCTGGGCAACAAAACTGGGAAACCCGGATGTTGATATCTATATGAGCCTTTCCCTAACTGCCAAAATTTTCTTGTCGTCAAATCTAAAAGCTCAACTTTATAAAACTATATTTAATCTCTATTTCACTCCGGCTAAACTTTATCTTTGGGGCAAAAGGGCTGACGATAAATGTCCTAGATGTGGGTCAGGACCAGCCACCTTGATACATATGCTGTATGACTGTGATAAATTGGCTCCATTGAAAGAAGGCCTGCTGGGCTTTTGGGAGGAATTATTCTGTCTCAGACTAGAACTAACCCCCACTCTGCTAATTCTAGGACACAATAGCACTCTGGGTCTTAATAAGGAACAGGAATATGGTGTGTTTCTGGGGGCAGCGGTATTTAGGATACTATTAGCCGCCAGGTGGAAAGATGCTGAGCCACCTAGCTTTCATATGTGGCTGGCGAGGCTCCTTGGAATATACAAACAAGAGCTGGCAATCTATGCCTGTAGGGGCAGACAGGCTGGAGCCCGAGGGAGGAGGATCTGGGCTCATATGGCCAAATGGAGTAGGGTCACAAGGAGGGAGCTGGGGGCATAACACCAGCGGTACCATATTACTAAGCCTGGTCAATGTGGCCATGGTCGTGGCCTAGGCTCCCGTTTGTTACATACTTTGTATAATTCATATCAAACGGTATCCAAATAATCTGTTGTTCTATGTGATCTTCCCATTGTAATATTTAGTAATACTTACTAATATTTATTTGTAGCTATCACTCTCTTTTTTAGTTGCTGATTTCTTTTTGTTTTTTGTTCTCCTTTTCTTTGATTCTTAAGTAAATTGTAATTATATTTCTGGATATGCTTAATAAAAAAAAAAAAAAAAAAAAAAAAATGAAATGTATATGTGAATCTGTATAACTGTTCTTTCTTCCATTAACACAGGCTACAATGTCCCTTTGAGTTTCTGAGTGAAGTGCAGTGATTGATGTGAAGTGTCATATATTTTGTACCTTTCATAGGACAATAATGTTAGGCATTTGTAAGCACTTTACAATGTTAAAAAACAACAATATTAGCATGTGGTGTGTCTTTAGAGCCCTAGATTCTATTTGGTGTGTATATAGAGAATATATCTATATATATGTTTGAATTATATATGAAATGTAGAAATCTCAGATCATGTAAATTGGAAAACACATTATATAGTCTTTACAACTGTTCATATATATGTTATCTGTACAAACCAAATAAAAATGATGTTACCTATATGTATCATCCCACTAATCACTCAGCCAAGATCAGGGGCTCCAAACAGTTGATTGGGAGCTACCAGTAGCTCCCAGATCCCTTCAGAGTACCACAGATCATTGATGTCAGTTATTAGATGGGCACAAGGTAATATTTTCATTTAAAAGTTAAGGGAAGGCTATGTTCATTTAACATCATTACTATCGGGCTGCAGATAGCAGGGCCTGACAATGAGCAGTGCTTAGTTAGAATGATGGGCCAGGCTGGGGCTGAATCACAGGGACAAAAAACTGTAGCACAGAGGTATATATGTCATAAAAATATTTTCTTCTCAACTCAGAGTTGGAGGTATGGGCAAGAATATGACCCAGAATGCTGTTAAATGGACTTCAATTGAAATGGAGTGTTCCCTAACTTCTTGAGCTAACACTTCATTTCATTTTACTCTCATTTTAAAGTGTTTCATGTCCAAACTGCAGATCCCTTACTCCCAGTGGCCAGTATTCTCTGTGTCATAAGTATTTATGCAAGAGACATCATTTTTTACATGTGAGAATTTTAAAGTGCAGAAAAATTTGCAATGATATGAAGTGTCATAAGACATAGAACAGTGTCATCCATATAACAGTGCCACATATGGCAAAAGCTGTGTCCTGTGCTACAAGTACATACCACACAGTCTCTGTCACACGTACAATCATATCCATGTATTCGTATACATGTTCATGCATCCCCAAAGATCACACTCTCACTGACACAAATGACATCCCTTTCATAGTGCCCACAGTCATAGTATGTAGTTCAAACCATAGTATCTGGATCTATGGACTTTACGCATCAAGTCAATGAAGCTGGCCGTGAGGGTGTCTGGTGACAATGCACAATTTATTTAGACTTCAGTAGTTCACAATGTTTGGCACTGATCTGAAGTAGAACATCACAGAAAATATAGGAGCCCCCGGGGCTAGACGATATCAATGGCCTGGATTAGTGAGTGTAGGACATGACAAGGGAGGAGGTTAGTGAACAGGTCACTACAAAAGTGTGTATTACTATAATTGTTTTGGTCAGCATGTGAAAATACAAATGTTGTATGGTAACTTATGATTCATGCTTGTGATAGATGTGTCACATCAATACAGACAAACAAAATGTCACAAAACCATTTTTTTCCCTACATTTTTTGCATCCATACAGGTCAACGCCCATCAGAAAATCACCCGAAGTCCAGCTCGGGCAGTTCTTCCAATGTGGAAAGTATGTGTGCCTCACCCTGATCTCCCTAATGGCCCGCAATCTTGCGGTGGCCTATCCCCAGCTTGATGGGCAGTTGAGAGCCCAACAGCAGTATAATGGGGTAAGTTGTTATTTGAGTTTCACATGTTACATGATTCATTTTTTGTTACAGCCAGTATTTTTTCCCATCAACATTAAGGCTGACCCATGCCCAACGCACAAAAAGTGTACTTGAAGGTATAAGTTTTGCACAATGTGTATGATGATGTGCTTTGTCTATTAATTTGTTGGAAAGGATCCCACATAATTCCTGATCACTACCAAAGGACTGTTCTGATCAGACACATGACTGCCTAAACTACACATTTACATCAGGTTGTTTGATGTCATGAGGGACAGTTGCAGCAAACAGGCCAATAGTCTTTATTGTGTCAGGTGTGATGCTCCTTCACTTTTGTGCATGATGTAATGATAGCCCTATTACATATGACATAGCATAATATGCACTTATGATACAGTTGATGTACCAACGTCACAATGGTAAGTTGGGATTCTGCACAAACAAAAGTGAGCATGTGAGATAAAATGACTAGTCATATCAGAATTAATGGCTGCATTTTGGATTCAAAACATATCCCAATTGTGTTTCAAATCAGATTTACTGTTTTATACATGTTAAAAGTGACAGATTTGCATTATGTCTTACTCCTTCACAAATGTGTGTGTAAGCCAGTCTGTCTTTGAACAAATTATTGTGACAGGCATATAATTTTAGTTGAAACACAGACAGTAATGTGTACACACTTACACAAAACCATTTGTCAGTGTCCTTTGTTATGTCCAGATGATAAATTAGCGTTGGAGAAAAATGGGGTACCTAAAGGGATTTTGGCAGAATAAATGTTCCATCACATATATGTAGGTCCAAATCAGGGCCAACTCATGACTCATTAGGTAAATTTAGAAATGCTTCAAGGTGTAATATGTTGCATATTGTGATTTACATTTGAATCTTTGAATTAAAAGTTATATATGAATCAGTGTATGGAATAATCACTGTGCTGTTGTACCAAGTTGACAGACAGCATGTTTTGTGAAACAATTTTGCAATTGTAAAGCAAACTTCAAATAACTAGAGCTATTTAGGAGTCAAATGTGAAAATTAGTTTGCTTTATACTGAAGTGGATTAGAAATGTTTCAAGGCCTATGTATTTACTTATGCTGTAGAAGTCATTTGTCAATCCACCCAAATATATTTGTGTTAATGTCTTCAACAGCATAGGTATCTACATAGTGTGTGATATATTAATAAGCTATTTCAGTACAGAATCAATTGAATATTTTTTACATTTGATATATACTTTAGTTACTTGAAGTAAGTGTTACCATTGTGAAATGCAGAAATAAAGGAAACAGGCATTCAGTTTATACAAATATTGCTACAACATTGCAGTATTTGTTGCACACATTGATTCATATTTTACTTTTTGAGAATGAAAATAATGCAGATTTTCAGGCCTTGTCAGCACATTGTACAAAGGTATTTTTGGTTCATATAATTGTTTGATGACATACGTTCACTATTCTAAACATCAAAACCCAACCACTCAGAGGTGTAAAACAGTTCCTGGGGAGACATAGAAATGGATAAGAGACAAGACCATACATAATACAGGAGCCATCATGGGGAATAACAAAACTGTGACCAATTTCTGCAAAATGTTGCGTGCATGAATGAGCTTATGCTGATGTAGAACCCAAGTTAGAGAGCCTTGAAGCAGGTGAAATATGAACGCTTGAAAACTGCTTTGTGATCAAAGTTCATGATCAGGTCTGTTTACACAGATTCAATAAAACTATTGTATATGTCATTTCAACAGCATCAGAAGCAGGCAGAGGAGTCATGGGCCATGGAGGTGGGGTAGCAGCTGGCCACTGTGGTTCGGGTGCTGACATCACCAACATCGAGAGACCCAGTGGCAATTAGGATGAGGGGAGTGCAACAGAGGCTGCCAGCTCCACAACATCCTCTTTGGAGGCCTCCATGAGCGAGCACACCTAAGTGATGGTGGACCCAAGAAGAACTCTACCAACTGCATCCGTGTCTGCCACCAAGAGTACTGTCTCTACCCTCTCTCTTGCTCCACCCCCAGTTGGCCAAACCTGCCCCCCTAAAAGGGGTGGCATCTCCTTTACTGCAGGCACCTCACCCCCTGCCCTGTTACCCCAGCTGCTTTGAGTGAGAAGGCTAGTGACCTAAAGGAACATCTCTGTAGGCCAGACTGCACTACTGAATGCCATCCAAGGTCTTAGCTGCCATATGCAACAAATGGTAGCATACCTGGAAGGCATTCACGGTGCTATGTCTGGCCTACAGAGGTCTTTTCAAGTTCTAGCCTCCTCACTGACTGCAGCCTCCCAAACATCCTAACCTTGTGTGCCACCCCCACCCCTAACCAATCCAAATTCCCTATTTCAAGACTTGCCCCAAACACACTCACACCTTTGCACAGACCAATTTAAACACACACAACCAGCACACCCACACAGAAACTCAAATTCAACAAAAAACAGGCACTCAACCAAACATACAGACACCACACCCCCACCAAACCCACATGTACCACCACCACCACTATACCGACAGACACTGCAACCACCACCACACCCACATGCACCCCCACCAGCACACCCACTGACACTGCACCTACCACCACACTCACATGCACCACCCCCAGCATACCCACAGACACAGCACCCACCACCATACCCACATGCACCACCACATCCACATGCACCACAACCATACCCAGCACCTCCACAGCACACCCATCCTCGCAAACACACTAGAATCCACACCCACAAAACAAATACTCCCATACTCACCCAAACAACAGATACCTAGGAAGCAAGTCACACCCAAACATGCATGACATACACCAGACCCACAGGCACCTGCACCCTAATCAGACACATGTACATCAGCAACTGCCACTCCCTCTACTTCCCAAACCCAACTCTCTGCCGAACATCCTACCAATTTTCCCAGTGCGAGTTTGTTGTTTGTCCTTGCCTTAACCCCCATTCTAAATCCTAAACCACCCTTCCCACACATAAAGCTACCCCTTCCTCTCCCCAGCCCACCACTTCAACATCCCAATCCGCCCCTCCCAATGCAGAAACCAACCCTATTAAAATCAAAAGTACCCCTCCCAGACACATCCTCCCTCCCAGACCCAAGAGCACCCCTCAAAAAACCGATACCTCCCTCCCAAACCCAAGAGCACCCCTCCCAATCTCAGCCTCCCCTTCCAAGTAAGATCTTTGAGGTGCCTGCTCTGCCCACTAGATGCCCCTTCCTGAGGAGGTTCCCTTTGGCAGTGAATTAGGAGGCAAGCTATGTTCCACCACACAACAATGCACAGGACTTTGTTGGCACTCTATGGACTGCCATTTGGCTTTGAAATAATATTGAGAGACGTATCTCATTGTTTGGAATAAATATATAATTTTGATTTCACCAAATGAGTACTATCATTCATTTTCCTGTGCAATTGTTTCATTCGTATCAATGTTTCTGACTACAATGTGAAGTACTTATTTTTCTCTACCATGATGGGAGGAAATACAACAGATTTTTTAATGTCTGCGTTATTAAGTACATACACTGGTTAACATAGTATGTGATGGACATTTGAATGTAGGTGCAGGCATTCATCATACTGGCCATCATGTGCGCCAACTAATTGATGTTTAAAATATTTTTGTGATGCATTACTACATGTGTGTTTATTTCACCTTGATTTACTCATAACTATGAACACATATGCATTACACCTTATAAAATATTGTGACTATTTAAAGTGGATACAGTATAGGACTTGCACTAGACAAGGGGAAATGTTACATGGATATATATGTTGAATACTTCAAATTTGGGACTGACATTGATTTTACTGGTAATTTATATGGTAAAGTTTACACCTTAATGTGTGCAAATCCTACATCAGGTCATGTTGCACGCATCCCAATGATGTGTGTTGCATGTTTTTAATGTGACACTTTTCTAAATTTATTTCAACACACCTGTAAGGTGACTTTAAAATTTTTAATTTAATATCCTTTTTTGTGCAAATGCTGATTTTTTTGAAGGCAGCTTGCACCACATTTACACATACAATGTGATCATACAGGTATGTTTCATTAAGGGGCACATGCATCAACATAAGGAATTGCGATTTCTTAATAGCGATTATTAAGGAATCGCTATATAGGAATCGCAATTCCGTATGCATGTAGGAATCGCTAAATAAATTGCGATTCCTACACATTCCCTATTAGCGAATCGCAAATTGCGATTCGCTAATAGGGAATACCTTCCAATTCATTCCTATGGGTCTATAGGCCCATAGGAATGAATGGGAAACCATTCGCAATTTGCGATTGCCAAAAAGGTAATTGCAAATTGCGCATGCAATTTCAAGGGTGCTAGGGGGCCAAAAGGCCACCCTGATGCACCCCCAAAATTGGCATGTGTGAACATGCGGGGCACACACATGCCCCAAGTGCATGTGTGTGCGCCACATGGCACCTAGAAAAATGCAATTTTGTGCAATTTTCTAAGGAATTGCAAATTACCATCAACTTGAAGTTGATGGTAATTTGCGAATCCTTAATGCAAAGTCACATTCTGGGAATGCATCTTGCATTGCATTTAGGGAATCGCAAATTGCGATTCCCTAACTGCATTCGCAAAATAGGTAATCACAAATTTTGCTATTACCTATTTTGCAAATGGCTTTGGGCTTGATGCATCCCAAAAGGCTAATTACCGGTCGCAAAGGGGCCGATTCTGCGACTCGGCCTGTTTGCGACCGGTAATTAGCTTAATGCATGTGCCCCAATTTTCCTTAAATGTCAACATTACAGACATATGCATTGCACATTGGTATCTTAGTGCTTGTAAGGGAGATTTAAAAATGCATGAGTCCAGTGCAAATGATAACAGACAAGTCAAAAGTTACATGTAAAAGTGGAGCTCACCGTCGATTTGGTCCATGATGGTTTCTGCCTTAGATTGCTTCCAATCTGCCAACTCAGGTGTGGAGGTTTTACCACCACAATCATGTTGGTGTGAAGGCACATTGTGATTGGCCCAGTGGACACATTTGTGGTCCTCCCTACGACAGGCACTTTTGCCTATTGCGCCATCGAGGCAGGCAAAAATACGTGGCAGGCCTTTCGTCTGTGGGGCAACCAGCATCTAAATAGAGCGGGCAGACCCCCTTGTAGGAAGGCGAGAAGACCGTCGAAAAAGAGGCGGCAGGACAAGGTCTGCCAATATCTAAATCAGGCCTTAAATGATGAATAACCAGAGCTTATGCCCACTTTTACAGATAACTCAGTTGATCAAATGACATATAACTGGAGAATAAAACTGAACAATGATATACAGCAGCTGAGGAGTAGAAAGAACATTATGGAAAAGAAAGACATTTTGGTATTTCAGCCGTGTTTTCAGAAGTAAGATGACATTAGCATAGGAAGTGGCAGAAATGGAGTGTTTTATGTCATTTCAAAAAGTGAGAAGGTACAGTTTTGTTAAAATGTCGAGAGGCAGTGAGTCCAAGTGCTGACTGCGGCTCTAATGAAACGGTTTATCCAGTCAAAAGCTGTCCTGAATCTTGTAAATTCCATCTAGTATTCTACTATTGATTGCATTTCTGCTACATACAGAGGATTGTTCAAATATATAGCTTTGCAAACAGGACTGCATAATTTGAATTTCCTCATTTTATGGATAGATAATGTGATTGAATTGTCTTGTAGATGAGATCAACTTGCCAGCTAAATCTAGTATTGCTCTGAGGCATACAGGAGAGGAACTTGAGGCACCTGTGTGAATATCTTTACCAAAGTCGCTAGAAAATGAGAGTTTGATCTGCTGCTTTTAAATATTGTGAGGAGTCTATTTACTCCTTTAGGGAGAGAAGGTAAAAAAATAGTCTAATTTTCCACCCAGAATATGCAGTAAAGAGGCAAAGGGGAAATCTATAGTGAAGTCAACAGATTTTGTAGTTTATTAGTGAGAAGCGGATAAGTCTTCTGATTTCAGTATGTCAAATCAAATTTATTCTTATGGGAGAGTATGGAGAAAGGGACCTCATTTTGTGGGCTGCGTATGAAGACATTTCCTGATATGCATGTATGCAGTCTGTCAATTCCAGTGCAAATAGTGGATATGTCTGCCATTATTGATGTTTTAGGTATTTAGGTATGTATCAAGAGTGGGGCCTGTGAGGATGCAGGTGATTTCTACAATCTTTAAAGAGTTCTGGAAAACTGCTAACCCTAAAATTCATCAGTTATAGTTGAGTCATGTCTTCAATAATGTCATTTTGAGACGTCATCAGTTATGTTATCAATGATGTCATGCGAGCCATTCACCTGCGACACCTGGATTAAGCTCAGAGGGAACAAGATGGGGAACAGCCATTGACATCAAGAGTACCAGCTGTGGCTCCTAAAGGTGCTGTCTTAGCAGATATTGTGCACTAGGGACTGGAGATCATCTGGAAATACTGGCAAATGTTAGCTACTGCCGGACATGCAGAACAATATTTGGTGGTTAGAAATCAGTCAACTTCTGCACACCACAAACCAGTAAGGGAACACAAATGTTTTTACTAAAGCCTCCAAGTATTTATGCTAGTTTTCTAGTTTAGTTTCAACTCTCTTTTTATGAAAATATTTCAAACACAATGGCAAAAGTAAAACATTCCCAAAGCAAGAAGTTCTTGTCAGAACCACCATTTCTGCTTCAAAAATAGAAATATTTCATGTTGTTTTTTTTTTTATGTTCGTATGTAAAAATAGTCTGAAACAGAATGTGTATATGTTTGTGTGAGTGACTGTGTGTGTGAGTATACATGTGTGTGTAAGAATATTTGTATGTATATAGGTGTGCCAGTGTGCCAGAATATGAGTGTATGCATGTATCTATGTATGTGTTCATATTGGAGTGTGTATGTGTGTTTGTGTCTTTATGACCATGTGTGTTTGTGTTTGTGTGTGTTGCACAAATACTTTACACATTGTCACTTTAGATAAGCCTGACTGCTCTGTGCCAAGGTACCAGATGGTTAGCCCAGGTTATCTTTTAGTATGCATCTGGCTTACCCTGACAAGGATTATAGTCCCTACTTGAACAGGGGGCAAACCTTTGCTAGCTAGAGACATACTTTCTAACAGTATCTAAAAATGTAAATGCCCTCTTTTTTCCACCTACAGTTAAGTGACCTTTAAACTAATGTGAGGTATCACAACAATGCTGAACTAAAGGGTAATGACATTATTAACACGGATTCTGAGAAAAAGATAAAAACATTTTCTCTCGACACAATTTTCCTCTCCATTTACTACTCTTACTTCCACTTTTACTCTTACTTGTACACTTAATCCTACTTATGCATATTCGTAGTTTTATTTACCTTTACTTCCACCTACTCATAATCATGCTCCTTACTCGTACTTTTACTTTTACTTACTCATTCTTATTTTGATTTACTCCTACTGTTGATCTTTCTGACACTTACTCCTATTTACTTCTACTTCCCACCCTTGCTCCAACTTTCCACTAGATGTCCTCCTATTAACTTATACTCTTTATTCTACTTACTGCTACTTTTATACTTACTTTTCTCCTTTTTTTAGACCTATACCTACTCTTATCCCCACTCCTACTTCATAACCTATTCATAAATGTACTTATTACTTATACTGACTCATACTAACTACTACATATGGTTTCTCTTAATCCAGCTTACTCTTTCTCTTACTTTTTCGTACTATTTATTTTGTTCCTAATTACATCGATCCAGGAATCTCCATGCACCCATTAGCCATCTTCACCTAAGCAAATATCGAGCCACCTGAATCCAAACACTCATTCATCAATGCACAAATAATCATTCAAACATTCATACATAGTTGCATCAATCCAGGAATGCAACCACAACAAACCATTTACCTACACACCCAGAGAATGCACATCTATCCAAACAACCATTCATCACTGTATACAACCACACATCCAGGAACCTATTTATTAATCTCACCTACATTCACATGTGGGGTATGACCTAATAGCTTTTGTGTCAACAATATAGTCTAGTACAACTAATAACGTGCAGACTAAAAACAAGCTGGATCTGTTGACTTGTTATTTCTGCTGATTGCTGTGTTCAGAATCAGGATTTTTGGATGCCTCCCTGAATTGAAATGCGGTGTCTTCACAGGTTTGCGGGCGGGATGATATTCTAACAATGAATGCCACATGGTAACTCTTTCCGACAATCATGCTTCTTAGCATGCAGGTTGGAATGCCGTCTTTCTTTCCAACGCAGTCAGTGGTAAAAAAAGACACATCCAAGTTCACCTTGTACTGATGCTGCTCTTTCGTTCCTGATGTTGCTTCCTCAGTTGATGGAGCTGTTTTCTAGCTTCTGGTGCTGATGCTAATGTTTTTTTCTGCTGTTTGACCATTATAACAAGTACCCTGCTGCTGTTGTTGTCCTCCCTAAAGATACTCTCATGTTTCTACTTATCATCATTGGATACTGTTATGTTCCTTTCTTATTGTTCTGCTCTGACAAGGCCAGGTTTTGTTTCACATCACTACTAAAAAGAACTGTACATCAGATCACGCTCTATTTAAGAGCATAGAGATCTGTATGCAGCTTTGCAGATAACAGATTTTAAATGGCTGTAAAAAAGTTTGTAGAGTGAAATTACATCCAACACGATTACCCTGGCTTAGTGTGTAATCTGCAATCAAACTGGTGTGGACCCCGTAGAACGGATCAAAATTGTGTATCCTAAAAGACTTCTGTCTTGAATAATAAGGTCTCATCCTTGTTGAAGAATTCATCCTTTCGACACACGCTGTTTCACTACAATCAGACATGTGGACCAAAACCGATCGCGAACGTGTCAGTGTTGATTGAATATTCCTTAGGACCTTCTGAGGTACCTTTTATAAACAGTCAAACATTTTTGATAGTTTGTGGTCTGAATGTACAGGAACAGCATGTGCTGAATGGATGAGTTCTTCCTGTTGGACGCTACTTAATTAATGAAGATGAACACCTTTATAGATAGAAAACTTTGGTCATCTCCAATACAACCTACATAGTTCCCTTGCTGCATTCATAAATAGCAAATGACATTGGTGCTGACTTAGACTTTCATTCACTACCTTTAGAAGCAGGTGCGAGGGAGGCGCATTATCAAAGGCTTTTTTTGGCAGTAATGTTATATTGACAGCTGTAAATGATTCCATTTATGTCTGACAGCTATTCAAACAAGCATTAGCAATGCCTATAGATCTGGTTTATGAGTGAAAGAGCCTTCTCAATCAATCAATCAATCAATCAGGAGTTTGTATAGCATGACCACTCACCTGTGAGGGTCTCAAGGTGCTGGGGGGGGGGCTGCTGATCCGTCTGGATTTGGAGGTTCAGTCAAAGAGCCAGGTCTTGAGATCCTTCCTGAATTGGGTCAGCGATGAAGATTGCCTGAGGTGGAGATGCTAGGTGTTCCAAGTCTTGGCAGCGAGGTTGGAAAAGAATATTCCTCCGGTTCTTGTCTTGTGTATCTGTGGGACAGTGGCCAGGGCAAGTTGGACAGAGCGAAGTTGTCTGGCCCGTACGTGAAATAAGTGGATGTGCTTCAGATATGCTGGCCCTACGTCATGGAGAGCTTTGTAGGCATGTGTGAGGAGCTTGAAGGTGATTCTCTTGTGGACTGGGAACCAGTGGAGTTGTCAAAGGTGTTCTGCGATGTCTCTGTGGTGAGGAATGTTGAGGACCAGTCTGGCTGTGGGGTTTTGGACGTTCTGTAGTTTCCTGAGCAGTTTCTGGGTGACGCTGGTGTAGAGAGCTTTGCCGTAGTAGTCGAGTCTGCTGGTGATGAGTGTGTGGGCGACTGTCTTTCTGGATTTTGTGGGGACCCATCTGAATGTCTTTCAAAGCAGGCAGAGCGTGTCGAAGCAGGATGAGGATATGAAATTGATCTGGTGGTTCATTCTGAGCAAGGAGTCCAGTATGATGCTGAGATTACGTGTATGGTCCATGGGGGTGGGAAGGGTTCCCAGTGCGGCAGGCCACCAGGAGTTGTCTCAGGCTGAGGGGGCGGGTACCAGGATGAGTACTTCGGTCTTGTCAGAGTTGAGCTTGAGGCAACTGTCTTTCATCCAGTTGTCAACAGCCTTCATCCACTGTGAAAGTTGATTCTGGCAGCTGTGGGTTCATTGGTGTGGGAGAGGATCAGCTGGGTGTCGTCAGTGTAGGAGACAATGTTGAGTCCGTGGTTTCTGACAATGGCCGCAAGGGGGGCCATGTAGACGTTAAAGTGGGTGAGGCTCAGGGAGGAGCCATGGGGCACTCCTCAGCTCTTCTCTGTAGGTTCTGAGAAGAATGAAGGGAGTCTGACTCGCTCTGTTCGGCTGGTAAGGAAGGAGTGGATCCAGTCTACGGCCTTGTCGTGGGTGCCGGCATCATGGAGTCTTGTGATTAGGGTGCATGGGAGACAGTGTTGAAGGCGGCCAAGAGGTCCAATAGGATGATGCTTTTGCTTCGTCTTGGTCGAGGAGGAAGTAGATGTCATTGATGGTGGTGAGGAGTGTGGCCTCAGTGCTGTGGTTGCTTTGATAGCCGGATTGGGTATCATGATGGGTGTAGATGCTCAAAAAGTCTTCATACACACACTCTGTCACTTATCTTTGCACACATGAATCATTCATGAATCCACTGACTCTTCCTTCTATTTGACCCTTTGATATAACCACAGTAAAACACACACAAATGCAAGCTAAATTAAAAGAATACAAGTAGAAAATAGAAAACATCCTGCCTATGCATATGACTAGGCATATGTTTGCACATAACAAATCTGAAAATAGCATCTGGTGTCTGTCTTGCAAAGGTATTGTATACAGTCTATTGTTGTTTAAAAGTTCAAGCATGGCAGCTGGATTTAGAACCATGTTCACCATGTAGAATGCCTATAAAAAATAAAAATGAAACTTTTCAGTTTCAATTTTTAAGGGCAGGCAGTGGCCCCTGGGACCACTGACTGCCCTTAAAAAATATTTGTGCATGCATTCCCAAAGGGGAAGTGGTCCCATGGGGACCCATTCAGGTTTGCAAGTGCCTTACCACCCTTCTCAGAAGGGTGTTAAACTGCGAGTGTTTTTGGTTGCAAAACATTGATACATAGGTTTTGGAGTCGGTATTAGGAAGGGACGCCCTTGGAATGCCCCTTCCTAATAGTGAGTTGCTAACCCTATTTTGCAAGTTGCTAATTGATTAGTGACTCGCAAAATAGGGTTGGTACATTGGCCACACGTTTTTTGCGGTCGCAAATGGGCCTAATACCCTTTGCAACCGCAAAAAACGGTCGTACATCTGGCCCTATCTCTCCTAAGACAGCCTAATAAGGGTTATTGTAGTGCATGTCTTTTATACCCAGAATTTGTTTGGGTATATCACTAACACCTAAATTCTTGTCTATTTCAGTAATCTGTGAAATTCCATGTAACAAAATATCTGCATACGGGCTTTAGCATAGTTTAATAACAATACATCCTTAAAAGCCTAATGTCTTTAACGCATGCTTTTCACAATAAATAGGGGCACACCTACTGGCTTTCTTGTAACATTTCATAATTAACAGAACAAACCTATGTACTCTGGCAGGCTTTTCCCAATACCCTTATGAAGCCTTTAACATTCGCTTTACACTTTACCCAACACCAGATTCAAATCCACATACACTGGCAACCATCATACATCAGTTATAAAAATAACAAATATGTAGAAAAATACAGCTTGCAAACAATACACAACCTCTCTCAACTTGGCCTAACATGAATCATCACAGTGTAACTCCCCAGGATTTGTCAGAGTGGGTGGGCAACGTCAAAACTCTTTCCTATTGTGATTGTCAGTGAGACTCCATAAAACAAAATACCTACCTGCTGGCTTTTATATAGAGTAATCACAATGCACAACCTAAATGCAAATTACATTTAACATATGCTTTTCACAATAAATATATCAAGCATATTGACTTTATCATAACATTTCATAATACACATATCAGGGCTACAACCATGATCATTGGCTTGCCACTACAAACAACTCAGTCCTGCTGCATTGAAAATAAACTTCATCCCAACCCAAAAGTGCAATACAAGCATTCTGCTTACTGGAAGCACTCAAATGTAGCCCAAACAAAGTCTATACTCAGGGGGATCAACATGTGGGGGGAGTCTAAGCCCATCTCTGAGCAGGACTCTAAAATATCATTTTTGTTCATTACATAATGTCCAGTGACAGCTGCACTGCCAGAACAGACCAAAAAAATCCTTGGAGGTTAATGACTGCCAATCTCCCATCTGTGCTGCTGCCAGAGAAACACATTTTAATTATCTAGTTCTCCAAGACACTTTAATAGCATTACAATGTCATGTGTGTGTCACTGAAAGTTCAAGAGCAGGCAGCTGGATAAATAAACAAAAAGATCACAGCAGAATGGAGGGTAAGCACTTTTTGTGCAAGCACAAAACCTCACCCCAATCAAAACAAGCACTCCTGGCTCCCAATGTGTGGACGGAGCCAAAGCTCTATCCTGGTGATTTTCACATAATTGTCTGGCGACAACTGCGCTGTCAAGCCAGAAGATAAAAAGGAACACCTACCAGCGTTAATAGTTCTACTGTGTAAATCTCCACTGAGAATTCATAGATTTAAGCAACTGCAAACCTATGAGGGGTGCGGAGTGGGACGTACAACACATGGATTGTTCTGTTAGCTTTTATATATACAAAAACTCAGGAGTCTGATAACATTCAAAAACTCCAATTCAACCGTATACCACCCTAAAAATATTTTTTACTCCTGCAGGTGAGTGGAGTAGCTCCCTTTCCGTAGGTGGATGAGGAAGGATCACCCCCAAAACTTTGCAGAGATGTAAACAAACGTGTTTCTCCATAGGGGACACGATTTTGCTGAAGAGATAAAATAAATGTGCATTACCTCCAGGTCCTCCTTGCCCTCATCCCATTTATCAATAATGAGGTATTTCTACCTCCCAGGACAGAAAAAAACAAGAAGAATGCTACTTGTGTGCCCATTCCACTAGGCGGCAGCCTAGAGGGCTATACTCACCCAGCATTCTTCCTGATTTTTTCTGTCTTGCAGACAGGGACTGTAGGAAAGTAAGATCTGCTTCTTATGGTTACCGCCACTTTTTGCTTGATGTGATGTTGCTTTTGACTAGTCTGACTGAGATCCTGCTAATCAGGACCCCAGTCTTTCTGCTTTCTCCTTAAACTGATGTGTTATGTACTTAGGTACACCCCAGATTGGATACTGGGGTACCCTTGTCAGTCCCTAGTATATGGTACCCATGTACCCAGGGCATAGGTACCCCAGAGGTCTCCCATGGGCTACAGCATGTATTATGCCAGTACATTCAAAATGGAACTACAGCCCTGCCATTGCAGCCTGTGTAAGTTGGTTCATGCACCTCTTACTAAAGATATAGGTTTACTATATCTAAGGGTCACTGCACTTAAAACCTATGTCACCCCTCTAGCAGGCCTTTGCAATCCTGAGGGCAGGGTGCTTGGTTCTAAGTGAGAGGGTGCCCCTGCATGAGCAGGACACCCCTGCAGCCTACGGAGTCCATTCTCCCAGGTTGTCAGTAAAGCAGCCATATATTATACAGAGGGGCACCGCGTAATCGCACGATGACCATCTCAAAAACAGCTGCAACGAATCCTATCATGTTTTGTTTCAAACATGTTGGAAACATACCACACCATAAACGGCATGGGAGGTATGATTCCAAGCACCGGAAGAGCCCTCCGTTAGGCTCTCAGTGTTCCCGGTACCAGCCTTCTAGTCCCAGACAGCAAAAAATGGTTGCTGCCGACCAGAGACATATTTCTGCCCTCCTGCTGCTGAGTCAGGCTCGAGCTGGGGAAGGCAGAACAATAGGCATCCTGTCACAGGGAGGTGTGACTACCTCCCAGACAGGATTTTGTGTATTAGGGCTGGGTGGGTGTGCTTGCCAGTGCCTGATAGTCTGCATGAGGGACATATTTGGTGTCAGTGTGCATAGTCCAGTTCAAATCAGTCCTGGGAGCTGTTGGCTCCCGCTCTGGCATGAAACTGGACAAAGGACATGGGAGTTGCCTCCACCCTGTCCAGACCCTCCCCAGGGTGGGACCCCTGAATCTTCCCAACCCTTTTCCTAGGGTACTTAAGGGCTTAACTGGGTGTAGGTCCCTATATTCATTGTGGGATAAAATTCAGAACTGAAACCACTGCACTTCTACCGTCTGGGCACTCTGGACTTCACTGGACTTCGTTTGGGCCTGCCTTCATCTCCCTTCCAGTCTGCTGCAAAATCTGTGCCTATGCATCATACAGGAACCTTCCAAGGCCTGTGAAGCATCAAGGGCAACCAAAGTAATTTCCCTTGGATTGAAGGAGTCACTCCCCTACAGATCCCGAGCTCCTCCGGACTCCATGGGCTCTGCAACACAGCTGGTGGTTTTCCTCAGCTCCCGAGGCCTGCTCTACCCTCTTACCAAGTTTGAGGCCAGTAGTCCTTGTGGGGGTTGCAATAACCAAAAACATGGGTACTGCGTCACCTTTGTAGTTGCAAAGGCTTGTTGACATCTTTGCAAGAAGATCTTTGGGCTCCAAGTAGCCCTAACCTCGTGCAACTCCAGTGACCAGAATCTTTGGCCACACCACATCGTGTGCATTGTGGCCTGCATCTTTTGATGAGCTGCTTGAGGTCCTCTTGCAACTCCTGTGCCGTTGGCCTGTGGATCCATTTGAGTGTCACGTTTGTTTTCCTTGGTCTCCCCTAATTGCTCGGAGCCTGCCCTGAATCCCCTGCTTGTGGTGAGTCTCCTGGACCTTGCTGGTCCCAACCGTGCATCTTCTTGACTTCCTGCATGGGTGGCATTTGCCAAGGATTGTTAGTGCTCCCACGGACACTGACCCCTCAGCACTCAACATCCTTCATGTGACAGCTCGTATCTGGGTCCTGTTTGTCCTCAGCATTGCCTGGTCCTCGCAGCTGCAGAGTCAAGGTCACGGTCATCTTACCTGAATCACCCGACATAGGAGGGCATCAGTCTTCCAAGTGCCCTGGTCACCCCTGAGTGACGTAGACAATGTCCCCTCTGCTTTCAGGTACTCCTCCTCAAGAATCCCCGTTTAGATTCCTCCGGACACTTTGTCCTCTTCCAGCAGCGGCACTTTCCTGAAGTCATCTAATCAGTTTGACAGCGGTTTCCGACGCTACTTCACATCTATGCACCCGGCTTCCCAAGGATAGGTAACTTGGGTACCACGGTATCCATGGGTGGGGTGGCTCTTCAACCTTCTGTCTTCAACGGGGTTTCTTCAGGGTCCACTGGAAAGGGTCCCTAATCTTTAAAAATCCAATCGCCACTTGCACATAGACTTGTACGGAACACGCGGTTGTGTTTACACACTGCACACTCTCCGTGGGGTCCCTATCTACTTACCTTGGGTGGTTCTGTTGGTCCCCAGCAATTCTACGTCCTCTGGACATTGTCCTGACTCGAGTTGTGGTTCTTATACCCCTTTCTTAGTATATGGTTTGGTTCCCCCCTGGGGCCCACTGTGTATTAGTGCTATTTACTGTGATTTCTTTGCTAAAGTATTGGGTGCTTTGTGTCTATCTCCGTGTAGGAGATACTGTAACGTACTAGATAGTGTTATATAAGAAATACATATTTTTATAGATACTTTGTGTGGTTCTTTTTCATTTAATCTATACTATAAGATTGCATTCGGATAAAACAAGCTGCTTTACACTCCTTCAAGACTACGCCTGAAGGCTGGTCTCCACAGCTACCACATGGATAGCTGTCTAAGGTTGTCTGAGACCTCTTAAATCACCATAAGGCTTGTCTGGACTGGTGCAAGGTGCCCGCTTACATTAGTGGACATCATATACCAGGCCAGCTTCTCACAGGGATGAGGAGGAGGCATACTTTGCTGGGCTTGGTCCGCCAAAGTGTTCTCTAAGATCATAAGTGCCAGGTCAGTATGGCAGACAACGTTGTTGTTGGTGTCTCTCCGGTGCTGCTAGGCTTCATCAAGAGAGATGCCGCAGTGTTTGGGAGAATGAGGGCATCAGGGCGGTCTTGTTTTCCCATTTTATGGATCCTGTGGCTGTGGATGATGATGCGGGTTCCCCACGGGATTAGACTGCTGCAGGGAGCTCTAGTTCCACAGCTGATGCGGCATTGGAAGGGAGGAGTGCCTTTTCTTCCTGGTTGTGGTCCGTGCACATGCTTGAATGGGGGTTTGCACATGCACGTTGGGGAGCAGCTGTTTTGGCTTCAGAAATGGGGGTAGGAGCTCTAAACCTGCCACAGAGACAGGTAGCTCTGCATAGCAATTGGATATTGTGGAGATTCCTAGTGATTGTGTCCTGTGTGCCTATTTTTTTACTTTCATGATCGTGGTGTGGTCACTATGAGGAAGCACTCATACAAAAGGAAGCAAGTGGTGTTTTCTTCCACTTCTGATTCCTCTTCTTCCTCTCCTGTGAGGAGGAGGTCAGGGGAATCGGAGGAGTGCTTGAAGTGCTTAATTAGATAGACTTTGCTGGAATTGTATCCAGTGAAGAAGGGTCATCAGGAGTAAAAAGAGCCCATTCTCCTGGGTCATCGGGGTCTGATGAGGAGACTCTTGGACCGGAGGAACAAAAGGGAAAGTATTTTGGCAAAGAGGTCTTGCCTGAGTTGTTAGCACATGTACAAGACAATATGGGGTTTCAGGAAGAGGTGGTGTCTAAAACGTCTTCTTCTGGGTTTGCGTGAACTGGATTTTCCGGTTCACTCTTTCATCTGGGAGGTTTTGAAAAGGGAGTTGAAAGACCTGGACAAGATTATGTTACCCTGTTTCATGTCAAAGTTATATCCACTTAAAGATATGTCAGGCAGTTTACCGGACACTGTTCCCATCGATAGCTTGGTGGGCAGGACCTCCCTGATGGAGGACATTATTGTTAAAGACGCAACCGATAAGAAGGTCAATCCGGCCTTCACGAAGGTGTAGTCCGGCTCTAATTTGGTGCTGATAGATAGAACGAATGGTTATTATGTGTCGCAGTCATTATTGTCTGATATCAATAAGTTGTTCTGTGCTGCTGACAGCTCTTCTGAATGTTCCTTTTAACTAGATAATATTGAGAAATAGATTGAGTTTATGTGTGCTATTGTATTTGATGTGAAGCAAGCATCTGCTCTAACAGGTGGTGCTTGTTTTGCTGCCAGGTGTAACCTTGTCCTGATAGATTGGCATACTGGTGTGGACCAACAATCTTCTGCCTTAAGACTTCCACTTCAGGGTTCTCTGATGTTTGGGTTGGAACTCGAGGAACGATTGCATAAATTGTTCAAGGAGAAGAAGCATTATTTTTCTCTGTAGCAGTCTAGATCAGTCAAGGGGATCACTAAAAAGTGCCCCTTCTTTAATAAAACCCTCTCATCCTCAGCAGCAGCACTGTACACTGCAGATAAGGTTCTTTCCTATGAAGAGTGGACAGAAGAAGCAGCAGTCCCCCCTGAAGCATTCCTGACTATATGGTCGTTCCCCCAGGGTGTGTGGTTGGAGGCAGATTTCTCTTTGGTGCAGTGTAGAAGGAGTCTACATTGGACAAATTGGTTCTTCACACCATCAGCAAGGGTTGTACGATCAAGATTGTGACTCCCTCTTGGGATTCCAGAGTGAGACCGACTGCATGGCCCAGGCTGAAGAAGAAAAAGCTGGTGTTGGCCTGAAGGGAATACTTGCTCCTGAAACTGACGATTATGAGGGTGCCTCCGGCAGAGTTGGGTGAGGGGTATTACTCGATGGTCTTTCTGGTGGAATAATTGTCACGAGGATTTTGGAGGATCTTGAGGCTCTAAACAAACTTGTGCAGACATTGCCATTCAAGATGGAAACTTTACAGCGGGCGATTCCTCATGTCATAAGGAACTATTTCATGTGCACACTAAATCTACAAGACACATACTCCCATGTGCCTATACATCCCAGCAATCAGAAGTGCCTGTGGTTTTGCACTCTGAACCAACATTTCTGGTTTCGGGTCCTGGTCTTCGGCCTCAAGACACCACCACTGGTCGTCACCAAGGTTGTGGCTCCCCTCATTGCCTCGTTTTACCTTCATGGAATTCGCATCTACCTTTATCTGGATGACTGGCTTCTCCACACTCCATCTGACACTCAAGTATTTCAGGAGCTCAAGTTGGTTTGCAGGGAGGTTCAAAGGCATGGCTTCCTTCTCAATCTGCACGATTGGTCCCCTCGCAGGATCTGTGCTTTGTTGGGGCCTGATTTTTTACCAACCTCAAGAAAGTCTTCGTGCCACAAGACAGGGTTGTGGTCTTGTCATCTCAGGCTCTTCAAGCCTTCAACAGCCCATCCCTGAGGGTTTGGATGAAAATCATGGGGCATATGGCAGCATCAGTGTTCATGGTCCCATGAGCCAGGTTCCCCCTCCAGCCATTTTACATGCCTGGTGGCATCCGGCTTCAGCAGATTACATAGTTCAGGTTCCGATGACTCTGGACATTCAGCGGGAACATCTGCGGTGGCTGAACTCCTCCTTTCTGGGAGAGGCAGTTTGGCTGCAGCTGGATCCTCCAAAGGTCTTGACAACTGATGCCAGCTCTTTTGGGAGTGGGGCTACTCTGGAGGGAAGTTCTCTTTAGGCCAAATGGTCCCTTCTGGACAGCAGGCACTCCTCCAACTATGGGGAACTCATGGCAGTATTTCAAGCTCTCTTGGGGTTTCATCACATTCTGGAAGGTTGCAATCTGGTGGTCCAGATGGATAATATGGTAGCTATGGCTTATCTCAAGAATCAGAAGAATTCCAAGGTCTTGGTCCTTAAATAAAGTTGCGGCCCAGTTGTTCGGATGGGCAGAGTGTCACCTGGTATTACTTTTTGCAGTTCACAATGTGATGGCAGATTCCCTCAGCAGTATTTTTCCTTCCTCTCAGGAGATGTCCCTATCCAGAGGTGTCTTTCTCTAGATTTGTGCCAGGTTTGGAAAGCCGAGTCTGGATCTGTTTGCCTCTCACTTCAACACCCAGGTTCCCCGCTTTTGTTCCAGGTTTTTCCAGGAGGAGTTTTGGGGGGTGGATTCTTTACTGACCCCTCACCTCAGTCTCTTCTGAATACCTCCCCCCATTCCTCTGATTCCCAAGCTCCTGACAAGATTGTTGGAGAATCCAGGGACATGATTTTGGTGGTTCACTTTTTGCAAAGTCCGTCATGATTTCCTCTTTGGTCCCTGGTAGTTCATGGTCCATGGTTTCTTCCTCACATCCCAGCTCCTCCGCAGGTCTTCCATGTTCTCTTGCTTTAGAAGCTCCACCTCTTAGTCTGAAAGTTGAGTGGAGGGAGTTACAGAAAAAGGAATTGCTTAGACATTGCCATTGCCGGGTCTGGTGGCTCAGTGGACTAATGCATCCACTGCAGGGGCCTGTGTTCGACCTCATGGTCACAGGTTCGTATCCCAGCAGGTCCACTCAGCCTTTCATCCATTTGAGGTTGATAAAATGAGTACCATTGAGTTGGGTAACAATAAACATCTGTTATTCAGTGCCAAGATGCCCCGTTGCTGGGGTGAACATGCGCTTTACAAATACACATGTTATGTTATGTCATGTTATCCAGCAGCCTAGGAATTCTTGAAGTCATATGGTAGTCACTGGGGTAATTTTCAGAGGTGGTGTTCATCCTTGGACCGTTCTCCCTTGGATTGTCCTTTGAACTATATTCTTCAGTTCTTCTAGGATGGGTTTGAGAAGAAGCATGCTGCGCCTACTCTGAGGATGCAGTGGACTGCTATTAGGCTATTTAGATCTCCTAGGGGCAATCTGGCTGACTGATGATTTGGTGTCTAGGTTGTTGAAGCGTTTCTACATCTCTGGGTCTTTGTGCATCATCTATACCCATTGTGGGATTTGCTATTGGTCCTTAGGGCTCTGGTTTCCCCTCCTTTTGAGCTTCTTGATTCAGTGGATGTTAAAGATGAATGTGGTCTTCTTGGTCACTATCACCTCAGCTAGGCGTCTGGGTAAATTGGGTGCATTGTTGGTGAGGATGGTGTTGTGTTGAGGATGGACCCTTCTTTTTTTGCCAAAGGTTTCCTCTCAATTTAGCAGAACTCAGGACATTGTGCTCTTTACTTTGGAGGAGTCTGCCTCTCTGGAGGGTTTTCATTGGCAACTGTTGGATGTGAGAAGGGCTCTTTGGATTTATGTGTTGTGCTCCAAATCCTTTCACTGTTCTGATTCTCATTTTGTTTCCTTTGGTTCCTCCAATAAAGGGGCGAAGGTTTCTCTGTTGTCCATTGGTCACTGGATTAAATATGTGATCTCCATGGCTTATTCTCTGTCTGGTTCCCCACCTCCAGAAAGGGTCCGGGGGCATTCCATTCATGGGATGTCAGCCTCCTGGATGGAGATTCGTGGAGTTTCCATTGTGGAAATTTATCACGCTGCTACTTATCTTCTCTGACTACTTTCGTCACTCATTATCTCTTGAATAATGTGTTATCAGATGGCACCAACTTTGGTGTGGGGGTGCAGCATTCTGCATTTCCTTGAGCTTTCTCATGGGCTGTTCAAAAATAAATCAAATTTTGGATTTTGCATATCTAATGTAGTTTTTGTGTGTTCATTTTGCTTTCTATAATACCCGAGCTGGTTAGCTGGCTTAGACTTGCTTTTGTATTCCTCATTAGTGATGAATGGGACGAGGACAAGGGGGACCTGGGGGTAATGCCATACTACTTACCGTTACTCTACATTACTCCTGGTCATCTTGTCCTCGTCCCATTCATCACGCCCTTCCCACCCTCCCATCAACCCAGCCTTCTCTTTGTATGGATTTGGTTTTTCAAGAGGAATGCTGGGTAAGTATTGCCTTAGCTGCTGCATAGTGGGAAGGGCATACACGTAGCATTCTTCCTGTTTTTCTCTAACTGGTGAGGTAGAAATACCTCATTAGTGACGAATGGGATGAGGACAATAGGACCAGGAGTAATGAAGATTGATGGTAAGTAATATGACATTTGCACATTCAGGCTTTTTTCAGCAGTGCATAATTGTACAATACATACAATTGTAACAAACAAAAGTAAACTGTGACATGGTATTTTAAATTGCACTCTTTAAATTCAACACTTAATGCAGATTTCCAGCCATGCTCCTGGGAATGTTAGTAATTGCAAACAATTGTGAAAATACGTTCAGTGGTGTTAATATGCACAAATACTTTTGTAATTTGTATTTGTGAATTGGGTGCTAAGTCGACTCTGATATACATACGGAATTGAATGCAGCCTGCTGGAGATTGAAGGGTGCACATTCATTCATTAAGCCTCAGAAAGTACTGTTACATTTTCATTCTGGTACAAGTAGAAGGAACCCTACTCTGGTCTGACTGCGATAGGATCCCACTGGATGATGAAGACAGGGATGAGGAGTCAAAAAGCAGGTCAGGCCAGAGAAAGTAGAACAGTGGGGACATGGTGTTACGCTGCTTCAGCCTCCTTGGCTAAGAAGGAGAAAAACGTATCCCTGCAACTCAGTGTCTTCTAAGGCCAAGAGCTGGGACAACACCAGCATGACACCACAAGCTAGATGTCAGAGAATAGGTCTAATGCTGCAACCAGGGACTCATAACACAATGCAGTCAAGATTTTTATCCTTATTGTTAAACTTAACAACTATTCCTCTACGTCTATCTTCTACTTGATCTACAAATTTCTTTTCTATGTCTGTAAATATGCAGCTTAGGTTATGTCTATGCACGTAAGCAGTGTCTAATGTTACTGTTGGTGGAAAATATTTTCCCATTCTCTCTTCTTGCTTATAGTAATCGTATGCTTATCAACTGGTATTTCTGAAAGTACCACATCATATTTGAGAAGTAGTACTCATATTGACCCTTTCCATAAAACATGCTGCGAAGCAAACTACATCTAATGCCATAAGTCAAGGGTAAGTGATGGTACCAAATTCCCTCCTTAATCTCAGCAGATAGACACACATAGCAATCTCCCACTTCCATAGTATCAACGTAATTGTAAAGCAATTTGGCATAAGAATTCAACGTATAATAACCTTTAGACAAATCTACATGAATAGAGCGACTAGTTTGCTCTACTAACCCTTTTTCACATCCTAATGTACCCTCCTTTGAGGCAGGAGTGGTAGGTGTGGATGTCCCATATACCCCCACTCCATGTTCCTCAACCTTGTGTGGCTTAAAATGGACTCAGTAATTACTACAGCCATTACTATGATTACTCCTGCAATGAGTGTACCTAGAATACATTTGTGCCTACGATTCGAATTTCCAGACTCCATTTTCAAAGTAGCTCAGATTATAGCTTGCAGGAGGATCAACAGAAAGAGTCTCTTTTCTCTGCCTCTTATTCGTGTGTAACAGAGTCTTTGAGCAACTCCTTTGAAATCTTAGAAAATTATTTTCAACAGTCTCTTGCTCAATACTTACACAGCTTGGAAGACTTCCATAGCCCTCTTTCTTCTAGATGAAAATCCCTATTTTTATTCCTCTTCCACTTGAGCCTAGGTTATCTTCTTCAAATAAATTATGTACAGTTCAAAAAGTTCAATTGACATCCCTTATGAGATCAGAGCCAATCTCCTCAATGACTCATTGTAACAGTTCAGCTTTCAATGCACAATCTCTTGAAGAAACTGTGGGGCTCTGAAGCTTGGGAATTCAATATCTTCCAAAATAAGAGTCCATAAGCCACTCAACCTTGGTGGAAAATGCACAGCCCATGCCAAAAGTGCATTAGCTTTGATTCTAGGAACTCTCATCAAGATCTCGAAAATCAGTATTGAAATTTCTGACCTCGCTCTCCCTGGCATTTGTAACCAGATAAGTTCACTTGGGAGAGGAATATCTGCTACACGGCATGGCTGGAAATACTTGTGGGAGAGGAACTGTTTCATCTGAAGGACCTGTGACTCATCGGTATGGGAACCATGAATTGAGTTTGGTACACCTCCACACTTCACAGCAGTATTCGTCACCAGTATCACTTTTTATGGCCCACGCCACCAAGAGTCAAGACAGTTTTTCCTCATGTGCTTTCTGATGAGCACTCAATCACCTGGGCTCAGGTTGTGGCAAAGGTCTTTTGAAGTCTGTGCAGTTTCTGCTTCAACCTGATGAGACACAGTACAAACCATATCAGCCAATCCCTTACTGTAGTCAATGATCAAGTCACCTATGATAGGCAGGCAGGCGCATTGCTCTACCCATCAATATATCATTGGTCGATAATGCAGTTCTCTTGTCAGGAATGCTGCACAATGCTATTAAAAACCAAAGGCAATGCATCAGGTCACTTCAGAAAGGTTAAAGCACACGCTTTAGCAAGTCTCACTTTCAAGGTGCCGTTGATTTGATTTGCTCCACCATGCCAGATGCCTCCAGCCTGTAACTACAATACAGTCTTTAATCCAAACGTAAGGTGGTACACAACAACTTCATGACTTATGAAAGTGGGCTACTCAATCCGATTTCAATGTAGTTGGAAATCCAAATCTAGGAATGAGTTCCCTCAACAATAACTTCGCTACTGTGAGAATGTCACACCTTCTAGTTAGATAAGTTTCCAATCATAGTGAAAAAATGAACACAACAATCAGGATGTATCTCAAGCCATTACACACAGACATCTTAACAAATTCCATTTGGATCCGATTGAGTGGGACCTCTGATCTGCCAATGTGGCTCAAGGCAAAGACAGTCTTTTTCCCAGCATTCATTTGTTGGCAAGTGATACACTGATGACACACTGCTTCTGCAATCACTCGAACCCTCAGATTGAACCAAGTTTGCCTTAACAATCTCACCATTGTATCCTTTCCCATGTGAGCTGCTCCATGAATTTGCCTTGCCATTGGGTTTAAAAGACAATTAGGCAACGCTGCGCCGCCATCAGCAGACGCTCATATTCCATTCTCTCCCTCCTCACAACCTACTCTGATCCAACCTGTTTGATCCTTGTCTATGGCTTCCATTTGCAAACATCTGACTTCATCCCATGTGTATGCAACAGCTAGCATCATACTGAGTTTGGTCTTCTCTGTACTCTCGCCAGTATATTCCCCATTGAAAACACATTCATGTGATGCACAAAAACGTGTAGCTTCATCAGCGTACCTATTCCCTGTTGTCACAAGATCATCTCCCCTTCCATGGGCTACGCACATAATGACAGCTAATTCTCTTGGCAATTGCAATGCTTTCAGCAGTTGTCTCACATACTCTCCATTCCAAATTGGAGAACTTGATGACGTTAGGAACCCTCTCTGTGACAATAACTGTCCAAAGTCATGAACCACACCGAAACCGTACTGGCTATCAGTATAGATGGAGGCTTGGTTCTGCTGAGAAACTTGACATGCACGGGTCAAGGCAATGATTTCACCTACTTGCACGGAGTGTACTCCCTGTAAGCAAGCAGCTTCCACCACTCCAGAGATGGTACAGACAACAAACACTGCTCTCAAATTACCTAATTGTCTCTTAAGCATGACTCATCAAAAAAAATAACTTGATCGGGATCAGACAAAGGTTCATTGACAATGTCAGGTCTCAGCTTGGTGCAAAGCTCAGTGACATCCAAACAGTCATGGTCTTCACAATCTTCCCATTCAGCATTTGGAACAGGTAACAAGGTAGCTGGATTTAACACAGAACAATGCTTCAGGGTTACATTCTGTGCAGTGAGCAACACCTGCTCATTTATTGTCAACCTGCTATTTGTCAAATGCTGTGTTTTGGTTCTTGTCATCAGGAGCTCAACTGAGTGCGGTACATATACAGTAAGTGGATGACCCATCACAATTGTCTCATATTGTTCAATTCTGACACCTGTTGCAGCAACGGATTTGAGACATCCGGGCAACGCTGAAGCTACAGGATCTAATGTAGCTGAGATGTATGCCACTGGTCTATGGTCACCTCTGTGTGTCTGGGTGAGTACAGAAAGAGTACAATCTTTCCTCTCATGGCAGAACAGCGAAAACGCTTTGTTGTAATCAGGCATTCCTAAAGCCGGAGTGCGACACAGGCACTCTCCCAACTCCAGGAAAGCGAGCAGACAGTTATCTCTAGGTACCGGATCACACACATCCTTGTGGGTCAGCATCTGCAAAGGCTTTGCCATTAAGGAGAAATTTGGACTCCATTGTCGGCAGTAGCCAACCATTCCCAAAAACATCCTGACCTCTTTCTGAGTACTTGGCGGATTTAGTTTCATCATCGCCTCCACTCGCTCTTGTGACACCTTCCTCTTGCCTTTTTCAGTTCATTGACCCAAATGCTGTCCTTCCTTCAGACAGTACTGAAGCTTACTCAGAGACACCTTATGCCCGTTATCAGCCAGATGGTTCAGTAAAGCAACAATATCGTCTCTACCTGCCTCCCGCCTTTCAGACGCAATGAGGAGGTCGTCTATGTACTTGACTAACACTGTGTATTGGGGCAGGATCAAGCTCTCAAGGTCTTTCTTCAAGACCTGATTGAATATGGATGGACTTTCAGTATACACTTGAGGGATACAAAGCCATATTAAGACACGATTCTCCAGATGGAAGGCAAACAAAATTGGCTCGCCTCGTGCAATGGAATAGAGAAAAATGCCTGACATAGGTCAATAACTGTGAACCATTCAGCCTCGCAAGGAATCTGACATACGATCACAGATGGATTTGTTACTACGGAACAACATGGAATCACTATATTATTCACCTTTCTAAAGTCCTGAACAATGATATAGTTCCCATTCAGCTACTGAAATCCCATGATAGGCGAATTGCACAGACTTCCTATGATCTCCTTAAGGATGCCCAGCGCAAACATGGACTCAATTACAGGTGTAATCCCTGCCACCATTTCTGGGGTCAGGTTATACTGAGGCATTCTAGGAAATTCTGCATTAGGCTTAACCTGTATGCGGACTGGCTCGACTTCATGAATCAGTCTGATTTTCTACCCTGAGAAATCCCATACCATTGGAGAGACAGAGTCTCCCAATTCCAGCTGCATGTCTTCCACTGTCAATAACGGAAACATGGCTGTGTAATGGTTCTGATTAGTCAATTTGAAAGCACTGTTCTCATCATTAGTTTGCAACTCAATTCCCTTTGGTGTACAGTAGATGGTAAATTCAGTTTGCACAAAATGTCACGCCCTAACAGACAGACTGGGCTTGAGTCACACACCACAAACTGATGGTGATCTTGGAAGGTTCCGATTTTCACCGATACCTCCTCTGTTAAAGGATTCGTTAATCTCTTGTCAGAAACTTCCACAACTTGGATTGATTTTCCTGAGAGGGGTGGGTTTGAAGGTACTGCAGATCTCACAGTAGAAGAGGTAGCACAAGTATCAATCAAGAATGTAATAGGATGACCATCTACATCTGCTTTTACATATGGTCCACTCTGGTCTACCTCTAAGTCTGCACCAAGTGTACAGTCTTCCTCCCCCCTCAGGCACCATCATAAGGACGGGTCCAGATCAAATCCATCCAGTGCTTCCATTAAGGGCATCTGATGGTAGGCTCGATTACCCTGCAAGATTCTAGGAGTCTGTGGCACTTGCACTAACTGGTTCTGATTCCCTCCAGTGTTAAGTGACCTTGGCCTAGTCACTATCGATAACTGATTTAGCACATCTTCCACCTACACAAGTTCTTCTTCCTGCACTTGATTTGCAGGATTAAGAAGACACTTGCGCTTCCAATGCCCAATCTTGTGACAAAAATGACAAGCAGTGGTCTTTTTCAGGGTCGCAACCTCTATCCCTGCCTTAGGATTTATGGGGACACCTCTTCCTCTTCTTGTCCTGTCAACCCAGTGACTGATGTGACTTGGACATCTCCTGAAACATTCCCTAGGCCACGAGCTACCGTTCCAACTATTGCCAGTACCGGTTCTCCCTTTTGTGCATTCCACATTTGGACCAGCATCAATTTCTCCTTTTTCCGTCTATGCGTAGAGTCCACCTCATCACTACAATACCTGGCATACCGTAGGATTTCATCTACAGACTTGCTTTGCCAGAAGATTAAGTGCTGATCTCCGGCCTCAGTCCAGTCACAAATTCAGGTACAAATTGTCCCATGTCTTTAGGGTTCAGTGTATATAACCCACTGTACTGCTTAAAGGCTTGTAGTAACCATTTGTAATAAGCATGTACTGATTCTTTAGGTTCCTGGGTCGTTCGGTCTATCTTAACCCAATTGATATCTTGAGGAGCTATTTTGGACTGCAAACCTGAGATCACTTGATCGCAGTTTTTGACAACCCAAGGCAAAGGACCATGAGTTACTGAGTACCTCTCTGGCTCAGCAGAAGGCCACTAAAAAGCGATTTTCTAAGCAGACCAGAGATCACTAGGAACCACAATTTCGAACAAGGTATTTAAGTCGATCCACAAAACCTTTGAGATCTTAACTAAGTGATCAACTTGCTTATACCACTCGGCAGGTTTCTCCCTCATCCGGGGGAAATCATTTGTAAATACAGCAAGGTCAACTTTACTCCAAGGAACAAGCATGTACCCTCCACTAGGCACCTCCCGCAATGGTTATGCTTCTACTCCCTGCGTTCCCTTTCCTGTAAGTGGCGTCTCTCCTTTTGCATTTCACACACTCTTCTTCTTTGACCATCTCTGTATCCACTTATTCAGCATACTCTAAGCCCTTGTTTCTGTGACCAACTCTTGGATATGTGTTTTTAACCCTGTCACTCTCTTTTCCTCCAACTCCTGATCACTGTAGTTAAGCCTATGATTTCCCTGTAACATTTTCGTCCGAGACAGGTCTACTCCATTTCTCTGAGCTAACTCTGACACCTTCTCATACACTCGTCTTGGCCTATGGGTGACATCCTTGCTACAAACAACAGGTCATCTGGCTCATAAGTCTCTATTCTATGCAAAGATAAATTCCCACTGGTGATCTCATCTACCTCAGCCTTCAGCCTTCAGCCTCACCACATCTAATAGTTTCACCTTCACCGCAGCATTGATGGTACCCTGACTTGGTGTACTACTCTGACCCTCCTTGCTGTTATTGTGGTCTTTCAACCACAATTCCAATTCTGCCACATTTAAAACATGCTGATTTCCAGTGGCTTCCTTACTTGTGCCTGCATCCAATTGCTCCTCTCACTGGTGTTTCCCACATCCGGTGCAGGACGCTCAGATAACAACCCATCCAACAAGCTGTCTTCATTGTCACTACTGTCACTTCCATTTGACTTTTTACTCCTGTCCTGGGATCCACCATCTCCTACCAGCATTGGGTACAACCTTTCTCTCTCTATAGTGTCCACTCTCCATCTCTTAAGTTGAGCATCCTGATATGCCCTCACAGTTTTCCTCATTCTCCCTTGGTATTTCTCCCTCTGCTTAGCATGAGCTGAACATACATGCATCTAATGATTCAAACTGTGTTGGTCTAGGCAAAGGTCGCAGTGCAAACATTGCTCCTCTTAACTGATGCAATACATCCAACTGAAATGAACCAAAGTGTGGAAATGACAGGCCACCCTCCTTTTCAGTGATACTATACCAATTTTGAAGCCAAATTATAGTATGGAGCCCAACTTTTGTCACCATTTAGTGTGCTGGAAGGTCCTTGGGCTGCACCTTTTCACCCACTCGAGTAATAACCCCTTCATCACCACTGAAAAGATCTTGCAACATCCTAAAACGTTGCATGATTTCAAATTACAATTTGTTGTTCAATAATTTCGACGGAACAATATTTTCCAACCAAAACTTCCCGATGACTGCCGACTAATCCCAGTGTGGCATTCCACCAACCGACCTATCGCAGCGCGACACTCTCTGACGTCACCTTCACTCCTCACAGTGGCTCACCCTCCTTCAAAATGTATCCCTGTACATTCACTCACGCAATCGTCTTAAATCCATAATTGTCTGCCATCTAAAAGGATCGATAGAATTCAATCACTCAAGAACAGTCACACACCGTGACCCTCGACCAGCGCTGATCAACCAAATCAGTATAGCTTACCTCTGTACACAAGGTCCACTAAACGATTCCCATGCGTCCCATTAACAAAAAGTTGCCTGCTTTAGGTGGAACTGCCGATGACGTCTCACGACAACTCCTCAATGCTTCGGCCAGAAAATCACAATCTCAATCTTGGTGTCTTCTGCACCTTTAATATATCACAGGATCTTATACCACTTCGGGACCTGCAACTCAAATCTCAATCCTTGGACCATGTCCGGTCACAACCCATATTCACTCGACTCTTACAACAACTCAGCATTTTCTCACATAATCAAATATTCCTGCAATCTAACACACACATGCACCCTATTGATACACACTACTTCTTCCGCAGCTGATCTCACCATGCCATCAAACTCCATCAGTCTCCGATGGATTCTGTCACCTTCCGTTCTCGATCTTTGGATTCTATTTTGGGGCTTTGGGTTCTAGGTTCCACGTATTCTAGACTAATTCTGTATTCTCCCATTACTTCTTGTTTGAACCATCCTACACTGCTACCAACTGAAAGGGCCGGGCCCATATGCTCTGGACCTGTTTTAGAGACACAATTCAATGGTTCTTTTTCACCACATGAAAGCATAAAGAGGAGAAAAGGTGTTAAAAGGTCAATTAATAAACCTTAATTCTCTTGGACACATAGTAACCATGGATAACTACTTAAGTTTAGGTTGATTTATTACAAAACCAAAAATAACTGAACATAAAGACACCTCAATACGAAAGTATAGAAACACATCGGAATCAGCATAAAGCAAAATCTGCATATCCAATTTAGATGATGTAGCATAAGCAATACAAATAATTCAAGAAGTAAAATTCAAAAGATCAGAAAGAATGAGTCCAAGTTTCCCTGTATCGAGGGTTGGTGAGTGAAAAGCAATCAGTCTATCCCTACTCTTGCACAGTGGCGGCTCGGATAGGGCGTGCTGCGGGGTGGTGGGGCGGGGTAGTAAACTCAGACATACGGCGGAACGGAGGAACGTAATAATTACTTTCCTCCGTTCCGTCGTATGTTCGAGTTTACTACCCCCCCGACCTGCCCCTACCCCCGCCCCGCAGCACGCCCTATGCAAGCCGCCACTGCTCTAGCACTAAGATGACATCCCTACTTAAACATTTTCAGGAGGAAAGTTATAAGGTGTCAGCATATGGAGTCTTCCTAAGAAGTCTCTCCACAATCAATTGGTCATGTAGCATAAAGCTACTAAGAGAAAGCTTGCTCTAAGGGGCTCTCTCTCCGAAGGCAAGAAAGAAGTGGGCGCTTTCCCTCCTCTCAATGACACATTATTCGTAGATAACATTACCAGAATCCATTTCGAGTCACACCATCTGCTCTGGGTACAATCCTGAAGGTGTTTTACCACAGGACAACAGTGTTCCTTCCTTGATACACTTTGTCCTTGGTTCCCAGGATTTCTCCTGTGTGAAGCAAAACGACCTTCCTTTATCAACTCAAGCCACATGATTGTAACTTCTTCTCTCCATGCCTGACTAGTAAAACACAGACATTATTCTAGCTGACAATAGCGCTTCATTTCACCTGCAACACATAATGTGAGAAAGATTAAATTCCAAAGCAACTGTTAATTCTAAAGCGAAAGTTTCCAGGGAACTGCATTTCCTGCCTACAAAATTCAGTTAACATAAGAAAGCATCATATGTTCAATACGAATTTGCATGGAAATAAGACACCTTCCATTAATGCATATACTTATGTGTGAGATGACACGATTAATAAACACTTTGAGTACAGGAATAAATGTCAGTTGCACAACACAAGTTCTTCACATTAATGTTTTCTGCCAGTTACATTCACTTTCTAAGTTGATTCTCTATGCTACTTTTCAATGGCCTAAACACGTCACAGTTTCATGTTAATACACTTCGCAATTCTAACACTTTAGATTAATATAACAAAGGAGTATATGCAGGTGCGATCTGTATCTGGTTTAATGCACCCCTACAAATAAAATGTGGTTTCCACTTTATCAGGGCTTTGTGACCGCTGAAGACAGCTGGTACCTTACCTCCCAATGGCTGGAATTTCAACCCTTTGCGTCTTTAAAGTTTTTGAATAAAAACTATTTTGTCTTCCCTATTGTTGTTTCATTTCCACTCTCTTGGCCATGTTCTTATCTTTATCTCATTAGCTAAGCTAGCATGATGTTCACCAATGAAGAGATAATATGGGTGTCAGGGAGCTACACCCAACTGTTTGAAAGCAAATGGAGAGCTACATATCACTGCCACAACTGGCAAAGAGCTAACTACAGCAGTGCTTTGTGAAGAAACCACACACTCACATGTGTAGTGTGTGTCTGTGTATATTGTTTGGGGGATTCGCAATGTCATCCCACAGTCATTGGCAGTAGGAGAACAGCAACATCTCACTAGTGCATCATAAGTTTGCGACCAATCAGACTAGCGAAAACAATGAAGCAATCAGTGTAGTAGACTCATCGGACAATACACTGTGATTCACACATACAACTTGATTAGGCACCTCACTCCATGTCATTCCCGTTTCAGTCCGAGGCTGCCATGTGACATCCCACAGCATTTTGAGTTTGTTAGTAGTCTTGCTTTGCTTCAGTTGAACTAAATCACTGAGAGCAATTTGTTGAAGGTTAAACGCCCAGTACTCGAACCAGTGTTCACAATGATATGGAATGTGTTGGCCCACCTACAATGGAACATACTGACTTTTTTTATGTAGCACTGCTGACGCTTCTGTTTCAAACTATTGGTGTCGCATAATGTTCTGTATTTCTAGCATTGGATCAGAGAGTTTAAGTTGCAGGACAAAATGTAATGGCTATAGTTTGTTCTTTGAGAATGAGAAATAACAGGATATTACTTCTCGGGCTGATAACCAATCACCCAGATGTTTCTTGAAAAATAAATGCATCCCCTTGGAAATTGCAACTCAAAAGAAAAAATCAATTCGGTGTTTCGATTTCGAGAAAGGGACTCGTTTGTTGACCTGCAATGGTTAGTTCAGAGAAGAAAATGGATTTTCTAATACTTTTCTCCGCTTAAAGGTCATACCTTTGCTCCTTGTACAAGCATAGGGGAAAATAAAGGGTCCAGTGGCAATCAGGAAAAATAGGAAGCCGAGTCCCGTGGCATATTACCCAACGAGAAAATATAGCAAATGTATAGCAATACACATTGTCTCCCTAAGGAAGCTTTGAGTAGAAATACATTAGTCATTTAAGCACTGAAATGAACAAGCTGAAACATGCAAGCTTCACAGTAAAATAAAAGAGGACGTAGTTCTTGATAAAATGGAACTATAACAAACTTAAAATTGCTGCTTTGTATTAAAAAGTGACCCGTATAGTAAACAATATAAAACAGAATTAATACTTTGATGTTGATTGAAAAAAAGAATTATGAATGTCATGTGGCGAAATACAACACTTACTCAGGCACATCTTAGACACAGCTCATGAAAATGCAGAACTTTTATTGGAGGTGAATATATGCATGTATGGAGCAGGTGACTGCCCAGTATCTCTGAAAGTGAGTGTTCCCTCTTGCGCTCTGTGTGACACATATATGATGGGGCTGGGTACATGAAAATACTTTTCTCTCAGTTGTTCACTCTTTTGTTAAAGAGTCTTACACTATATCTTCATCTACTAGAAGATGAAGGAGCATGTCTATATTGGGACAATAGATCAACGTGAGCATATACACATGTTTTGAAGTCAATACAATGTATGATAAACAGTGATACGTTATCGCCTTGACTCTGAGTCTGGGTTTGTACGACTGCTTGCACTGTACTCAATTGGCAGAGGGCACATATTCTAAAGCTCCGAGGCCCAGATTTACCAAGACTGTGTTGTGAGAAAGTGCCCTCTTTCTGCATGGTTGCCCTCACTTTTTGCTGAATTGCTGATGTACTTTAACTGAGTGTGCCCTGGGCTCCTGCTAATCAGGTACCCAGGGCCTATGTTCTGTCCCTAAAACTGCATTGAAGCCTAAACCCAATTGGCATCTCTGGCCACAGGTCAGCCCCTGGTAAATGGTACCACAGCTACCCAGCACACTGTGACCAGAGAAGGCCCCTAAGGGCTGCAGCACTTATTGTGCCACCCTTAGAGGCCCTGTACCACTACACTCACACACTGCCTTTGCAGGCTGCGTGTTTTGGTGCAGAACAAAGTGAAGAGTCGACATGGCACACATCCCTGTGTGCCATGCCTACAACCCACTGCCTTGGCATAGATCAGTCACCCCTCTAGCTGGGTGCACTATACCAGTGGTGAGGGTAGAGGTGCATGAGCCCTGTACCCCTACAGTGTCTAAGTCCATTCTTAGACATTATAAGTGCAGTGCTGCCATTAAGAGTATATGGTAGGAGCATCAAGATGGCGGTCGCACTTTAGAAGTGCTCCGGACCCTTCTGTCATCCGCTCCTTAATCCGCCACCATCGGAGAGTTCTTGCCCTGAAACCTGACTGCCTTACCATCCCAGACCCCGGAGCCCTACCTGGAGGCTGTGTTGGGGGCATCTGGGCACCGCAATCAGTTCTTGTTGTGGGAATCCTGCCTCGCAGCGAACCCAAGATGGCGGCCCTGCCTCGGTGGTCTCCTGGTCCGTCTTAGAGCCCTGGGCCCCGGAGCTGCATGCAGTCTGGTGAGGAGACTGAGGACCCCGGGGGACTGTTGGCGCCATCCCGGTTGAAATTAGCGCCGGATTGTGCTTGGATGACCTGGGGGCGCAGAGGGCGGCCTGGGGGGGCCCTGCTTGCCGCGCGCCCGGAGACGGACCCTGCTGTGCTGGTGTGAGGAGGTGCGTGATCGGCCGTCGATCGGGTGGCAGAGTGGGAAAGCGCTTCTTCCCCGACGCTCCTCTGGGGCTCTGACTTGGCGGAGCTCGCGTTGGTTCCTGGCCGAATGCGAGGCTTGAACCCTGGGTCTCGGGGGACCAAGCTCGAGTGCCGACTGGGTGCTGCAGCATCTGCAGGGTGATCGGCTGTCAGTCGGACAGTGGTGAGAGGGGTGTGTGATCCTTCCCCCCCGCGACACCACATAGAGGCTGAATCGATGCTGCAGAGGCCCCGCGCGTGGTGCGGGCCCCCCTCGCGGGAGGAGGCTGATTACCAGAGGTGGCAGGGAGGCCTTGTGGAGGTCGGCTGCACTGCCAGAAATAGCGGGCTATAGAGGTGAGGAGCAAGGGGGCCACTGACTCCGGCCTGCCACTGTGGTTGGCCTTGACCCTGGGTGGTGGAGGTTCGGCTGTTGATTCGGGCGGCGGGGTGTCCGTCTTCTTGCAACAACCCCCCAACCCCCACTGCGCCCTGAGGCCCCGGTCGTGCGAGGTTCCCCATGCCCCTCTGGCTGGTGGCAGTGGTTCGGGGCCGCTGGATGCCGTGTGAAGCAGCCTTATGACGCAAGCTCCCCTCCCCGGCGCACCGGCGGTGTGCGGAGGGCACCTCGGCCGCTGACTCGAGCGGCGGTGGCTTGCTGAGAGACCGCTTCCTTTTGTGTGAATAGCTGTAGACCCGGTGGCCGGGGGTGGACGGAGCCCTTCTGGGGGACTATCGGCCACCGCATCGAGTGGCGCAACGTGAAGAGTCATCTCATCTTTTGCCCCTCCCACCCCCCAGCTGGCCCACTCCATCTGCATCCTGGGACTGTGATCTGTTCCTTCACTTGATCCAGCCCTCGTGCTCCGGCATTGATCCCGTCCCAGCTGTAGGACCCCACACGCCTGACTTCTCACCTGGGGGCGCGGGTGGGCCTGCTGGGGGAGAGCATCGGCCGTTGGTCGGGCGGCGGGGTGCAGAGCAGCCCGGGCCCTCCCTCCTTATCCTCCTCCTCCGCACTTCCTTCTTCCTGCCTGATCACCTGTGGGACGTTTAGATCTCCTGGTCTGCTGGGTGGCGGCCATAGGTAGGGACAAGCCAACAAAAACCCCCGCCACCCAGACTAAAATAGACCGGTTCACTACCACGGACTCTGGGGCGACTGGGGGGACTGCGGACAAAGATGCTCCCTCCGCTACGGACCTGTCTACTATCCTCCAGGCTATCCATGCCTCGCAGTCTTCGGTGGAGGGCAAGATTGCTGAAGTCCAGGTCGATGTGACCCTTATCCGGCAAGATCTTCGCAATGCCACGTCCCGGATTAAAGAAACCGAATCCCGTATATCCACCATGGAGGATGAGGTCCAGCAACTTAAAGGTCAAGTCGCTCGTCTCCAGTCTCAAACCCAGGAGCTCCACCGATGGGCTGAGGATGCTGAAAATAGATCCTGTCGCAACAACCTTCACTTGGTGGGATTTCTGGAGGGTGCGGAGCAGGGCCGGGCGGCAGACTTCGTGGAGGGCTGGTTGCACTCATGGATGCCCGAGGGCTCCCTCTCCCCATGGTTTGCGATCGAGCGGGCGCACCGCTCACTTGCGCCCAAGCCGCCACCGGGAGCACCTCACAGACTGATCATAATGCGGATCCTTAACTTTAAGGACCGAGACCCGTAAGCAGCAACACCACAAGTATGAAGGCCAAACGATCATGATCTTCCCCGACTATACTCGCGAGGTCCAGGGCCAGCGCCGCTCGTTTGGGAAAGTCAAACAGAAGATGCGTGGCCTCAACATACAATTCAGGCTCCTCTTCCCGGCCCGCCTGCGAGTTGTGTTCCAAAGTAGGACCCTCTTCTTTGACACCCCTGAGGAGGCATGGACATGGGTGACAGAGGAATGCCCCCTGAAGCTCAGCGCTCAGAATCTGCCACCCACAAGCGATGCTGGGGGTGCCCGCTGGGGCGTCCCTGCCCCCCGGCCACAGCGCAGCCACTCGTGCAGGAGGCGGGGCCAGAGGCGTGCCCGTTCAGACACCATTGGGCCCCTCTCATCAGCCGACATCTGGGGTGCTCCCCGGAGACCCCCCAGTAGTGTGGCGATTCGGTTCCTCGGGCCATTCAGATCCTGGGAGCGCCGCACCTCGCCCATCACTGTTGGACCTGCCTGACATGGATCTCTCTCGCAGCCCGACACTTCTCACCGGCCCTGCTTGAGCCCACCTGTACCTTCCGGCTGTGACCGGCTCCGCTGCAGGTGTGGCACTTCACCTTATCCTTACTTCAATCTCCCGATGGACACAGCCACACACATCCGACTATGAGGAGGGGTCCTCCACGATTCCCCATTCCCAAGCATTCTAGTTTGGTTCTCTCTTAGTTCTCTACTGTTAGGGCGACAGATGCTTCCGTTCCTGAAGTATAGGGAGGGGGTTGTGTTGGGGGGGACTGTTGTGCCGATTTATATTGGTTGTTTCATTTGTTTATTGTACCAGCACTCCTTTTCAGCTGCAAAACAAGCGTGCAGGGTCCAACACTGTAGAATTGCACCCACTACCTCGCACGAGTGCACCACCTCGCCCACACCTTCCATCCACGCTGGGTGTCCGACCCTTCGCCCGCTTTCCCCATGTCTGACACCTATGCCAGGACGGCGTCACTCCACATAATGTCCTGGAATGTTAATGGCCTGCTGGATAAGGTCAAGCGCACAGCGATCCTGTGCTATGCCCAGCGTCACACTGTAGACATACTGTTGCTCCAAGAGACCCACCGGGTAGGCAATCACTGCCCTTTCCTGGCACGCTACGGTTATGGCAGAGTCTGGCACTCTGGCTTTACTCGAGTATCGAGGGGGTTGGCTGTCCTGGTGCACCGCGCTCTTCCATTAGTGGTGCGTAAAGCAACCCACAACCCTAAAGGCTGCTTTGTCATCTTGGAGGGGAACCTTGGGGACCGGCCTCTGAACCTGCTTGCTGTATACTCCCCCCCCTCCCTGCTGTCCTCCACACTTCAGCGACTCGCCACAATGGTTGTGACCCTGCCTCCGGGAATGACCGTCATTGGGGGAGACTTTAATGCAGTTATGGACCCCGACCTTGACACTGCTATGGCCCCTTCCATTTCCAGAACTGCTCAGTCTAACCTCCTGTCGAATTGGGCTGCTACTCTATGCTTTGGAGATGCCTGGAGACTCTGGCACCCGACAACTCGAATGTACACCCACGCATCTGCTTCCCATCACACGCATGCCCGGATGGATTATGTCTTCCTGCCGGCCTTAGACTGTCGAGCAATTCAGACTATCACCATCCTTCCCAGGGGTCTATCGGACCACTCCCCAGTGGCGATACAGATGGGCAACCTCCCTGCTTCTTCGCACCCGATCTGGCGGTTAAATGCCTGGTTCCTCCAGGACAAGGAATTCAGAGATCAAGTGGGAGACGAGCTCCGTCACTACTTTACCACTAATCAGGGATCGGCTTTCTCTCCTGGCACCCTATGGGAGGCCGGTAAGGCCACCATCCGGGGCTTTGCCAAAGGCCAACTCAAACTTAAGCACGCGACTCAGTACTCCCGCCTCACACTTTTGGAGGCCCAGGCTGTCCTGATTGAGGCTCAACCGCTGGAGGAGAGAACTGAGGCCCACGCCAGGAGACTAGCGTTTCTGAGGGATGAGATTAAGCAGACCTCCCTGGAAGCCGCCAAGCTGTTGTGGAGGTCCTCTGTCGCACAACAGATAAAAATGGGGGGGATAAAAATGGGAAGCTCCTTCATCGTCTAGCCACCTATCCTATGGTCAACCGTATCATCCCTGAGGAGATCGACTCAGATGGAGCGCTCCAGCGCACCCCTGTGACGGTGGCCCAATGCTTCACCACATATTACACTACGCTTTACTCTGCACAGCCTCCCAATCTCTCACTCTCGGAACTCTTCCAGCGCGAACGGCTCTCCCTTCCACGACTCAGCGAATCTGAGGCGGAGGCGCTAGACCTTCCTGTTACCCCAGAGGAGATCAATGATGCCATTTCGCGCATGGCCACGGGTAAGACACCAGGGCCAGACGGGCTCCCGCAAGAATTCTATGCGTCCTTCCGACACACGCTGGTTCCCCACCTTTTAGAGGTATATCAAGAGGCGGCTGACCATGGCTCATTCCGTCCCGAGACGGACTTGGCCACCATCGTGGTGATCTCTAAGTCCCAGCCTCCCTCGAAGCATTGCTCTGACTATCGCCCCATCTCCCTCATCAATTCGGAGCTCAAAATATTCGCCTCTGTCCTAGCCAACCGCATACGACCATACTTGGCCAGGCTGGTCCACCCCGAACAGTGCGGCTTCATGCCCTCCTGGGGAACCAGACACTGCCTTCGACGTCTCCACCTCGCCCTAGCGAATCGACAACAACTGACCCCCTATTTATCTCTTCTTCTCGTGGATTACGAGAAAGCATTTGATTCCGTGGATTGGCGGCACCTAGAGGCGGTATTGATGGAAATGGGTTTTGGAATCCCTTTCCGCAACTTGATTAGGACGCTATATTGTAAACCGCGGGCCCAGGTACTGGTCAATGGAGCTCTGTCACGCCCCTTCCCCATCAGGAGAGGCACGAGGCAAGGATGCCCCCTCTCGCCTCTTCTCTTCGCTTTGGCGATGGAGCCCTTTCCATGTCTTGTCCGAGCTGATCAACTTCTCATGGGATGGGGATGGCCCGGCTTGGAAGAGGATAAGATCGCTCTCTATGCTGATGACGTTCTGATATTCTTGTCAGACCCCGATGCCTCCGGGCCCTGAGTTTTTTCGAATGAATCTTTGGCCTTCGACTGAATTCGGCCAAGTCTGTTCTGGTTCCCCTCCACCTCTCGAGGGAGTGCTTTGATTGGCAGTCGTCAATACCCCTTCGGCGGCAGTCCTTCAAATACCTGGGGATCTGGGTTGCCCTTCTCCCCGACCTCGCTTGGTCGCTCAATGTAACCCCACTAGTGAAACGTGTTCGGGCTGACCTCCTCAAATGGCAAACGCTGCAGTTGAACCCCATGGGCAGAATAGCTCTCTATAAGATGATGATTCTGCCCAGATTCCTTTACATGCTTCAGAATACGCACCTCTCTTTTTCACGGTCGTGGTTCCGGGAGATGGACAGCTTGGCCACCAAGTTCTTGTGGGGAGGTCGGAGGCCGAGGCTGGCCCTTGCCCAGTGCTGGATCCCACTCTTTGATGGCGATCTGGGAATGACGAATCTATACCTCTATTATTTAGCGACTCGGCTCCTCACCGTACATGATTGGTTTAATGACGGCTGGTCGGACCCGGCATACCGTTTGGAACTACACACCCTGGGTTTGTCTAACATTCAGGGGATGTTGTACGGGAGCACCATTTCCCAAACTCTGCCTGAGGTCACGCGCGGGTTGCTTGTGGCCTGGCGGGCCTCTCTGTGCCATACCCACTGGTCGGATAAATTTACCCAATATACCCCATTGTGGTGCGGTACATGGCTCCGGGAAGTCGCCAATCTCTCTGGTTTTAGAGCATGGGATCTCATTGGAATCTCACAACTGGGGGATGTCTGGGGTGGGAGACACATACGCACCTTTCAGGATTTGCAGACCCGATACTCTCTCCACGCTTCCCAGTTTTACTGATACTTGCAGCTACGCCATGCCCTCCACTCTCACATCTCGGAGGACACCTCCCTGCCTGAATATAGTCCACCTGAAGCCCAGGTCATGACCGGCAACCTGGGGAAGGGTGGGATTTCCCGTATCTATCGTTCCCTCACAAATAACACCCCCAACACACTATCCCAACTCAGGGGCAGATGGGAGGGTTGGCTTGGGTTCCTGGATGACGCTGATTGGAGGGACGCATTGATGGCTCCCAAAACAGTCACAGCCTCAGCAAGGCTTCGTCTAGTCCAAATATACTATCTTCACGCTGCCTACCTCACGCTGCTGCATCTCCATCGCGCTGGGCTCCGACCCGATGCAGCCTGTCCCCGCTGCAACTACTCCCAGGCTGACTTTTACCACATGGTATGGCTTTGCCCTGCAATCACACGCTATTGGGAGTTAATAACAGGAGAGCTCACTGAGGTCCTGGGCTGGGAGGTTCCCCTTAGCCCAATAAATGTGCTCCTGGGTATCACCGAGGGGATGGATGGTTCCAGAGCTGAAAAACTCTTTTTAAACACGGCTATGATGGTGGCCAAAAGAGACATAATGGCCAACTAGCTGACCTTGGCTGCTCCCACCATGGAGTGTTGGCGCAGGGTGGTGGATTGGTGCACTGCGCAGGAACGGCCCCTGTATGAGGCCAGAGGCTGCCCGAAGAAGTTTTGTAGAATGTGGGCAAATGGGTCGGGGTGGTAGAGGACTGATAACTTCAAATGAGCAACCAAGGACTGGGTTGGGTGTGAAGCTATCTTCTCCTTGTCTGTCAATTCATGTATGCTGGTGTAATATTCTCTTGTCTTTGCTTTGCACTGATAATTGTACAAAAGCTGGTATTGTTATCTTTCGTTGGTCTTCATAAAAGCAATAAAATTGATTATAAAAAAAGAGTATATGTTGCTGGGAGTTTGTCATTACGAACTCCACAGCACCATAATGGCTACACTGAAAACTGAGAAGTTTGGTATCAAACTTCTCAGCACATTAAACCCACACTGATGCCAGTGTGGGATTTAATGTAAAATGCACACAGAGGGCATCTTAGAAGATGCCCCCTGAAACCTAACCCACCTCTAGTGTCCAGGCTGAGTGGCTGTTTTCAGCTGCCACCACCAGACATGTTTCTGGACCCCTGGGGCAAGAGCCTGCTGCTCTCTAGGGCCTGAAACAATGCAAATCCTGGGACGAGGTGCCAAGCCTCCTCCCCCAGGATGGGCAGGGTTCACGAAGGGGAAGCTTCAAAGGCTTGCCGCCTTTGTGAGCTTCCCCAGGCCACTTGCTGTACTCAGCAACTGGTCCCCACTGGTTCTGACCCCCACTGGTGGGAAAAACCAGTGAGGAAGGGAGGTGTGTGTAGGAGAGTAGGATATGCTTCACAGGGGTACCCCCACTTTTTGCTGATGCTTCACTGTTTTTCGACATTAGTCTGGCTGGGGCCCTGCTAATCAGAACCCCAGCCTAGCTGCTTCCTCTCTAAAATGGTTTCCATGTGCCTTAGGCACATCACTGATTGGGATCTGGAGTGCCCTTATAAGTCCCTAGTATATGGTATACTATGTACCAAGGGCATAGGTACCTCAGAGGCCTGCCAGGGGCTGCAGCATGTATTATGCCACCCCTGGAAGGCCATCCAACCTGACACCACAGGTCTGCTACTGCAGCCTGGGTAAGGTGGTGCATGCACCCCTTACTGTGATATAGGTTACCTATATCACAAAATACATACACACATATAAACCTATAAGTCACTCCTAAGGCAGGCCTTATCAATCCTAAAGGCAGAGTGCGTGGTTCCTATGTGAGAGGGTGCCCCTGCATGAGCAGGGCCCCTCTGCAGCGTTCGGAGACCATCTCTGATGCTGTTTGTAGTGCAGCCTGACCATATACTCTTAAGCGCATTATATCCTCGCGGTAAAATGCTAACTTTGGAATGGCTGCACCTAAACATGTCGTGTTTGGTGTCAAACATCTTGGAATACTACCCCCCGCCAATCCTGGCGGCAGGGGTAGCATTCCACCCTTCTAGAGGGAAAGACATGTTAACTCTGACTAACCCGGTAACTTCTCTCCAAAGCCCTGGCATCACAAAATGGATGCTGCTGCCACAGACACGAGTCTGGCCTCCTGCTGCTGGACGAAACTCCGGCAGGGGAGGCCTGGACAATAGGTTTCCTGTCCCAGGGAGGTGTGACCACCTCCCCAGACAGGATAATGTGTATTGGGGCTGGGCGGGAGCACCATCTGTGTGCTTTGAAGTCCTGCACTGGGGGCACATTTGGTGTCCCTGTGCATACCCCAGTTCAAACCGGATCAGGGGCTTCCAGCCCCTGCTTTGGCGCGAACTGGACAAAGGGAAAGGGGTGTAGCCACCCCTCTGCCCTGACCCACCCATAGGTGGGGCCACAGAGTAGTCCAACCCCTATTTTTAGAATAAAGGTAGGAACCCAGTCCTTAGGACTTTAGATTATACCTGGACGAAACTCTGAAACTGAATCCTGGACCTTCGACGCTCTACGACAAGATTAGAGGACTGAAGAATCTCCCTTGGGGTCAAGGAGTGACTCCCCTGCTTGGCAGGCACCAAAGAAGCATCTGTCCAGTTCGCATTTCTGAAGCTCCCGTCGGACGCCGAAGTCATCGCATCACCAGAGGTGGATTCTCAGACTTCCCGAGGCTACCCTGAGTCCCCAGCAAAGCTGAGGCCCGTGGCTATCGTGGGTGACTTGAGACCGTGACCCCTGGACACCAAGCACATTTGCAAGTGCACCATCTTCTGGGTCTCCCAAGAAGTCGTGCTTTGGGCTCCGAGTAGCCCTAGCCTCCAGCACCACCTGCACCGAAGATCACTGGCCCCCACTCCACGAGTGTCCTGTAAGCCAGCTCCACGTGCGGCGTCACGAGGCTCCTTCGCGGTCGCTAGCCCGTTGGCTAGTAGCCCTTAACGAAGGCCAATCCTTTTCTTACTTGGCATCCTGGTTGCTCCAGGCCTGCCCTCACTTACCCTCGCTGGGTGAGTTCCACAGACCTTGCTGGTCTGCACCATCGACGATCTACATCTTCATCGAGACTTGCCGTTGCCAAGGCTTGTTGGGTCCAATCCGGTCGCCGACACCTCAGCACTCGACAGACATCGTGTACCAGCCCGAATCCTGCTCCTGGTCACCAACAACGCCTCCTGGACCTCGTGGCTGAAGAGTCAAGACGACCGTCAATGCACCTGAAGCACTCAACATCGGTGGGCATCTGTCCATCGCCTTCCTGGTCACTGGCTAGTGACCCAGACTCTGTCCCCTCTGCTTTCAGGTTCTTCAGAACTCCGATCCACTCTTGGATCCACCCGGACACTTTTCTCTTGGCCGCCAGCAGCACTTTGCAGCAGATCGCCATTCGAATCGACGACGAAACCCGACCCCGAAAGGCACCTATGCACCCGGCTTCCCTGGGTGAGGTAACACGAGTACTCCGGTGCTCCCGTGGGTAGAGACTCTTCAAAGTCCTAGATCTCAAAGGGTTTTGTCCTAGTCCTCTTTTAAGTGTCCCTTTTCTATAATTTCCCGATCCCGACTTTCTCCATAGAAGTCAACGGCGTATCGCGGTTGTGTATTTACACTGCACGCGTCTCCCGTAGGTCCCCTGTGTCACTACCTTGGGTGGTTCCTTGTGGTCCAAGCACTTCTAGAGGCTCTAGGCCTAGTGTCTAGTTCAGTCGTGGTTCGCATACCACTTTATTGGTATATGGTTTGGTACGCCCCTAGGGCCCAAACGTGTATTTGTGCTATTACTGTGATTTGATAACTTATAACTTATGTACTTCGAACTCTAGCCTCATAAAGAGACTAGAGGGGTGTGTTTAGCAATAAATACATATATTTTGAATATATACCTGGTGTGGTGCTCTTTCATTTGGTCACTCAAGAGATTATAGACTGGTAAAACAAGCTGCTTTACATTCCTTCAAGACTTAGCCTGAAGGCTGCTCTCCATAGCTACCACTAGGATAGCTTTCAATAAGGTTGTCTTTAACCTATCTCCAATAAGGGGTTGTTTGGACTGGTGCAAGGTGCCCACTATAATTAGTGGACAGCATATGCCAGGCCAACTTCTCACATTGGTGTGCAGCGTGTGGGATTCCAGCTTGCTATTGTTTTACCAGATAATCTCAATTGAATTGATCAACTGAAAACCACTAAAGGTACCTAAGGTACATATAATTTAAGCTTAGAATACAGTAAGTTCTACTGAACTTAGAGTTGTGTGTTAAGGGATAGCACAACCCTTTCTACAACTCAAGAGAGTTTAGTAGGCCACACTAGAGTAGGTAGTGCATACACCACACCACACTAGTAATGTCTTTAAGGGTAGGATCCAAAGAATCCTTGCAGGAAGCCATTGAGCTTCCACCCTCCAAGTATGATACACTCCCATTCTTGGAATTGAGAGCTTTATGCAACTTGAGAAAAATAAGGACAGGCCAAAGCCCCACCACCCAACACCTCAAGGAGTTGTTGGTGGCTTATGACCTTAGTAAGCCTGTAGGGACTGAAGGGGTAGGAGCTGAGGGTGGGGCAGAAGAAGAGGACGAGGCCAGGGGTACCAATACCCCCAGCCCCCTCTGAAACTGGCCAGGAGGGTGACAATGACCCTGACCTGGAAAACCCAATCCCTCCTGTGGATGATGATGAGGATGATCAAGATGATGCCCTCTTTGTCCCCCAGGAAGGATTAAGAGTGTGCCCAGGAAGTCTAGATCTCCTTCTCAGGAGTCTAACCACTCTGGCACCTCTATAGGGAGCTCTGTCTCCTCTCACAGGAGGGAATCCTCTCATGAGAGGAGAGCCAGGCTGGTCCGGTATGAGGAAACTCAGCTGGAAATCAGAAAAAAGCAACTGGCTTTAGATAGGGAATCCCTAGATCTCCTTAGAGAGAGAAGAAAGTTGGGACTAGAGTCCCATGGTGGCAGCCATGTCCCTAGAGATAGGGAAAGGTCCTATGACCATAGGAACCTGAGCAAGATTGTCCCTCCCTACCAGAGTGGGGATGATATCCACAAATGGATAACTGCATTAGAGAGGGCCTGTAAAGTACAGAAGGTCCCTCAGGAGCAGTGGGCAGCAATCTTGTGGCTCTCCTTTGCTGACAAAGGTAGAGATAAGCTCCTCACTGTTAGAGAGGAGGATGCTGATAATTACAAGGTCTTGAAGAGTGCTCTTATTGATGGGTTTGGCCTAACCACTGAACAGTACAGGTTGAAGTTCAGAGACACCCAAAAGCACAGACTCAAGACTGGGTAGACTATGTGGATTGTTCTGCCAAGGCTCTGGAAGGCTGGTTGATGGGCAGTAAGGTGTGTGACTTCTCAGGATTGTACAATCTGATAATGAGGGAGCAGATTCTTAATAACTGTCAAAATCAGCTGTTGCATCAATACCTGGTAGACTCTGATCTGACCTCTCCCCAAGAATTGGGAAAGAAGGCAGACAAATGGGTCAGAACCAGGGTGAAGCAGAAGGTACAGAACCAAGGTGGGGAAACCAAGAAGCAAGATGCTAAGAACTCTGAAAAGGGTGGGGAGAAGGGTAAAGATCAAAAGTCTTCATCAGGCCCCCAAAAATCTTCTTCTGGTGGGGATTCACAGTCTACCAAAGGGAAAGGCCAAAGAAAACCATGGTGCAAGGTCTGTAAGCAAAAGACCCACTGGACCAGTGATTGCACCAAGTCCAAAGACTCCAGTCCAGCACCCACCAATGCCCCTAAGGCACCTGTTCCCCCTAGTACAGTTGGTGGGAGTGCTCCAGCCAAGGGTTTAGTAGGGTTCACCCTGGGTACTGAGTTGGGCTCTGACCTAGTCAGGGAACTGACTCAGGCTGTGTTAGTCTGTGATGGAGGCATGGATGTGCCCTCCTCTATGAGTCCCAGTAATCTGGGCAAGTACAGACAACAGCCTTTAATCAATGGACGTGAGGCTTTGGCATTTAGGGACACAGGGGCAAGTGTCACAATGGTGACACAAGACCTTGTGCTTCCTGGGCAAGTTATGCTTGGTGAGATGTACCAAGTGACCAATGCTAGCAATGTCAGAACAGACCATACTCTGGCAGTTGTTAACTTCTCCTGGGGAGGGGTAACTGGCCTTAAGAAGGTTGTGGTAAGTGCAAACCTACCAGTCGAATGCTTGCTTGGCAATGACTTAGAGACTTCTGCTTGGGCAGAAGTGGAGCTCAGGACCCATGCAGAAATGCTGGGGATCCCTGCAGATGTGTTTGCTGTGACCAGGTCACAAGCCAAAATGTCTAGCACTGAACAGGCCTTGGATTCTGGAAGAATGGACCAAGTGCCTTCCAAGAGGAGGAGTAGTAGGGTTAAGGCAGTGCCTTCCCCTTGGCTCAGGAGGAAGATCAGTCCCTTGAGGGGGATGATCTCAGCCCTGAAGAAGGAACTGTCCCAGAGGAACTTGAACCTGACCAGGTTGAGTTCTTGGGGACAGGGGGACCTTCTAGGGCAGATCTGAGCCAGGAGCAGCAGAGCTGCCCCTCCCTTGAACCCCTCAGACAGCAAGCTGCTGCTGAGGCTGCTGGGAAAGCTAGTGGTCCCCATACAGTGTATTGGGATGATGGACTCCTGTACTCAGAGAGTAGAGACCCCAAGCCTGGTGCTACCAGGAGGTTGGTAATACCTTTGAAGTTCAGGGGCTTCCTATTGACCCTAGCCCATGATATTCCCTTAGCAGGTCACCTGGGCCAGAACAAGACTTGGGACAGAATTGTCCCTCACTTTCACTGGCCCCACATGTCTGAAGACAGCAAGGAGTTTTGTCGCTCCTGTGTAACCTGCCAAGCCAGTGGCAAAGCAGGTGGCACTACAAAGGCCCCCTGATACCACTACCTGTGGTGGGGGTGCCCTTTGAAAGGGTAGGGATTGACATTGTTGGTCCCATGGATCCCCAAACAGCCTCTGGGCACAGGTTTATCCTGGTGGTAGTGGATCATGCCACCAGGTACCCAGAAGCTATTCCCCTCAGGACCACTACAGCACCTGTGGTGGCAAGGGCCCTCCTGGGAATCTTCTCAAGAGTGGGCTTTCCTAAGGAGGTAGTCTCAGACAGGGGTGCTAACTTCATGTCTGGGTACTTAAAAGCAATGTGGAAGGAGTGTGGAGTGACTTATAAGTTCACCACACCCTATCACCCACAATGCAATGGTTTAGTTGAGAGATTCAACAAAACCTTGAAGGGCATGATTAAAGGGCTCCCAGAAAAGCTTAGGCGTAGATGGGACATACTCTTGCCCTGCCTTTTATTCGCATATAGGGAGGTGCCTCAGAAGGGGTTGGTTACAGCCCTTTTGAACTTCTGTTTGGCCACCCTGTGAGGGGTCCACTGTGCTTGGTGAAGGAAGGATGGGAGTTACCTCTCAAGCCCCCAAAGCAAGATATAGTGGACTATGTACTTGGTCTCCGCTCCAGGATGGCTGAGTACATGAAAAAGGCAACCAAAAACCTTGAGGCTAGCCAGGAACTTCAAAAGGCCTGGCATGACCAAAAGGCTGTTCTGACTGTTTACCAGCCAGGACAGAAGGTGTGGGTGTTGGAGCCAGTGGCCCCAGCAGCTCTCCAAGATAAATGGAGTGGACCCCACACTATTGTTGAGCAGAAGGGTGAGGTCACTTATTTAGTAGACCTAGGAACACCCAGGAGTCCCCACAGGGTTCTCCATGTCAACAGGTTAAAACCATATGTGGACAGGGCAGACATGGGCTTGCTCATGGCTACTGATGAAGGGCAGGAGGAAGAGAGTGACCCACTCCCTGACCTGCTCTCACAGAACCCTGACGATGGGTCAGTTGATGGTGTAGCCTTGGCAGGCAGCCTCACTACCCAGCAACAAACTGATTGCAGGCAAGTCCTCAATCAGTTTAGACATATGTTTTCACTGACACCCAGTCAGACCACCTGGTGCACTCATGAAGTGGACACTGGGGACAGTCTGCCTATTAAAAACAAGATTTATAGGCAACCTGACCATGTCAGGGACTGTATCAGGACTGAAGTCCAGAAAATGTTGGAGTTGGGAGTTATTGAACCCTCAGATAGCCCTTGGGCTAGTCCAGTGGTCCTTGTACCAAAACCTCACACCAGTGGTGGAAAAAGAGAGATGAGGTTTTGTGTGGACTACAGGGGTCTCAATGCAGTCACTAGGACTGATGCCCATCCAATACCCAGGGCAGATGAGCTCATAGATACTTTGGCCTCTGCCAAATATCTCAGCACATTTGACCTAACAGCTGGCTACTGGCAGATCAGACTAGCTGATACTGCAAAGCCCAAAACAGCATTCTCAACCCCTAGTGGGCATTATCAATTTGTGGTAATGCCCTTTGGTCTGAAGAATGCACCTGCCACTTTCCAGAGGTTGGTGAATACAGTTCTCACAGGTCTGGAAGCCTATAGTGCAGCATATCTAGATGATATTGCTGTCTTTAGCTCCACCTGGGAGGATCACCTGGTCCACCTCAGGAATGTTTTACAGGCCCTGCAAAAGGCAGGCCTGACTATCAAGGCCACTAAGTGCCAGATAGGGCAGAGTCAGGTTGTGTACCTGGGCCACCTTGTGGGTGGAGGCCAGGTTCAACCTTTGCAGAGCAAGATCCAGACCATCATGGACTGGACTGCTCCCACTACCCAGACTCAGGTGAGAGCCTTCTTAGGCCTGACTGGGTACTATAGGAGATTTGTCAAGGGGTATGGATCAATAGTGACACCCCTGAATGACTTAACTTCTAAGAAAATGCCCAAAAGGTTCAGTGGACAGCTAGCTGTCAAAAGGCATTTGATGACCTCAAGCAGGCCATGTGCACTGCTCCAATTCTGCAGAGTCCTGATTACTCCAAGAAGTTCATTGTTCAAACTGATGCATCTGAATTGGGGGTAGGGGCTGTACTGTCACAATTGAATGAAGAAGGTCAGGATCAGCCAGTAGCTTTCATTAGCAGAAGGCTGACCCCTAGAGAGAAACGTTGGTCAGCCATAGAGAGGGAGGCCTTTGCTGTGGTCTGGGCTCTGAAGAAGTTGAGGCCATACTTGTTTGGTACACACTTCCTGGTTCAGACAGACCATAAGCCCCTCTTATGGCTAAAACAAATGAAGGGTGAAAACCCCAAACTGCTTAGGTGGTCCATTTCCCTACAGGGGATGGACTTTACAGTGGAACATAGGCCTGGGAGTAACCATGCGAATGCAGATGGACTCTCTAGGTATTTCCACTTAGAACATGAAGACTTAACTGGGCAAGGTTAGTTTAATGTCCCTACGTTTGGGGGGGTTGTGTAGGAGAGTAGGATCTGCTTCACATGGGTACCCCCACTTTTTGCTGATGCTTCACTGTTTTTCGACATTAGTCTGGCTGGGGCCCTGCTAATCAGAACCCCAGCCTAGCTGCTTCCTCTCTAAAATGGTTTCCATGTGCCTTAGGCACATCACTGATTGGGATCTGGAGTGCCCTTATAAGTCCCTAGTATATGGTATACTATGTACCAAGGGCATAGGTACCTCAGAGGCCTGCCAGGGGCTGCAGCATGTATTATGCCACCCCTGGAAGGCCATCCAAACTGACACCACAGGTCTGCTACTGCAGCCTGGGTAAGGTGGTGCATGCACCCCTTACTGTGATATAGGTTACCTATATCACGAAATACATACACACATATAAACCTATAAGTCACTCCTAAGGCAGGCCTTATCAATCCTAAAGGCAGAGTGCGTGGTTCCTATGTGAGAGGGTGCCCCTGCATGAGCAGGGCCCCTCTGCAGCGTTCGGAGACCATCTCTGATGCTGTTTGTAGTGCAGCCTGACCATATACTCTTAAGCGCATTATATCCTCGCGGTAAAATGCTAACTTTGGAATGGCTGCACCTAAACATGTCGTGTTTGGTGTCAAACATCTTGGAATACTACCCCCCGCCAATCCTGGCGGCGGGGGTAGCATTCCACCCTTCTAGAGGGAAAGACATGTTAACTCTGACTAACCCGGTAACTTCTCTCCAAAGCCCTGGCATCACAAAATGGATGCTGCTGCCACAGACACGAGTCTGGCCTCCTGCTGCTGGACGAAACTCCGGCAGGGGAGGCCTGGACAATAGGTTTCCTGTCCCAGGGAGGTGTGACCACCTCCCCAGACAGGATAATGTGTATTGGGGCTGGGCGGGAGCACCATCTGTGTGCTTTGAAGTCCTGCACTGGGGGCACATTTGGTGTCCCTGTGCATACCCCAGTTCAAACCGGATCAGGGGCTTCCAGCCCCTGCTTTGGCGTGAACTGGACAAAGGGAAAGGGGTGTAGCCACCCCTCTGCCCTGACCCACCCATAGGTGGGGCCACAGAGTTGTCCAACCCCTATTTTTAGAATAAAGGTAGGAACCCAGTCCTTAGGACTTTAGATTATACCTGGACGAAACTCTGAAACTGAATCCTGGACCTTCGACGCTCTACGACAAGATTAGAGGACTGAAGAATCTCCCTTGGGGTCAAGGAGTGACTCCCCTGCTTGGCAGGCACCAAAGAAGCATCTGTCCGGTTCGCATTTCTGAAGCTCCCGTCGGACGCCGAAGTCATCGCATCACCAGAGGTGGATTCTCAGACTTCCCCGAGGCTACCCTGAGTCCCCAGCAAAGCTGAGGCCCGTGGCTATCGTGGGTGACTTGAGACCGTGACCCCTGGACACCGAGCACATTTGCAAGTGCACCATCTTCTGGGTCTCCCAAGAAGTCGTGCTTTGGGCTCCGAGTAGCCCTAGCCTCCAGCACCACCTGCACCGAAGATCACTGGCCCCCACTCCACGAGTGTCCTGTAAGCCAGCTCCACGTGCGGCGTCACGAGGCTCCTTCGCGGTCGCTAGCCCGTTGGCTAGTAGCCCTTAACGAAGGCCAATCCTTTTCTTACTTGGCATCCTGGTTGCTCCAGGCCTGCCCTCACTTACCCTCGCTGGGTGAGTTCCACAGACCTTGCTGGTCTGCACCATCGACGATCTACATCTTCATCGAGACTTGCCGTTGCCAAGGCTTGTTGGGTCCAATCCGGTCGCCGACACCTCAGCACTCGACAGACATCGTGTACCAGCCCGAATCCTGCTCCTGGTCGCCGACAACGCCTCCTGGACCTCGTGGCTGAAGAGTCAAGACGACCGTCAACGCACCTGAAGCACTCGACATCGGTGGGCATCTGTCCATCGCCTTCCTGGTCACTGGCTAGTGACCCAGACTCTGTCCCCTCTGCTTTCAGGTTCTTCAGAACTCCGATCCACTCTTGGATCCACCCGGACACTTTTCTCTTGGCCGCCAGCAGCACTTTGCAGCAGATCGCCATTCGAATCGACGACGAAACCCGACCCCGAAAGGCACCTATGCACCCGGCTTCCCTGGGTGAGGTAACACGAGTACTCCGGTGCTCCCGTGGGTAGAGACTCTTCAAAGTCCTAGATCTCAAAGGGTTTTGTCCTAGTCCTCTTTTAAGTGTCCCTTTTCTATAATTTCCCGATCCCGACTTTCTCCATAGAAGTCAACGGCGTATCGCGGTTGTGTATTTACACTGCACGCGTCTCCCGTAGGTCCCCTGTGTCACTACCTTGGGTGGTTCCTTGTGGTCCAAGCACTTCTAGAGGCTCTAGGCCTAGTGTCTAGTTCAGTCGTGGTTCGCATACCACTTTATTGGTATATGGTTTGGTACGCCCCTAGGGCCCAAACGTGTATTTGTGCTATTACTGTGATTTGATAACTTATAACTTATGTACTTGAACTCTAGCCTCATAAAGAGACTAGAGGGGTGTGTTTAGCAATAAATACATATATTTTGAATATATACCTGGTGTGGTGCTCTTTCATTTGGTCACTCAAGAGATTATAGACTGGTAAAACAAGCTGCTTTACATTCCTTCAAGACTTAGCCTGAAGGCTGCTCTCCATAGCTACCACTAGGATAGCTTTCAATAAGGTTGTCTTTAACCTATCTCCAATAAGGGGTTGTTTGGACTGGTGCAAGGTGCCCACTATAATTAGTGGACAGCATATGCCAGGCCAACTTCTCACAGTGTGCTCACCTCTGCCAACTCCACCCCTCAGGTGAGGAAGGCGAGGCAAAGCACAACTCTCAGTCCCCACCATCTTGAAGATGGGGGACCCAGCCAACCAGGGACAGGCTCCTGCCCCCCTCCCACTGGAGGGTGGCACAATAGGGGGTGTACCCACCCCAGGGAAGGAACCCATTGGTCCCTGACCTCTACCTGCCTGTAACGCCCCTAAATCTAGTACTTAAGGGCACCCCTGAACCTTGCTTCCTCAGATCCAGACAAGAAACAAGAAGAAAAGAAGAAGAAGGACTGAACAGCCATGCAGCAGCTAACAAGAGGAAGACGCCCACTGACTTGGCCCCAGCCCTACCGGCCTGTCTCCCCCTCGAACTTGCTCCTGCAAAACCAGGGTGTGTCCTGCAGCCAGCAACCTCAAAAACCCCGGAGGACCTGCCTGCCTTCACTTCCAAAGCCTGCTTCTCCCGTGAACACCGGATTTGTTCAACTGCAACCTCTGGAAGCAGCCGGGGACCGCGGATCCGCCCCACTCTGCACCCGCCATCCATGGCCCGAGCTCGAGTGGGAAAACACCACAAGGAGGTCACCCCGGTGATCCTGTACCGAGATCCGGCGACCCCTGACCTGCCTCAAGCCTGCAGCCGACGCCTGCAGTCGAAATCCAGAAGGCCCCCCCTAACCGCGACCAGGAGCTGGTAAGAAGATCCGACCCCAAAAGTCACCCCTGCACCCGATGCCCCACAGCCTTGTGTGCCCAAACCAACAGTGCCTAACCAACCCCTAACTTCCCAAATTACCTCTCGAAGTGGTGGTCGCACCCAGAAGTCCTTCGTCTCCCTGCCTGCAGTGCTTTTGCCAACCGGAAGTTCTCCATTGGAAACAACAGGGCATCCGACCTCAAAACAGCACCCTGCACCCGGCTGCCCTAGTGCCGCCGAGGGTGCACCTTTCGTGCTAATTTGTTTCCCCATTTACCCTGAGCTAAAGTCCAGGAGCTTTGCTCCCACAACCCAGTGGCCTGCTTGCCAGCAGCCACCAACCGGAGGCCCCCTATCCCCCATTGGATAACATTGGGCCTCAACACTCTGCACCCGGCCACCCTAGTGCCGCTGAGGGTGTAACAAGAGTGCATCACTGACCCTGGGGGACCCCTGAGTCTAACCCCAGAACCTCAACTCCAAAGACTGATTACTTACCTAAAAACTGATAACCATATTTTCCTTTATAGGATAACATTGACACGTTTTCCTGAAAAAGTTTCTAAGTGTAGAGTTTTGAAACCTAAAGAAATTCTTTAAAATTGTACGATTTAACAAAAACGCTTTTACTCACCTGTTTACAGGAAATGTCCCAGTGCTGCAACCAGGCATACAGCACTGAGTAAGAAAAGTAATCCAAAAGTAACTTACCTGCTATTTTACTGAAAATCCCATTGAAGTCAATGTACTGTATTTCAAGTTATTGCATTTCTCTGAAACAATACTGTAAGTCAAACCATAGTACATTTACAATTGCAATTGAACTGTTTTACAATCAGCATTTATTACTGTAAAGTATTTATTGCTTACCTGTGCCAGGCTTGCTTAGTTCTAGAAATAAAATAACTAAAAGAATATTTGTATACAAAAACAATTGGTCTGAAAGTCAGTCTTTGAGTGTGTGAATTCATTTGCTGACTGAGTGTGTACAACAAATGCTTAACACTGTCCTCTGATACTGCCTTACTGCTCGACCACACTACCACAAATAGAGAGTAAGGTTCTATATAACTTTGCCTCTGCCTACCTTTGGGGTTCCACTCGACTCTGTGCACACTATACCTCACTTTGATGTAGTATATACAGAGCCAGCTTCCTACATTGGTGGATCAGCGGTGGGATACACAACTTTGCATTTGTTGGACTACTTGGTTACCACCCGATCACACGACAGAACTCTTAAATTGCTTTAGAATTCTGATTTTTGTTGGGAAAAATTACTAAAAGTCTTGTTAGGGCCTTGGTTAAGTCCCTTTAGAATTTTAGAAAACTAAAAGTCACTGTAGCTGGGGTTAGAGTGGTTAGAAGTTTTTTTAAGAATGTCTCAAAATAAGAACCCAGCTATTAGTGAAAATACCCACAATGACATAGAGGACAGGGTTGAGGAGCTTGACCTCACCCCTTACCTTCACTTGTCTTTCAAGGAGGTAAGGTCCCTATGTAAAGTTAAAAACATAACCATGGGTCCCCATCCCACCAAACAAAAGCTCCAGGAGTTGTTGGCTGGGTATGCTAAGGACCACCCATCTGAAAATGGTGAAGACCAATCAGATGAGGAAGAAGAGGAAGGGGATGACCTGGTAAATCAACCCCCTCCACTTCTTAGGGAGAAAAGAGTTCAAGTACCCTTGACTCCAAGAGTAAGCCTCTCAGTGCCTAGATCTCACACAGGTGGATGAGGTATCAGTGAGGACATTGAAGACAGCCTCAATGAGGAGGACAGATTTTTAGTAAGGCTGACCAAAAGACTGGATCTAGAGACCAGGTTGCTGGCTCTAGAAAAAGAGAGAGCAGAGATGGACCTAGCACCCATCAATGGTGGCAGCAATTTACTAAATAAGGATAAAGAGCAATCTTATGATCCTAAAATCCCCAAAGGGATTGTCCCTAAATATGAGGAGAGTGATGATTTCACAAAATGGTTCACAGCCTCTGAGAGGGCTTGTGAAATGAGAAAAGTGAAGAAGTCACACTGGGGGCACTCCTTTGGGAACTGTTCTCTGGTAACTGCAGAGACAGACTCCTGACCCTTTCTGGGGCAGATGCTGGGTCCTATGACCTCATGAAGAGAACTCTGATTTGGGATTTGGACTCACAACTGAGGAATATAGAATTAGATTCAAGGGGGCTCACCAGACCCAAAACCAATCCTGGATTGACTTTGTAGACTACTCAGTTAAAACACTGGATGGTTGGTTAACTGGACACAATGTGCATGATTTCAATGGACTTTACAATCTGTTTATGAAAGAACATATTTTAAGTAATTGCACTAATGAAAATTTACATCAGCATTTGGTAGACCTAGGTCTAATTTCTCCCCAATAATTGGGAAAGAAGACAGACCACTGGGTCAAGACAAGGGTGACTAAAACAGCCACTGGGGTGACCAAAAGAAAAGGGTCACAAAACCTCCCCAGGGGAAAGGTGGTGAGAATCCCCAAGATAAAAAGCCTGAGTCTTCTAAAGGGCCCCAAAAACCTGCACAGGGGGGTGGGACCCAAAAACCTTCCCAGCCCAATAATCCATACAGGGGAAAGAACTTTGATCCCTCAAAGGCCTGGTGTAACAACTGTAAGACGTTGGGACACTTAACTGGAGATGCAGCTTGCCCAACCAAGAAGGCCACTAGTCCTTCCACAGCTACTCCTGAGGTAGCTAGTCTCCAGTTGGGATCAGCAGTGTGCCAAGAGCAAATCAGGTTGCACACTGAAGCAGTTCTAATTTCAGAAGGGGAAGTTGAGTTTGCCACTGTAGCTGTGTGGCCACCCAACTTAAAAATGTACCTACAATATCCCTAGTGTTGTATTCCTCTTAGGGTGTCCATACACGGGCTTTCCTGTATCATGTCCTTATATAGGCACAATTCGCCCTGCCCTTATATAGGCATAAAATCCCAGTCCTTATTTAGGCATTAAACCGTGCACTCCAAATACAGGCATGGTCTCTGACATCCGTCCACCCTAACGTCACAACGAGTTCTTGAAGAACAGACCCTTAGGCTTCAGGAGTTTCCCTAGCACAGGACTATTGATTTCTTCAAGGACTCATCTATTATGCATGAACCGTTATACCTTAGGGGTTCATTCATGACGTCTTCCGCTGTCCGATTCACGTCAATGCTAACATTCTGAGGTACCTCTCAGGTATAAATATACCTTCCCTAGCCCTTGTAAACTAAAGGAGACCTCGACTTCAGAGGAGCCCGTTTCCCGGCCTGACGCACTGAGAAGACGCTGTCATCCCTGCACGCAGAGAGTCAAGCTTCCAGTGATCTGACTTCCCTTGCGGGGTGTTGGAGTTCGAGTCTGGCAAGAGATTCCTACCTCTCTCATTCTTAAGGTATGGAGCTGACTAGAACCTAGAGAGACTCTTGGCATACTAGGCATACTAGGCATACTAGACTTAACATACTCTTAGTATACCATAGTGGGGAATACTTCACCTACTTCATAACTCTCCCTACACCTAGGTCAGGTTAGGTACATTGGGGTAGAACTAGCTTAGAGACCCATCGTATGAGTACTCGCATTTTTAGTCTATGTTATTTATGTAAATGAATATCTACCGAAGATCATGCTAGCGCAGTATTATTTATTTCTACTGCTTACGCTGTACATTATTTATCTTGCATACTGTCTTGTGATCGTAACAGCACATTTTACTTATACAAGAAACAAGACTGTTCAATAAACCTTTTATTGAAACGCCCGTCTATTCTTTCTGTGTAACTTTGAGGAAAACTAAGCATGCACGATTGAGCTGAGTGAAATAGTTATCTATTGTTTCTACGACTCTGGGACACGTTCTGATCCTATAAGGGAAACACAGTTGTCATGTTTTGCGGCTGCCAGAAACTACTCCCTTCTTGTTAATCAAGGAGTTTCTAGTGGCCTCTGAGCTAGCTGGCACAAGTAATTAAGTTTAATATACTCGATAGGGACATACCGACCTCAGTCCTATGTCAAACCTTTTGGGTATATTATTCCAATGCGCAGAGCCTATTAGGTAAATAGGAGCTACACTACATGGCGCCCAACGTTTGGTAAGGCGGTAATTTAACGCTAGATACTGAGTAACTCAGCCGTGCTTTTTCTCTCAGAGACCCCTACCCATATACTCCAAAAGACGTCTGGAGTGGGCAGGGTTAAGTATCCGCCACGGCTACATAGGGAAGCACCCTATATATTAGCTGTTTGGTTTGCTCAACGTTGAAGGATACAGTGTTCCAAAATATTGTGCACCTTATCTTTGTTTAAAAAAACAAAATGCCTGACTCCGACAATGACACTGGTGCTACGGCAAATCCAGCCCAAGCAGCAGCTTTTAATATTACCTGTTTAAATGAAACCGAGGAGGGTGTTATAGACATCCATCCAAACTTAAGAAGAGCCATCACTCTAAAACTCATAAAACAAGGCCTACCACCAAGAGGAGGTAGAGCAGTTTTCGTGATAGAGGCACACAAATCCTTTCAGACAGAGGTATTCTATTCATGGGTAATATTTCCTGAATCCAATCCAGTTACAAAACTGTTTCACTTCTACAAAGAAGATGATCCACCAGAGGAATACATTCCTTTCGAGGATATAGAAATTCCATTAACATACCAGGAGCATCAGCTCTGGTTTAAAGGCGCCCTAAAACATCACAGAAACATTACCAGGCTCGGTCCACTAGGTAGACCAGGAGCAACATGGCCGATTCTAGCCGGCTACACACCTCATCCTGAACTGGATATAATGTCAGATGTGGAACTACTTACTCAACTTACAGAGTTAATAAAAATATACAGACAATTGGTCCAATATGTCATGCAGACTTTCACAGTCCAACCACCATTAACCATTCCAAATCAGACCCCTCAACCGGGGAATACACTAAAAATTACACCACAGACTCTATACGCAGTCATGGGTAAAATGCCCACAAAACGTGAGCAAATTCCATTTTGGATAGCTCAAAAATTACTCAAATCGAAGCAGTATTTCCAAATACTAGCCCGTATGAGAAACACAGAATCCTAACTATCAGTTTACCGATGGGGATCACACCACAACTGGAAGACTGCACCACTTGGGGCTCAGTCTTTGCTGCCATCTATACTAAAACACATGGCATTCCGTCAATTGCGGTAATACCTGATGTCCTGAAACAAATTCAAAATGAATACGGGGCAGAGCCTGCTCTAAATTTAGGTATGAAATTACTGAAAAATTTCGACCAGGTCTCAACAATAATATTATCTAATATTAAAAGGGAGGCAGCAGCAGTGGCGATCCGCCAAAAATTAAGGGAATTTGATGTTACAAAACATCAAACTGAGCTACCCAGAATTATAGAACAATCTTATGCAGAATTAGGCAGAGATAGTTTGGGTGGAAGACCAGTGAAGCCGAAACTATCTGAAAGTCCTGAGAAGGACTCTATAAAACAAACTCCTACATCTTCTAAAAGAAGTGGGAGACTAATAAACAAAATTCAAACGAGAAACGTTCTCAATCTCGAGGTAGGTCTCTCAAAAGGAGCCCTCTGAAAGGAGGTATAACCTCAGGAATAGGGATAATTTGAGAAAACCTGACAGGTATCAAGATACTGATACACGTTCCTCTCGTCCCTTTCAGATCTCATCACAGACTTCGGAAAGAAGAGGTCGGTCAGAACATAGAGAAGAACGCGTGAAATCAAAAGACGACAAACACGCTCCGAAAAATAAAACAAAACCTCAATTCTCCAAAAGAAAGTAGCAGGTCTGAAGATCAGACATGCCGAGAATACTGAGAACACAACTCAAGAACGGAGAATGGGCTCAGACAATGCTGGACAGTGCAGCAGAAGTCACAATAGCTCGCCAGAACCTGAAGGAACTTCTGGAGATAGTGGACTTGAATGAGTACATTACAGTTGAGACTGTAGACACCAGGGTTAGTACTCCACAAAAGTTATATGAAATAACACTCCGGATGGAGGGAGACATACCTAGACAGGTGAAAGCACTTTTTGGGAAAGACTATCAAGGGGCTATGACATACTTCTAGCAGAAAAAGACTGGCCACCACAATTTGTCAGAGAGTGCCCACATGGCGAAGACATTATTATGCCTGCCTTCTCCAACCATATTCCAATTCACCTAAAATATACATATGCCAGGAAATGGGCAGTAGCCCAGGCCCCAGCATTATATAAAAATCATGTAGGATGGGATGAGGACTCCCCTCACCATAAAATACATCTGAAACATGAACCAACTGCACAAAGGCAGTATTCAATAAAGCAAGAAGCTAAAAACAGGTCAGGGAGATCTTAGATCAACTTGAATACCAAGGGGTGATTGAAACATGCACCTCCTCAATGAACAATCCTTTGTTTCCTGTCTCCAAACCAGACAACACATATCATCTAGTTTTGGATTACAGACACTTAAACACTTGTTCTAAAACATTTGCAGTGCAAAATGCACATAGCACAGCATTAATGAATAACATTGTGCGTAAAAAATATAACACCACATTAGACATCTCAAATGGTTTCTTTTGTCAAAACATAGCACCTGAAAGCAGGTACTTAACAGCTTTCTCCATAATGGGGACCCAGCGTCAATTTTGTCGACTCCCACAAGGGTTCAAGACAGCCCAGGTTTATTCTCAGCGAGAGTAACGGAGTCACTACAAATTTATGACAATGAGGCATTGTCCTATGTCGATGACATCTATCTGACAGACGATGACCTGGATAAACACTTGAACAGGGTAAGCACCATTATACTGGGCTTTGCCTCTGAGGGCTACAAATTCAACTTTAAAAAGTCCCAAATTGCCCATCTCAATGTCCTATTTATAGGATATGAGCTTTCAAGTGAAATGTGCGCTGCTCCAACCTCCAAAAACGCTAAAAAACTTACAATTCTTCCTGGGTTTCATAAATTTTGGAAGAACATACACACTAAACTACGCAGAAAGGGTTAAACCTCTCTACGCATTAATCAAACCTGATTTTTCAATCAAAAATTGGACAAATGAACACACAGAAATCTTGCATTCACTCCAGGCTAACATGTTAGCAACAAATCACTTACAAACACGCATAAGTCAACGCAACCTGGTGATCCGAATAATTTCGGGTCAATGCGGATTCACCTACTTAACATTTAATGAGGGTGAAAAAATACCAATAGCATACAAATCTCATTTGTATACACAAGCAGAAATGCGCTTCACTTCAACTGAAAAATTCTGACAGCAGTTCAAACCGCTGTAGCAAAAGAAAGAGCCCTAGCACAAGGGAAACGCATTATTGTCGTAACCCCAGTACCAGCTTTAGAAGCGGTTACAAAAGCAAGCATTCCAAATGCAAAAGCATTACATCCAAGATGGATACAATGGGTTAATTCTCTTGCTGCAACAGATGTTGAATATGTTTTTGATCCAGATTTAAAAACACAAGCATTCCTGCAATATGAACAAGAATGTCCTCTGCCCACTGAAATTCTGCCTCTCGATCAGTACGAATTCATAATTTACACTGACGGATCCGCACAGCCCGCAACAGGGAGTAAGCAAGCTTACAGTGCAGCGTGTGCAATCGTTAAAGGTCGCATGCGAGATGGCATCTTCAGACCTATGGTCACAAAAACTCAATCTCTAGGAGATTGTACAGCTCAGCGAGCTGAGCTACAAGTATTCAAACTGGCACTTGAAAGTACAGATCGAGAATTCCCCACACTAATAGTGTGCGATTCCTTTTACTGTGTTCAGTCGTATAATGAATATATACAAAACTGGCTTGAAAATGGCTTCAAAGATGCGAAAGGTGGCACAATAAAGCACAAAATGCTTTGGGAACAAGTAGTTCAGTTGAAAAACGAACTACCAAAGGCTCACGTGATCCACACACTGAGTCATCAACGTGATGGCGTTCACGTTGCAGGAATTCATTGGCTGACGAAGCCGCAAAGGGGCTGTTCAGACGGCTTCTGTAGCTGCGATCACGCGTTCAAAAACAAAAATAGACGGTGAGATAATGTTGGCTGTCAATGCTCCAAGCAAGGGCAGCAGTGCAGCGTTACAAAAAAAGTTTCCACTCAAGTACTCTTATGTAATTGATGCGAACAACGTTCCTTTTGCTCGAATCCCTGGAGTGGGGGATAGGGTAATTCCAAACAAGGAACGCAGATTAGGACTAATCCTAGCAGCACACGAAGGGATAGCTTCTGCCCATGCAGGTGTTTCTGCAAAAGTATCTTTGCTCAAGCAAAGATACTGGTGGCCTGGCATTCGGAAACAAAGAACTATGTTTTAGAATGTGATATTTGCCAACAGATGAAAGTCTCAACAGTAAAACGTCCTGCGCAGACACCCCTGTTAATTTCAGACAAACCATTAGCTTGTGTTTACCTGGACCACTGCGGTCCCTTGCAAAGGGACGGTAACTATAAATATATCATGGTTGCAGTGGATTCAGGCTCTAGGTTCCTATGGATATGGCCTCAGCGCTCGGCTGACGCTCGAACTGTTATAAAAGATTTGCGATTCTTTATCGGCACATACGCAATAGGCATGCTACATTCTGACCAGGGCCCTGCGTTTAGCTCTCGGGCTTACAAAGAAGCCATGGCCAGTCTGGGCGTTGCATTGCAGTACTCCTCTCCATTCCATCCTGAGGGAAATTCGGTTGTGGAAAGGAAAAACTGGGACATAAAGCAGTCTATAACAGCTAGGGTATTAGGTTCGGGTGACGGGTGGGTCAAACATCTTTATGGGGTCCAGTGCTCATTAAACAACCTGCCAAGAAGTTCTCTAGGGGGTCACTCCATATGAGGTCCTATTTGGGACAAGAATGTGGGTACCAGATCTCGATGACGTAGGCACAGTGGTGGAAAATAAAACGTTTGATATCAAAGATCGTTTGGCTGTTTTACAGGAACTGAATGAGTTAAGAACGAAACAAAGCAACATATTCCTGCAGCCAACCACCACTGGGGAAAAACCGGCGGTCCCAGCAAGGCCTGTCTGGATTCCAAAAGTTGGGGATCTAGTCAGAGAAAAAATTGCGGACAAGAAGGAATTTGGACCTTCTTACAGACAACCAGTACCTGTCCTAGCAGTTCAAGGAACAAGAACGGTACTTCTGCCACCCCTTGCTGGAAGAAAGGAGAAAAGATTTGTGCCCATCGACCTCATCAAACCACAGTATGTGGCCAATACTAAATAGTAGGCCTCATGGACTCCGACCTAGTAGCAGACGCACTCCTCTCGCTACTATCCAAGAGGTTCAGACTGAAAGACTGATAACCATCGAGAATTCAGCTGTAACAGATTGAGGACTAGGCAACAATGCAATGGAACTCATCCCTCTTGAAAATCAAGTAACAGTTCGTCCAAATACACCTGTCTACACCAATGTAGCAAGTGATCAACTGGTTCCAGCGATTTCTACAAATCCAGATGCAATTCCAACAATTGACAGAACTGCTTCTGGCTATTTCATTAACTTTGATACGCTCTCAGAACATCCGAGTGAACCTGAAACGACGCCAGCATCATTAACATTCAAGCAGCAAGTACAATACTTTCTTCACTTTCTGAAAAAGACTTATATGGTTTCTCCATGGATTGAACTTTGGATTACATCTGGACTTTTTGTTTTCCTGCTCTGGCTAGCTTTGGTTACAACTGTGAGCGTGCTTATAAGTGGCAGATACATCCATGTGAACATTGAAGGAAAAGATGTGAACGTACTTTTGAAACCACATAAATCTTCCCATCGTGAAGTAAGAGACTTGTCATCAGTGAACATCACAGCCATTCCTATACAGGATGGTATAGTGTGGGACAAAACAGATTTTGATATCTTTGGCCCGACGGAAAAATTGAACATTCCACATTTATTTAAAATGTCACTAAGTGATCTAATTTCGTCCAGTACCTATTCTGATGATTGGGACTTTGAGACTGTTAACGACATAGGGGCCGATTCCGATTCGGGCTGGAAATCTCTCCGACCGAGCCGGACCCGGAGAGATTTCCGACCGAATCGGACCCGTGCAGCCCGACAGAACGAGTACGATGCGTCCGTATGCTATCGTACACGAGTCGGTCGGACTCCCATTGAAGTCAATGGGAGCCGGTCGTACAGCACGTACGCAGGCTCCCATTGCCTCAATGGGTGCGAGGCGAACAAGGGCGCCCCCTACAGCGGGTACGCGGCGAAGCGACTCGTGCCGTACACGCACAGGTAGGGGGGACCCATGGGTCCCCCCTGTGTGCGACTCGCGTGGCTACGCGTACAGGGGGTCCGACACGGACCCCCGAAGTACGGCTCCGACTGCTCTTTCGAGCCGGACGGCGCGTGTCGGTCGGACTGCTCGCGGCGCGCATCGTACTTACCCGGCTGGGGAACGTCTCCATTGCGCAATGCGAGTCGTGTCCGAGCGAGTCGGTCGGTGCGGTTCGACCCGGGAACGAGTCGGTCAGAGCGGTTGGGACGCCCGAACGAGTCGGTCGGCGATTTTGCATCGTACTCGCTCGTCCGGACGCGCGTACGAATCGGTCGGGAAATAGGGCTCCGAATCGGATCTGGTTAAGCCGAATCCGATTCGGAGCCCTACCTGCCGAGATCGGAATCGGCCCCATAATGTTTGACCTAGAAAAATCTGCTGCATTTTCTAAAAATGAATATTTAGAGGGTTCATCAGACTATGAACAGCTGTATTGCTATAACCACTATGGTCATCATTATTTGCATAAATCTGCATACCCTAGAAATGAGTTTATGTTTAACCAATGGGAGCATTGTCCTACACCACCGCAAGGTAGTTCAAAAACATTTGCTAACAAGTTTCCATATTTTTCAGGTTACAATACATCTGATCCAGAAACGTTTTACTATAAAAATGTAAACAAAACAGGACTGAAAATTATGTTAACTAATACAAAACAGATTTACTCTGCAGCATTTATTGCCCAACAGTCTAGACAGGGTTTCGACTTATGGAAAGACACAGTAGACACAAAAACTGTCTGGGGTACTAAAGATTGGCAAGTGCAGGGAATAGAAGCTTTATTTAGAGCCTGCATCATCCCTGAACAAATAATGTTTTTGAATGAAACTGTCCAACAAACATCTTGTCTTGGACTAGCCAAGATCAAAGAGATGAAACACCTTCTGTGCCAACACCTGCCGGTGATAACAAAACACAGGCAGCGGTTACAGTTGACCAAATACTACAACTCAACAGATCTAATCCTGATTGGAGAAAATGGTTGATCTGGCCCACAGACACGAACAACTGTCAGGAAAGATTCCTAAATAAAACTCAGGGCTTTACTATTCATAGGCCAGACCCAAGATACGTCCAAAGACAGCATCCGGGGTAGTAACAACATACAGTGTAGGTAAATTATGCCTCGATTGGCTGCAGAAATCTACGCTACAGGATGTGAAACAACACTTATCCTTACTTACAGAAGACGCAGACCTTAGGGAATTCTTGCTTGGACCAAGAAAACCGCGTCAAAACGTTTCATATATGCCGGCATTTATGCTGCCTATAATGAAGCATGGAAAGTGTCACAGATGGAGGCCGCAGAACGAATACGTGAACTTGATCGTATTAATTTAGAGAAAACCCTCTCTGTGGTCGACAATGGGTTAACAACTTTGTCCTCCAGAATATATTCATTGGATGGCATTGTATCCTCTGCTATCGACATACTAGAACAAGATTTGGTGATGTTACAGCAAGGCCAATCTCAATTACGTTCTATTGTGTTATTAAGCTGGACGCTGCAATCTTTGCGTGCGGGCTATGTGCCTTGGTGTTTTATCAACACGTCAGCTCTGTTTGCAGAATACAATCTAACTGATAAACAGATCGAACTGGCACAAAGAGGAGCAAAGTATACAGTGCTGAGCATTGAAAAACTGGAAAAGTTACCATTCACAGTGGCAGAAAAACCAGCTACAGAATGGCTCATTCATGGCAAAATCACACTACCTGTGACTACTTTTCAGTTTCAGTATTGCCTCAAACAAATGCAAGCAGGCAAATATGAAAGGTTGGGTAAGGAATACATTAAGACGTCTTGGGATTTACCGTATACATATAGATGTTGGAGTGGGGATCGTGAAGTGTTTTTGAGCGGTACACACTGTAAAAGTTCACTGAGTGGTTCACTTATATGTCAGGACATTTCTTTACACGGGGTTGAGATGGTTCTGTGGCAAATTTGTCTTGCCATCAGCAGGGTACACCAGCTGCTGTGATTAATCCAACGTTTGGACAACTTTCTAATGGGAGTTGCCCATGTTGAATGATCAGAGTTGCTGCGGCATGTTGCCAGGCATCCCATATATAGTAACGGTCAACTCCAGGGTCACTTGCTGTATGCAAGTATTGTTTGCCCCAATAGACACAGTCAGGGAGTCACCTCTATGGCCTTCGCTGAACGTCTCTTTTATAAGATTTGATACTTTGAGCAGAATGAAAGCCATGCTTTTACAGCAAATAGTGCCTTTGACCTCGGCCAAAGAAACCTATGATCTACAAGTAGCAAGGACTTCGGCTGAGATACAGACTTTAATACGTACAAACTGCCCTATACATTTCGTGGAAATGATAGGACGTATCTTTAACATGTCTGATACAAGCGGAATTGTACATGTATTTAAGAGCATCTGCTCCGGTCTGTTAGCACCCTTCCAGGCAATACTCGGAATCATCCCGAACTTTGCACATTCGGTGTTTGGTGGCATACCATTAATTCTCGCACTTGTTGCCGGAATTCTATTTCTCTTCCTGCTATTACGCTATGGCTAGCCTATTCGCCGACATCACTCCGAGCGAAGTGGAGAAAGCTCTCCTTGAACGAAAGTGCCGTGAGCGAATAGTACAGCTTTTGGTCATGACTCGTCTAAGGGAACTTAATACCACGTGGTTCCTGTCATTCAGACCAATCTGGCAAGATTGCATCTTACCTGTCCTACGATGCCTGCTATGCGGTGAAGAATGCGTGTTGGACACCTGTCTAACATTTCCATCAGCAACGCCAACGGATATCGATACTCTGCTGGACCCGATAACGGCCCATGCTCTGTGTTGTCCCCAGAGGCTACCAATCCTGATGACGGCATTCATTGAGATCTCACAGTCGCTTCCAGCTGCTGCTGAGGTACGAGATGGATCTACAGGCACACAGGTAACAACGGACGCGAACATTGCTGCGGCAACCTATGCTGAAAGCGATGCTTCACATCTCTGCGCAATTAATCTACTACACGAGGTGTTCCGACTGTCACCAACTTCAGAGGACGATGTTTTGTATACAGAATTAGATGATCTCATGTTTACACCAGACCCGTACACTGACTCTGATTCGGCCCACAGTGTTCCAGAGATGCAGTAACAATTTGGCCTTCGTATTTCAAAACTTGGAACTCTTCCCAAATTGAATTTTTTCCCATTTTTTCGAACTAAATGGCAATTCAATCTGCTTGAAGTAAAACTAGCCTTATAGTACAGACTTCGCAGTACTTCTTCAGACACTTTGTCATCTTATTTTGTCTAAAAAAGTTCATTAATTTTCGTGACATGAAATGACTTTGATTTTTGAACAACTTATCGATCATTTTCTGTCACATGTAAATATTACTGCTTATTTCGTTCAGACTGCATTTTATTTCCAAATATATGCCTGAAATGAAAAACAATGCTTAAAATGTACAGTACCTTTTGCATTTTAATAGGTTTTTAAATGCTTTTTAATGCTTTTAAGGAATATTTTTAGCAATATGCGGTACTCCGTTTTATGTTTAGCATATTAAATGTTTAGCATTTTATTATTATCGCACACACGAAAGTGGAGTGGGTGTTGTATTCCTCTTAGGGTGTCCATACACGGGCTTTCCTTATCATGTCCTTATATAGGCACAATTCGCCCTGCCCTTATATAGGCATAAAATCCCAGTCCTTATTTAGGCATTAAACCGTGCACTCCAAATACAGGCATGGTCTCTGACATCCGTCCACCCTAATGTCACAACGAGTTCTTGAAGAACAGACCCTTAGGCTTCGGGAGTTTCCCTAGCACAGGACTATTGATTTCTTCAAGGACTCATCTATTATGCATGAACCGTTATACCTTAGGGGTTCATTCATGACGTCTTCCGCTGTCCGATTCACGCCAATGCTAACATTCTGAGGTACCTCTCAGGTATAAATATACCTTCCCTAGCCCTTGTAAACTAGAGGAGACCTCGACTTCAGAGGAGCCCATTTCCCGGCCTGACGCACTGAGAAGACGCTGTCATCCCTGCAAGCAGAGAGTCCAGCTTCCAGTGATCTGACTTCCCTCGCAGGGTGTTGGAGTTCGAGTCTGGCAAGAGATTCCTACCTCTCTCATTCTTAAGGTATGGAGCTGACTAGAACCTAGAGGGACTCTTGGCATACTAGGCATACTAGACTTAACATACTCTTAGTATACCATAGTAGGGGAATACTTCACCTACTTCATACCTCTCCCTACACCTAGGTCAGGTTAGGTACATTGGGGTAGAACTAGCTTAGAGACGCATCGTATGAGTACTCGCATTTTTAGTCTATGTTATTTATGTAAATGAATATCTACTAAAGATCATGCTAGCGCAGTATTATTTATTTCTACTGCTTACGCTGTACATTATTTATCTTGCATACTGTCTTGTGATCGTAACAGCACATTTTACTTATACAAGAAACAAGACTGTTCAATAAACCTTTTATTGAAACGCCCGTCTATTCTTTCTGTGTAACTTTGAGGAAAACTAAGCATGCACGATTGAGCTGAGTGAAATAGTTATCTATTGTTTCTACGACTCTGGGACACGTTCTGATCCTATAAGGGAAACAAAGTTGTCATGTTTTGCGGCTGCCAGAAACTACTCCCTTCTTGTTAATCAAGGAGTTTCTAGTGGCCTCTGAGCTAGCTGGCACAAGTAATTAAGTTTAATATACTCGATAGGGACATACCGACCTCAGTCCTATGTCAAACCTATAGGGTATATTATTCCAATGCGCAGAGCCTATTAGGGAAATAGAAGCTACACTACACTAGATTAATGGAACTTGGATAGAAGCTCTGAGGGATACAGGTGCTAGTGTCACTATGGTGAGAGACACACTGGTTTCCCCATAGCAATACTTGATTGGAAGAACATACCCAGTCACCAATGCTGACAGTGTTACCACTAACCATGCAATGGCTATGGTGACATTAGACTGGGGGGGGTGGACTACTGGCCTAAAACAGGTAGTGGTCTCTCCAAAGCTACCAGCTGCATGTCTGCTTGGCAATGACATGGAAACTTCAACATGGGCTGAGGTTGAACTGAAAACCCATGCAGCAATGCTGGATATCCCTGAATTGGTGTGTGTAAAAACAAGAGCACAGAGCAAGAGACAGGGTGAAAAAGAAGTGTTGGAGCTTGAAAGTATGGCCTAACCTTCCAAGAGAAAAGGTAAGAAGACTGGGGAACCAGCTTCTGTACAGCAAAAGGATCAGGAACCCTCTCCTCAGGGAGAGGACTTGGACACCCCAGAGGGAACTGAGCCCATTGAGCTTGACCCTTACCAGGTTGAACTCTTAGGCCCAGGGGGACCCTGTAGGGAAGAGCTGAGCCTTGGACAGCAGGACTGTCTAACTCTTGAAAGCCTGAGTCAGCAAGCTGCTACCCAGGAAAAAGGAGATGTCAGTGCTACCCACAGAGTTTATTAGGAAGAGGGACTACTGTACACTGAGGCCAGACACCCTAAACCTGGAGCCACTAGAAGAGTAGTAGTGCCTCAGACGTACAGGGAGTTTCTCCTAACTTTAGCTCATGACATTCCCTTAGCTGGACATCTGGGCCAAACCAAGACTTGGGAAAGGCTAGTTAGCCACTTTTACTGGCCCCAGATGCACCAAAACGTAAAGGAGTTTGTCAGCTCCTGTGTCACCTGTCAGGCCAGTGGCAAGACAGGTGGCCCCTCAAAGGCCCCCCTGATACCACTGCCTGTGGTGGGGGTTCCCTTTGAAAGGGTAGGCGTGGACATAGTGGGTCCACTTGAACCTCCCACAGCACCAGGGAACAAATTAATTCTAGTGGTAGTGGATCATGCCACTAGGTACCCTGAAGCAATTCCCCTTAGGACTATTACAGCTCCTGCAGTAGCCAATGCCCTCATTGGTGTCTTCACCAGAGTGGGGTTTCCTAAGGAGGTGGTTTCAGACAGAGGTTCCAACTTCATGTCTGCTTACCTAAAACACATGTGGAAAGATTGTGGAGTGCAGTACAAGTTTACTACACCCTATCACCCACAAACCAATGGCCTTGTTGACAGATTCAACTAGACATTGAAAGGCATGATTATGGGGCTCCCTGAAAAACTCAAAAGGAGATGGGATGTCCTCTTACCATGTCTGATTTTCGCTTACAGAGAGGTGCCACAGAAGGGAGTAGGGTTTTCCCCCTTTGAACTTCTGTTTGGCCATCCTGTGAGGGGACCGCTCTCTCTTGTGAAAGAGGTTTGGGAGAAGCCTCTCCAAGAACCCAAACAAGGTATTGTGGACTATGTGCTTGGCCTAAGGTCCAGAATGGCTGAGTACATGGACAAGGCATCCAAAAATCTTGAGGCCAGCCAGAAGCTTCAGAAGCACTGGTATGACCAAAAAGTTGCACTGGTTGAATTTCAACCTGGGCAAAAGGTGTGGGTTTTGGAGCCAGTGGCACCAAGGGCACTCCAGGACAGATGGATTGGCCCTTACCCTATCCTAGAGAAAAAGAGTGAGATCACCTACTTGGTTGACCTGAGCACAAGCAGGACACCCAAAAGGGTTATCCATGTGAATCGCCTAAAGCTCTACCATGACAGGGCTGACATCACCATGCTGATGGTGACTGATGAGGATCAGGAGACAGATAGTGAACCTCTCCCTGACCTCCTCTCATACAGCCCAAAAGATGGGTCAGTGGAAGGAGTTGTCTTTTCAGACACCCTCTCTGCCCAACAGCAGACTGATTGCAAGCAAGTCTTGCAGCAGTAGGCTAAGCTCTTTTCCTTGACCCCTTGTCAGACAAACTTATGTACCCATGATGTGGACACTGGTGACATTTCACCTGTCAAAAACAAAATCTATCGACAGTCTGATAAAGTCAAGGAAAGCATCAGAGCTGAAGTCAGCAAGATGCTGGAGTTAGGGGTTATTGAACCCTCTGAGAGTCCCTGGGCCAGCCCAGTGGTTCTAGTCCCCAAACCTCATCCACAGGGTGGAATGAGAGAAATGAGGTTCTGTGTGGACTATAGAGGGCTCAACTCTGTCACCAAGACAGATGCTCACCCTACCCAAAGAGCAGATGAGTTGTTACACAAATTGGGTGCAGCCACATTTCTAAGTACCTTTGACTTAACTGCAGGGTACTGGCAAATTGGCATGGCCCCAGGAGCAAAGTAAAAGACAGCATTCTCCACACCTGATGGGCATTATCAGTTTACTGTTATGCCCTTTGGTTTAAAGAATGCCCCTGCCACCTTCCAGAGGTTGGTGAATCAAGTCCTTGTTGGTTTGGAGTCCTTTAGTGCAGCTTATCTAGATGACATTGCTGTCTTTAGCTCCACTTGGCAGGATCACCTGATCCACCTTGGGAAGGTTTTAAATGCCCTGCAAACTGCAGGCCTAACTATCAAGGCATCCAAATGTCAGATAGGGCAGGGTACTGTGGTGTACTTGGGCCACCTTATTGGTGGAGGCCAGGTACAACCCTTACAGCCCAAGATCCAGGCCATCCTGGACTGTGTAGCTCCAACAACCCAAACCCAAGTCAGGGCATTCCTTGGCTTGACTGGGTACTACAGGAGGTTTGTGAAGGGATATGGGTCCATTGTGGCTCCACTCACAGAACTCACCTCCAAGAAGATGCCCAAGAAGGTAAACTGGACAGTTAGTTGTCAAAATGCTTTTGACACCCTGAAAGAGGCTATGTGCTCAGCACCAATTCTGGGCGGTTCTCATGGTACACCGATAGCTGCCCTAACCTTGGTCTGAGCAGACCTACCTGTTTTTAGCCTACCTTGCTGCTAAATATTAATTGCACTGAATCTGCTGAATCTGAATTTGTAAAAATTGGTTTTAAAATATAACTGTTTTTATTTGGAACACAGTCGCTTTTTAACACTGATTTTACACTTGGGAAAAGCGCTGGGATAGCTTCTTTGCCTTACCTGATTTCCTTGTTCTTTCGCCGTGAATCCACACCGTAGCTCAGAGCACTTCCGCTTTCCTTATGCGGTCTAGTGTTTGGGGGAAACAGCTGCTGCACAGCAGAGCTGATTGGTTGGTGGGCGGAAGGGGGACAGGTTAACTGCTACGCTGGAGTGGACGTGCAGCGGACGCGCGCAGCGGGCATGCCACCGGCGCGCCAAAGGCACGCCTAAGGCAAGCCCGTCTGTGCCCGTCCGCGTCCGGCTGGGGCCAGGGACCAGAACCCCTGGTCCAGTAAAGAGATACTCCGCAATAGAATTGCAGGCCCTAGCCATAGGTAACTATGCCTTGAATAGTAGTGTCACAGCTAAACTGAGTACCGAAAACATTTTGAGACACAAGGGGACAGACAGAAATACGAGCCCACGACTAGTACCTCACAATAGTATCAATTTGGGGAACCCTCCTGGTTTAAAGGTGGCAGTCCTGAACACGCGTTCCCTACAGAGGCACCACCTGGAGATCTTTACACTTCTCCAAGAAGGGGGTATTGATATATTGGCACTTACGGAAACCTGGTTAAGTGATGCGTCAGTCCCTGATTTTGACGCCCTCTGGCAAAAAAGGCAAGATAACAGGAGAGGAGGGGGGGTGGCGATTCTTTTTAACACCAGGATCATGGCCGCCAAGATAATAGCAGAGAGCGTGGATAGCGCAGACATATTAGGAGTCAAAATCTCCTTTAAATCTTCCTGCCTTCTTCTCCTGGTAGTTTACCGCCCGCCGGAGTCAACTCCTAGTTTTAACGATTTCTTTTCCGAGACCATGTCTGACCTCAGTACACAATACCAGCGACTCCTGGTGGTTGGAGATTTTAACTATCACTGGGAAAAAACACCACGAGAGCCATACGCCAATCAGTTTGATATGGCAATGACCTCGATGGGGCTCCATCAATTGGTGGATTGCCCAACTCATATCAAGGGGCACACCCTTGACCTTGTTTGGTCCTCTAATCCCCAGGACAGCCTAACAAACGTCCAGCACTGTGCTTGGTCAGACCACTCATTAATTACTTGCTGGGTCCCGATGGATAGTCCACCTTTACGACCCCCCCTCGAGTGGAGAAAACTGCGGAGCTGGAACAAAATTGAGGCAGATAACTTAGTGAATATACTACAGAGGGTACCCTCGCCTAAATTCGAGGGAGGCAACATTGACTTGGAAAGTGAAACCCTCAATAACACTCTACAGACCTCCATCGATCAAATAGCACCAGAACGCAGGGAAAGAATGAGACATAGAGGAAAAGGGGCCCCTTGGTTTAACGAGTCACTTAGGGAAAGGAAACAGAGCCTCCGCCAAGCAGAGAGGCGGTGGCGTAAAGCATACAACCCCATCGAATTAATAGCCTATAAATCTTTACTTACATTATATAAAAAATGCATTATATCTAGGAAAGCTGAGTATTATGAGTCGCGAATCACAGTCGCACCAAATAAACAAAAGGAGACTTTTAAGATCTTAAAAGAACTTAGCAAAAAGACAGACGCTAAATTGGTAGCCGCACCCACTGATTGTAATGCACTACAGACCTTTTTCCTCCAGAAAGTGAAAGATATCCTTCGGGAGATTGATATCACCCCCATCACCCTGAGCTCCGTGGACCTGGCTCTGGCCCCACCCCTAGCTTGCCATCATCTCACTAGCATCCCTAAGCTAGATTCAAAGTCCCTGATGCTCCTGATGAATGGCACTAAATCAGGTTCCCCCACCGATCCTTGCCCGCCGAGGATCTTCCGGATGGCCCTTCCGGGCCTGGAAAGCCAGATCCTCAGCCTCCTAAATAATTCCTTGGAGACTGGTCAGGTCCCCTCAAATCTAAAGGAGCCAAGAGTCACTCCCCTACTAAAGAAACCGGGGGCTGATATTGCGGAGCTAAACAATTATAGGCCCATCTCCCAGCTCCCTTTCCTGGCAAAGGTTGTCGAGCAACACGTCTTGAAGACACTCTCGGCGTTTCTGGAGGAACATGAGCTACTTCACTCTCATCAGGCAGGTTTCAGAGCCCACCATAGTACAGAGCTGGTAATGCTATCGTTACTGGATGACCTTAGGATCAAGGCTGACAACAAAGAACCGAGCGCCCTGATTTTATTAGATCTGTCAGCGGCGTTCGTTACGGTCAGTCACACAAAGTTACTGACCCGTCTGGCGGACCTGGGCATTCAGGGGCAGGCCTACCAATGGTTAGAATCCTTTCTATCAGGGCTGTCACAGAGGATCCAACTGGGTGAGAAGATATCGGAAAAGGGTTCCATCTTCTGCGGGGTCCCTCAGGGCTCTGCACTGTCCCCTCTCCTCTTTAATATATATCTACAGCCCCTGGTGGCCGCCCTAGCCAAAATGGATTGCCGAGTATTCAACTATGCGGATGACACCCAACTCATCCTGCGGATTGATAATTCGGCCCATGCCAAAGAGTCAGCTAAGAACATCCTCAGGTTCACAGTAAACTGGATGTCAGCCAACTCCCTAAAAATTAACCCAGACAAAACTGAAGTCCTAGTCATTCCGACAAAGAACAACTCTTGGAACGATTTATTCTGGCCCCAAGAGCTGGGGGCCACTCCCAGTCCAGCAACCGTTGTGAAAAGTCTGGGCATCAAGATCGACTCTGAGCTCTCTATGACCAACCAAGTCAATACTGTGGTCGGAAGCTGTATAGGTCTCATAAGACAACTGCGGAAACTGGTGCCTCTTCTCTCAGTTTCGTCTTTGAAAACGATTGTGTCAGCTACCATCGTCTCGAGACTGGACTACGGCAACGCGCTTTATATCGGGCTCCCCCAGAAACTTACCAATAAATTGCTGGTGGTACTGAATGATGCAGCCAGGCTGATATTCAGGCTGCCCAGAAGAACTCATGCCACTCCTCTGCTGCGCAAGCTACACTGGCTTCCTATCATACAAAGATCTAAATTTAAAGGGCTCTGTATTGCCCATAAATCTCTTCACGGACTCGCCCCAGTGTACATAAAAGAACGCCTACTAAAGTATGTGCCAGGACGTACGCTGCGATCATCAGAAGCCGGCCGGCTCTTCCGCCCGCGATGTAACACTACATCCAAAGGGGGCAGAGCGTTTTCTGTCCTTTTGCCACAACTCTGGAACCAGTTGCCTGCTACCCTCTGCAAAGAACCCGTTCTTCTTTCCTTTCGGAAACAGCTCAAAACGACTCTCTTTAGGGAAGCACTAGATATAGCCTAATATTTACAGGGCCATGGGGCCAATCCCGTCTTCGTTTGTGTTTATTCTTTCTAAGCGCTAAGAGACCTGTCGGTGAACACGCGCTATACAAAAGTAAAAAAAATAAAAATAAAAAGCTCCAGACTATGCCAAGCAGTTCATTGTGCAGACTGATGCCTCTGAGCTAGGGATAGGAGCCGTTCTATCCTAGACCAATGATGAAGGCCAAGACCAACCTGTTGCTTTTATAAGCAGAAGGCTTCTCCCCAGGGAGCAGCGTTGGAGTGCCATTGAGAGGGAGGCCTTTGCTGTGGGTTGGTCCCTGAAGAAGCTGAGACCATACTTGTTTGGTACTTACTTCCTAGTTCAAACTGATCACAGACCTCTCAGATTGCTAATGCAGATGAAAGGTGAAAATCCTAAACTGTTGAGGTGGTCCATCTCCCTACAGGGAATGGACTTTGTAGTGGAACACAGACCTGGGACTGCCCATGCCAATGCAGATGGACTTTCCAGGTTCTTCCACTTAAAAAATGAAGACTCTCTAGGGAAAGGTTAGTCTCATCCTCTTTCGTTTTGGGGGGTTGTGTGAGAAAGTGCCCTCTTTCTGCATGGTTGCCACCACTTTTTGCTGAATTGCTGATGTACTTTGACTGAGTGTGCCCTGGGCTCCTGCTAATCAGGTACCCAGGGCCTATGTTCTTTCCCTAAAACTGCATTGAAGCCTAAACCCAATTGGCATCTCTGGCCACAGGTCAGCCCCTGGTAAATGGTACCACAGGTACCCAGGGCACTGTGACCAGAGAAGGCCCCTAAGGGCTGCAGCACTTTTTGTGCCACCCTTAGAGGCCCTGTACCACTACACTCACACACTGCCTTTGCAGGCTGCGTGTTTTGGTGCAGAACAAAGCGAAGAGTCGACATGGCACACATCCCTGTGTGCCATTGTGAGAAGTTGGCCTGGCATATGCTGTCCACTAATTATAGTGGGCACCTTGCACCCGTCCAAATCGACTCTTATGGTAGGTAGGTTAAAGACAACCTTATTGAAAGCTATCCTAGTGGTAGCTGTGGAGAGCAGCCTTCAGGCTAAGTCTTGAAGGAATGTAAAGCAGCTTGTTTTACCAGTCTATAATCTCTTGAGTGACCAAATGAAAGAGCACCACACCAGGTATATATTCAAAATATATGTATTTATTACTAAACACACCCCTCTAGTCTCTTTATGAGGCTAGAGTTCGAAATACATAGGTTATAAGATCTTAAATCACAGTAATAGCACAAATACACGTTTGGGCCCTAGGGCGTACCAAACCATATACCAATAAAGTGGTATGCGAACCACGACTGAACTAGACACTAGGCCTAGAGCCTCTAGAAGTGCTTGGACCACAAGGAACCACCCAAGGTAGTGACACAGGGGACCCACGGGAGACGCGTGCAGTGTAAATACACAACCGCGATACGCCGTTAACTTCTATGGAGAAAGTCGGGATCGGGAAAATAGAGGAAAGGGACACTTAAAAGAGGACTAGGACAAAACCCTTTGAGATCTAGGACTTTGAAGAGTCTCTACCCACGGGAGCACCGGAGTACTCGTGTTACCTCACCCAGGGAAGCCGGGTGCATAGGTGCCTTTCGGGGTCGGGTTTCGTCGTCGGTTCTTATGGCGATCTGCTGCAAAGTGCTGCTGGCGACCAGGAGAAAAGTGTCCGGGTGGATCCAAGAGTGGATCGGAGTTCTGAAGAACCTGAAAGCAGAGGGGACAGAGTCTGGGTCACTAGCCAGTGACCAGGAGGCGATGGACAGATGCCCACCGATGTCGAGTGCTTCAGGTGCGTTGACGGTCGTCTCGTTTCTGCAGCCACGAGGTCCAGGAGGCGTTGTCGGCGACCAGGAGCAGGATTCGGGCTGGTACACGATGTCTGTCGAGTGCTGCGGTGTCGGCGACCAGATTGGACCCAACAAGCCTTGGCAACGGCAAGTCTCGATGCTAGCTGAAGATCGTCGATGGTGCAGACCAGCAAGGTCTGGGGAACTCACCCAGCAAGGGTAAGTGAGGGCAGGCCTGGAGCAACCAGACTGCCAAGTAAAGAAAAGATTGGCCTTCGGTAAGGGCTACTAGCCAACGGGCTAGCGACCGCGAAGGAGCCTCGTGACGCCGCACGTGGAGCTGGCTTACAGGACACTCGTGGAGTGAGGGCCAGTGATCTTCAGTGCAGGTGGTGCTGGAGGCTAGGGCTACTCGGAGCCCAAAGCACGACTTCTTGGGAGACCCAGAAGATGGTGCACTTGCAAGTGTGCTCGGTGTCCAGGGGTCATGGTCTCACAGTTACCCACGATAGCCACGGGCCTCAGCTCTGCTGGGGACTCAGGGTAGCCTCGGGAAGTCTGAGAATCCACCTCTGGTGATGCGATGACTTCGGCGTCCGGCGGGAGCTTCAGTGATGCGAACCGGACAGATGCTTCTTTGGTGCCTGCCAAGCAGGAGTCACTCCTTGACCCCAAGGGAGATTCTTCAGTCCTCTAATCGTGAGTAGAGCGTCGAAGGTCCAGGATTCTGTTTCAGAGTTTCGTCCAGGTATAATCTAAAGTCCTAAGGACTGGGTTCCTACCTTTATTCCAAAAATAGGGGATGGACTACTCTGTGGCCCCACCTATGGGTGGGTCAGGGCAGAGGGGTGGCTACACCCCTTTCCCTTTGTCCAGTTCGCGCCAAAGCAGGGGCTGCAAGCCCTGATCCGGTTTGAACTGGGGTATGCACAGGGACACCAAATGTGCCCCCAGTGCAGGACTTCAAAGCACCCGAAAGTGCTCCCGCCCAGCCCCAATACACATTGTCCTGTCTGGGGAGGTGGTCACACCTCCCTGGGACAGAAACCTATTGTCCAGGCCTCCCCTGCCGGAGTTTCGTCCAGCAGCAGGAGGCCAGACTCGTGTCTGTGGCAGCAGCATCCATTTTGTGATGCCAGGGCTCTGGAAAGAAGTTACCGGACTCGTCAGAGTTAACATGCCTTTCCCTCTAGAAGGGTGGAATGCTACCCCCGCCACCAGAATTGGCGGGGGGTAGTATTCCAAGATGTTTGACACCAAACACGACATGTTTCGGTGCAGCCATTCCATAGTTAGCATTTTACCGCGAGGATATAATGCGTTTAAGAGTATATGGTCAGGCTGCACTACAAACAGCATCAGAGATGGTCTCCGAACGCTGCAGAGGGGCCCTGCTCACGCAGGGGCACCCTCTCACATAGGAACCATGCACTCTGCCTTCAGGATTGATAAGGCCTGCCTTAGGAGTGACTTATAGGTTTATATGTGTGTATGCATTTAGTGATATAGGTAACCTATACCACAGCAAGGGGTGCATGCACCACCTTACCCAGGCTGCAGTAGCAGACCTGGGGTGTCAGTTTGGATGGCCTACCAGGGGTGGCATAATATATGCTGCAGCCCCTGGCAGGCCTCTGAGGTACCTATGCCCTTGCTACATACTAGGGACTTACAAGGGCACTCCAGATCCCAATCAGAGATGTGCCTAAGGCACATGGAGACCCTTTTAAAGAGGAAACAGCTAGGCTGGGGTTCTGAATAGCAGGGCCCCAGCCAGACTAATGTCGAAAACCAGTGAAGTATCAGCAAAAAGTGGGGGTACCCCTGTGAAGCAGATCCTACTCTCCTACAGCCATGACTACATCCCACTGCCCTGGCATAGATCAGTCACCCCTCTATCTGGGTGCACTATACCAGTGGTGAGGGTACAGGTGCATGAGCCCTGTACCCCTACGGTGTCTAAGTCCATTCTTAGAGATTGTAAGTGCAGTGCTGCCGTTAAGAGTATATGGTGCTGGGAGTTTGTCATTAAGAACTCCACAGCACCATCATGGCTACACTGAAAACTGAGAAGTTTGGTATCAACTTCTCAGCATTAAACCCACACTGATGCCAGTGTGGGATTTAATGTAAATGCACACAGAGGGCATCTTAGAAGATGCCCCTGAAACCTAACCCACCTATAGTGTCCAGGCTGAGTGGCTGCTTTCAGCTGCCACCACCAGACATGTTTCTGGACCCCTGGGTCAAGAGCCTGCTGCTCTCTGGGGCCTGAAACAATGCACATCCTGGGACGAGGTGCCAAGCCTCCTCCCCCAGGATGGGCAGGGTTCACGAAGGGGAAGCTTCAAAGGCTTGCCACCTTTGTGAGCTTCCCCAGGCCACTTGCTGTACTCAGCAACTGGTCCCCACTGGTTCTGACCCCCACTTTGGGCGGGAGAACCAGCGGGAAAAACAGGTGAGGAAGGGAGGTGTGCCCACCTCTGCCAACTCCACCCCTCAGGTGGGGGAGGTGAGGTGAAGCACAACTCTCAGTCCCCACCATCTTGAAGATGGGGGGACCCAGTCAACCAGGGACAGCCTCCTGCCCCCCTCCCGCTGGAGGGTGGCACAATAGGGGGTGTACCCACCCCAGGGAAGGGACCCATTGATCCCTGACCTCTACCTACCTGTAACACCCCTAAATCTAGTATTTAGGGCACCCCAGAACCTTGCTTCCTCAGATCCAGACAAGAAACAAGAAGAAAAGAAGAAGAAGGACCGAACAGCCATGCAGCAGCTAACAAGAGGAAGACGCCCACTGACTTGACCCCAGCCCTACCCGCCTGTCTCCCCCTTGAACTTGCTCCTGCAAAACCCCGGTGTGTCCTGCAGCCAGCAACCTCAAAAACCCCAGGGGACCTTCCTGCCTTCACTTCCAAAGCCTGCTTCTCCTGTGAACACCGGATTTGTTCAACTACAACCTCTAGCAGCAGCCGGAGACGGCAGATCTGCCCCACTCTGCACCCGCCGTCCACGGCCCGAGCTCGAGTGGGCAAACACCACGAGGAGGTCACCCCGGCGATCCTGAACCGAGATCTGGTGACCACTGACCTGCCTCAAGCCTCCAGCCGATGCCTGCAGTCGAAATCCAGAAGGCCCCCCTAACCGCGACCAGGAGCTGGTAAGAAGATCCGACCACAAAAGGCACCCCTACACCTGACGCCCCACGGCCTTGTGTGCCCAAACCAACGGTGCCTAACCAACCCCTAACTTCCCAACTTACCTCTCGAAGTGGTGGTCGCACCCAGAAGTCCTTGGTCTCCCTGCCTGCAGTGCTTTTGCCAACCGGAGGTTCTCCATTGGAAACAACAGAGTATCCGACCACGAAACAGCACCCTGCACCCGGCCGCCCTAGTGCCGCTGAGGGTGCTCCTTTGCTGCTAATTTGTTTCCCCATTTGCCCTAAGCTAAAGTCCAGGAGCTTTGCTCCCACAACCCAGTGGCCTGCTTGCCAGCAGCCACCAACCGGAGGCCCCCTATCCCCCTTTGGATAACATTGGGCCTCAACACTCTGCACCCTGCCGCCCTAGTGCAGCTGAGGGTGTAACAAGAGTGCATCACTGACCCTGGGGGACCCCTGAGTCTAACCCCAGAACCTCTACTCCAAAGACCGATTACTTACCTAAAAACCGATAACCATATTTTCCTCCATAGGATAACATTGACACTTTTTCCTGAAAAAGTTTTTTGTTTGGAGTTTTGAAACCTAAAGAAATTGTTTAAAATTGTATCATTTAACAAAAACACTTTTACTCACCTGTTTACAGCAAATGTCCCAGTGCTGCATCCAGGCATACAGCACTGAGTAAGAAAAGTAATCCAAAAGTAACTTACCTGATATTTTACTGAAAATCCCATTGAAGTCAATGTACTGTATTTACAAGTGATTGCATTTCTCTGAAACAATACTGTAAGTCAAACCATAGTACATTTACAATTGCAATTGAACAGTTTTACAATCAGCATTTATTACTGTAAAGTATTTATTACTTACCTGTGCCAGGCTTGCTTGGTTCTAGAAATAAAATAACTAAAAGAATATTTTTATACAAAAACAATTGGTCTGAAGTTCAGTCTTTGAGTGTGTGAATACATTTGCTGACTGAGTGTGTACAAAAAATGCTTAACACTGTCCTCTGATACTGCCTTACTGCTCGACCACACTACCACAAACAGAGAGTAAGGTTCTATCTAACTTTGCCTCTGCCTACCTTTGGGGTTCCACTGCACTCTGTTCACACTATACCTCACTTTGGTGTAGTATATACAGAGCCAGCTTCCTACACGTGTGCCAACACAAAGCGAAGCAAAGAGATGAAAAGTGGCACATGGTCTTTACTTTCCAGTGAGAAATGCATCTTTTCTCTTGAAAAGTAACGTTTTCTCTGCGCAAAAGTACTTTTTGCTGCTTTGTGTCGGTTTGCATCAACGGGTCATAACTAGAGTTTGAGACATTAGTGCAGGCACCCCTGGGTGTCAAGGTAAATTCTGATCTAGACAACCCAACTGAGCTTTGCATCAAAACCAATGCCTCTTTGAAGTAGTGGCTAACAGGAAGAAATGTTTTCATATCGCAAAAATACTCATGCATTGCATGTGTGCTGAAGTGCACAGCATGCAGCCAGTGCATGGGATTCTTCTTTGTTTGTATAAACATAGGAATTTATATTGGCAGGGTATGCTTCCAGTACAGATTTTATGCTAGACAGTGCACACTGACCTTGAGAGGCGTTCATCACATGAGGCAGCCTTTTAGATGGCCACCTAAGAGGATAACTGTAGCAGTAGGCCAATTTTCATAGAAATGGTTTCAGCAGAATGTTTTCCTCTTTGCACAATGCAGCAAAGTGCATTTGATAGCTACACTGCACTGCAAGAAAAGAACATTAAATTTGGCCCTGGGCGTGAGAGATAGCAGTGCTCTTTTGTAGTATTTATCATCCATGAAGCCCCCATAATTTAATCAGAAAATCTCTAAATTGAGTCAGATATCCCCACATCTTAATGAGTAACCACTACAGCTTAGCAAACTGACAATCGTTGCTCATAAATCAAACCTATTCTGTCTAATTAATGACTATGATTAACCAGTTTCAGATAACATAATGTTAAAATCTATAAAATAAATGTACTTGTGTTCAATATTTCAGATTGCAGCTTGTCTTTCTCCATAGAAAAATATATGCACGCACAATCAATCAATCAACCAATCAATCAGGGAATTGTGAAGCACGCTACTCACCCGTAAGGGTCTCAAGGTGCTCGGGGGGGTGCAGCTCCGGTCAGTCGAAGAGCCAGGTCTTGAGAGTCTGCCTGAAGATGTGCAGAGCGGGGGCACGTCTGATGTTGATGGGGAGCTTGTTCCAGGTCTTTGCCGCGAGGTAGGAGAAGGCTCTTCCACCCGTTCTGGCTCTGCAGATGCGTGGGATTTTGCTGAGGGCGAGGTTGGCAGAACAGAGGTTTCTCTTGGGTACGTAGAAGAAGATTCTTTCATTAAAATATTGGGGTCCGGTGTTGTGGAGGCATTTGTAGGCATGGGTGATTATCTTGAAGGTTATTCTCTTCTCAACGGGGAGCCAGTGGAGATCCCGCATGTGTTGGGTGATGTGTTCATGTCGGGAGATGCCGAGGATGGCTGCAGTGTTTTGTATGGTCTGGAGCTTGCGTAGTAGGGATATGTTGATCCCAGCGTAGAGGGTGTTTCTGTAGTCCAATCTGCTGGTTATGAGTGATGGTTTTTCTTGATTTGGGGGGATCCATTTGAAGGTCTTGCGAAGGATGCAGAGGGTGTTAGAGCAGGTGGAGGAGACAGCGTTGATCTGTCGAGACATGGTGAAGGAGGAGTCAAGTATGTTGCTGAGGTTCTGGGTGTGGTTCGTGGGGGTGGAGGCGTTGCCGAGGGCGGTGGGCCACCAGGTGTTGTCTCATGCAGAGGGAGAGGGTCCCAGGATGAGTACTTCTGTCTTTACCGAGTTAAGCTTCAGGCAGCTGCTGCTCATCCAGGATGCAACGTCCTTCATTCCTTCCTGGAAGTTGAGTCTGGTGGTGAGAGGGTCCTTAGTGTGGAATAGGATGAGCTGGGTGTTGTTGGCATAGGATACTATGCTGAGTCCATGCTGTCTGACAATGGCGGCAAGGGGGGCCATGTAGATGTTGAAGAGCTTGGGGCTGAGCGACAATCCCTGGGGTACTCCGCAGTTGATCTCAGTGGCTTCGGAGATGAAGGGTGGAAGTCTGACTCTTTGGGTTCTGCTGGTGAGGAAGGAGCGGATCCAGTCAAGGGCGGTTCGCTGAATGCCAGCATCATGGAGTCTGGCGGTGAGAGTGTGGTGGGAGATGGTGTCGAAGGCTGCAGAGAGGTCAAGTAGGAATAGGGCCACGGTGTGGCCTTGGTCGAGGAGGGTGCAGATGTAGGGCGGTCTTGGTGCTGTGGTTGCTGCGGAATCCTGATTGGGAGGGGTCGAGGATGGAGTTTTCTTTGATGAATTTCGTTTGCTGGATGTTGACTATCTTCTCGGTGACTTTGGCCACGAAAGGGAGGAGAGAGATGGGTCGGTAGTTCTTCAGGTCCATCAGATCTGCGGAGGGCTTCTTCAGGAGGGGCTTGACTTCTGTGCATTTCCAGTCGTCGGTGAAGGTGCCAGCTTTGAAGGTGGCGTTGATGATTCATTGTAGTTCAGGTGCAATGGAGGCAGTGGCTCTGTGGAAGATGTGCGGAGGACAGGGCTCCGTTGGGGCTCCTGAGTGGACGCCTTTCATGGTCGATGCGGTGTCTTCGGTGGTCACCGGGGTCCAGGAGAGCATGGCGGGCGGGCTGGCTGTCGTTGCTGGGGGGAGGAGTGGGTTCGGAGTCCGGAGTCTGTTTGTTGAAGTTGTCGTAGAGGGAACATATTTTCAGGTGGAAGTAGGAGCCGAGTTTGTTGCAGAGGTCCTGTGAGAGTGTGATGTCCGTGGCTTCGCTCGGAGGCTTGGTGAATTCCTGAATGATGCTGAATAGTTCCTTGGATTTGCTGGCATTGGCATGGATATTGTTTCAGATGAAGGTCCTTTTGGTGGATCTGATGAGTTGGTGGTATTTTGTCATAGCATTCTTGTAAGTGGTGCAATCTTCCAAAGTTTTGCTGTTTCTCTAGTTCTTCTCGAGACGTCTGCAGGTGCGTCTGTATTCATGGAGGTCAGTGTTAAACCAGGTGGGCTTCCTCGGGTGCTGTCTGTCGGGGTTGCGGAGGGGGTAAGCTTGTCTGCGCAGTTGGTGATCCATCTGTGAAGTTCCATGGCTGCAGAGTTGGTGTCGGTCTACGTGGGGGGGGCATCGCTGTTGAGGGTGGAGCTGAGGTGCTCCTCAGTGACCTTGCTCCAGTACCTTCACAGAGGGCAGGGTGCAGGTCCATCAAGGGGGGTTGCGTGGTGTGGCTGAAGTGGATGTTGTTACCTCCTGCAAAGATGGGGTCGAGGGTGTGTCCTGCCTTGTGGGTGGGAGTGGTGATGAGTTGTTTCAGTCTGACACACACACCCTCCTTACACCCCCCACACACACCCTCCATACACCCTACCACAAACACACACATATTCATTATAGAAATCAAAGGTTAAAGGGATGTTATAGTTATGTGTAAATCTCAGTTAAAGCATACTATTTTAAACAAAGAAAACCACAGAAATGTGCCAGTTGTAGTTATCTCAAGTAGCTATAACTTGTGCCTGTCCTCCAGGTCGGAGATTCTTTGTGCCTCCTCTAGCAACCTCTGCAGCATTTGTGTAAGGCTCTGGCCAATATTAGATAGTCTCGGATTTAAAACTGCAATCTCCTAGGCCTGATGGTGTTTTAACTCACAGATTTTTGTCAGAATTGTTTCAAACAAGGATTTTAACGTCTCTGACTGGAACGAAGAGGCCCAATCATAACTTTCTTCACTGTATAGGAGGAGAGGCCTCCTTGGCCCACACTACCCAGGGAACTATCTCCTGGACATGGAATGTCTGCCTGGACTGCCCGTTCTCTTGAGCAGGCCGGTGATTGGCTAGCAAAGTCCCCTACTTGGGGTATCCTGCATTATCACAATCTTGTCTTGCTGACTGGCATTCATTTTATTGATTCATTCCCCTTTACCATGCTGCTGATTGAGTTACTGACTTGGGGAACACAGGGTAATGTTTGATTTTTGTTGTTATGCTTGGACTAGAAAGGGAGGTGGGGTCTAAATCCCCATCGTCGCTCAGCTGACATCTTCCTGGAAACCCTTTGTTGAATCCTTCCATCCGGTCAGAATTAGGCTAGGTTTCTACCACTGGACTCACCACAGGGGAGATTAGAGATACATTAACCTCAGCCAGATCGGACTAATCTTGACTACCCTCGTGGACAGGGGATGGGCTTTCCTCTGGCATTACATCTACAGTGACATCCTTCTGCCCTGCGTTTCTTCAGGCTGCTACATCTAAACTACCCTGTGCCACCCGCTGTTTAAATTTCTGGGCTGGTGGTGTGTTTTGGGCTGCAGCTGCTGATTTAGAATGAAGTTGCCACATATTAGAGGCAGCTTGCATGTCAAAGCCAAATCCCACTAAATCCCTTGGAAGGACCCCCGCCATGACTCCTCGCGGCCAACGCTTGCTTATCTGTCAGGGGACTACCAGCACGTAACCCAAGCCCATGGGTCCATTTTCTCCCGGCACTTGAACTTTCAGCTGAGCCCCACAAACAACCTTTTTAAAAAAGAAAAGAGGCCTGAGTAGGGCAACCCTGACCCCCTAACTGTGACCCTGGGGTCCCCCTGTGACCTGACAGGGTCAAAAAGTGCTTTTTTTAAAAAGATGTTTGCTGCTAGAGTACGATAGAGCTGCAAATCCATGGCAAAATAAAAAAAAACACATGTGGTCTCTTGCGCTTGTTTACATTATACCCCCGGGTGGGGCAGGTCCTGGGGGCAGGCATGTAGACTTTTTTTTAAAAGAAGGAAGGGGTGCACAAGGCCCCCCTCATTGAGCTTAATTGTGCCCTGGGGACCACCACCTTCCCGGGGCTTATTTTAATAATGTGTGGGGTGTGCTCTGACCCCCCAAACCCAGGAAACCACCACCTCTCCTGGGCTATAAATAAATTGACATGAGTGGGCTGCGCGGATCACCCGAGTCCCGGGGCCCACCACTCCCCTAGGGCTATGATAAATATGGCACGGAGGTACATGGACCCCCCAGGGCATTCTTTTTATTAAAAAAGGAGGTTAGGCTGGGTGGCTTCCACCATGATCCCAGGGAAAAAAGAGCAGGAAGAGGCTAAATGAAGGTGAGAGACGAGCATAAGGGGTTGAATAAAGGTCAGCAATGAGCAGAAAATGGCAAGATAAAGGTGAGAAATAAGCATAAAGAGGCAGAATAAATGTTGAAAACAAGCAGAAAGAGGAAAAATAAAGGTCAGTAACAAGCAGAAATAGGCAAAATAAAGGTAAAAAACTAGCATAAAGAAGCAGAATAAAGGTGGGAAACGGCAGAAAAAGGCAGAATAAAGGTCAGAAAGGAGCAGAAAGAGGCAAAATAAAGGTGAGAAATGAGCAGAAAGAGCAAAAAAATTGTGAGAAACAGGCAGAAAGAGGCATAATAAAGGTCAGCATTTAGCAGAAAGAGGCAAAGTAAAAGGTCAGAAACAAGCAGAAGGAGACAGACTAAGGGTGAGAAACTAGCAGAAAGAGGAAGAATAAAGGTCAGAAATTAGCAGAATAAAGTCAGAAATGACCAGAAATAGGCAAAAGATTGGTGAGAAATTAGTAAGCCTGGGCGTAGTTCGCGAAGTAGCGCTACGCGAAGCTACGCAAAGTGAAGTTCGCACTACGCGAGCTACGCGTAGCACTACGCGAACTGCGTAGTGCACTGTTCGCAATGATTGCACAGTGCCGGATGCTTGTCCGCACTGTGCAATCATTGAAAACGGCATCTTGCACAGTGCGAGCTGTCTTTTACTGCCGCTTGAGTAGATTTTTACTCGAGCGGCAGCTTTCTCAACGCGGACTGGTAGTTTCTCATCGCGAGCATACGCGACCACTCGCAATGAGAAACCTGACCTCCCCGCGTTGAGAATCTCGCCGGGAGGTTTATTTTCCACGCTCGCGATCGGCAACTTGATGTTGCTGATCGCGAACGAGAAAAAGTCTCGCCGGGATGTCATTTTGCTTGCTCGCGGTCGCCAACTTGACGTTGAGGACCGCGAGCAAGCAAAAATGACCGCTGCACTACGCTACGCTACGCGTGTTTGCACTGTGCTACGTGCAATTCGCGTTGTGCGAAGTAGCGCAGACTTCGCAAACTACGCGAGCGTAGCGTAGTGCTTTTCCCAGGATTAGAAATGAGCAGAAAGAGGCAAAATAAAGTCAGAAACGAGCAGAAAGAGTCAGAATAAAAGTCAGAAACAAGCAGAGAGAGTCAAAATAAAGTTCAGAAACAAGCAGAAAGAGGCAAAATAAACCTGTGAACCGAAGTGAGAAAAGAGCAGAAAGAGGCAAGATAAACATGAGAAATTAGCAGAAAAAGGCAGAATAAAGGTCTGAAACTCGAAGAAAGAGGCAGAATGAAGGTCAGAAATCAGCAAAAAGAGGCAAAATAAAGGTGAGAAATGAGCAGAAAGAGGCAGAATGAAGGTCACAAATCATCAAAAAGAGGCAAAATAAAGGTGAGAAATGAGCAGAAAGAGGCAAAATAAAGGTCATAGGAGAGCAGAAAGAAGCAGATTAAAGGTAAGAAAAGTGCAGAAAGATGAAGAATAGAGATCAGAAACAAGCAAAAAGATATATGATAAAGGTGAGAAACAAGCAGAAAGAGGCAAAATAAAGGTGAGAAGTGAGCAGAAAGAGGCAAAATAAAAGCCAGATACGAGCAAAAAGAGGCAAATAAAGGTGAGAGACGAGCAGAATGAGACAAAATAAAGGTCAACAATGAGCAGAAAGATGCAAAATAAGGATGAGAAACGAGCAGAAAGAGGCAGAATAAAGGGGAAACAGCAGAAAAAGGCAGAATAAAGGTCAGGAAGGAGCAGAAAGAGGCAAAATAAAGGTGAGAAATGAGCAGAAACAGCAAAAAAAGGTGAGAAACAGGCAGAAAGAGGCATAATAAAGGTCAGCAACAAGCAGAAAGAGGCAAAGTAACAGGTCAGAAACAAGCAGAAAGAGACAGACTAAAGGAGAGAAACCAGCAGAAAGAGGAAGAATAAAGTTAAAAAATGAGCAGAATAAAGGTCAGAAATGAGCAGGAAGAGGCAAAATAAAGGTGAGAAACGAGCAGAAAGAGGGAGTACAAAGGTCAGCACTGAGCAGAAATTGGCAAAAGAAAGGTGAGAAACGAGCAGAAAGAGGCATAATAAAGGTGTAGGAAGGTGGAATCTGACTATATGGTTGCCCCCACTTTTTTTATGGTGTTTTGCTGGTTTATGACTTAGTTGGACTGGGATCCTGCTATTCAGGGCCCCAGTCTATCTGCTTTCTCTGGAAAATGGTTTCCATGTGCCTCAGGCACATCACTGATTGGGATCTGGAGTGCCCTTATAAGTCCCTAGTATATGGTATACTATGTACCAAGGGCATAGGTACCTCAGAGGCCTGCCAGGGGCTGCAGCATGTATTATGCCACCCCTGGAAGGCCATCCAAACTGACACCACAGGTCTGCTACTGCAGCCTGGGTAGGTGGTGCATGCACCCTTACTGTGATATAGGCTACCTATATCACGAAATACATACACACATATAAACCTATAAGTCACTCCAAAGGCAGGCCTTATCAATCCTAAAGGCAGAGTGCATGGTTCCTATGTGAGAGGGTGCCCCTGCGTGAGCAGGGCCCCTCTGCAGCGTGCAGAGACCATCTCTGATGCTGTTTGTAGTGCAGCCTGACCATATACTCTTAAGCGCATTATATCCTCGCGGTAAAATGCTAACTTTGGAATGGCTGCACCTAAACATGTCGTGTTTGGTGTCAAACATCTTGGAATACTACCCCCCCGCCAATCCTGGCGGCGGGGGTAGCATTCCACCCTTCTAGAGGGAAAGACATGTTAACTCTGGCTTACCCGGTAACTTCTTTCTGAAGCCCTGGCATCACAAAATGGATGCTGCTGCCACAGACACAAGTCTGGCCTCCTGCTGCTGGACGAAACTCTGGCAGGGGAGGCCTGGACAATAGGTTTCCTGTTGCAGGGAGGTGTGACCACCTCCCCAGACAGGATAATGTGTATTGGGGCTGGGTGGGTGCACTCTTAGAGTGCTTTGAAGTCCTGCACTGGGGGATCAAAAGGCTCCTCTGTGCATATGCCAGTTCAAACCAGCTCAGGGGCTACCTGCCCCTGCTCTGGCGCGAAACTGGACAAAGGGAAGTGGGTGTAGCCACCCCTCCCTTGACCCTCCCATAGGTGGGGTCATAGAGTTAGTCCCTCCCTGTTTTACTGGTTAAAATGGGGAACCCTTGCCACAGCAAGATTAGATTATACCTGGACGAAACTCTGAAACTGAATCCTGGACCTTCGACGCTCTACGACAAGATTAGAGGACTGAAGAATCTCCCTTGGGGTCAAGGAGTGACTCCCCTGCTTAGCAGGCACCAAAGAAGCATCTGTCCGGTTCGCATTTCCGAAGCTCCCGTCGGACGCCGAAGTCATCGCATCACCAGAGGTGGATTCTCAGACTTCCCAGAGGCTACCCTGAGTCCCCAGCAAAGTTGAGGCCCGTGGCTATCGTGGGTGACTTGAGACCATGACCCCTGGACACCGAGCACATTTGCAAGTGCACCATCTTCTAGGTATCCCAAGAAGTCGTGCTTTGGGCTCCGAGTAGCCCTAGCCTCCAGCACCACCTGCACCGAAGATCACTGGCCCCCACTCCACGAGTGTCCTGTAAGCCAGCTCCACGTGCGGCGTCACGAGGCTCCTTCGCGGTCGCTAGCCTGTTGGCTAGTAGCCCGTAACGAAGGCCAATCCTTTTCTTGCTTGGCATCCTGGTTGCTCCAGGCGTGCCCTCACTTACCCTCACTGGGTGAGTTTCACAGACCTTGCTGGTCTGCACCATCGACGATCTGCATCTTCCTTGAGACTTGCCGTTGCCAAGGCTTGTTGGGTCCAATCCGGTCGCCGACACCTCAGCACTCGACAGACATCGTGTACCAGACCGAATCCTGCTCCTGGTTGCCGACAACTCCTCCTGGACCTTGTGGCTGAAGAGTCAAGACGACCATCAACGCACCTGAAGCACTCGACATCGGTGGGCATCTGTCCATCGCCTTCCTGGTCACTGGCTAGTGACCCAGACTCTGTCCCCTCTGCTTTCAGGTTCACCAGAACTCCGATCCACTCTTGGATCCACCCGGACACTTTTCTCTTGGCCGCCAGCAGCACTTTGCAGCAGATCGCCATTCGAATCGACGACGAAACCCGACCCCGAAAGGCACCTATGCACCCGGCTTCCCTGGGTGAGGTAACACGAGTACTCCGGTGCTCCCGTGGGTAGAGACTCTTCAAAGTCCTAGATCTCAAAGGGTTTTGTCCTAGTCCTCTTCTAAGTGTCCCTTTCCTCTATTTTCCCGATCCCGACTTTCTCCATAGAAGTTAACGGCGTATCGCGGTTGTGTATTTACACTGCACGCGTCTCCCGTGGGTCCCCTGTGTCACTACCTTGGGTGGTTCCTTGTGGTCCAAGCACTTCTAGAGGCTCTAGGCCTAGTGTCTAGTTCAGTCGTGGTTCGCATACCACTTTATTGGTATATGGTTTGAGTACGCCCCTAGGGCCCAAACGTGTATTTGTGCTATTACTGTGATTTAATATCTTATAACTTATGTACTTCGAACTCTAGCCTCATAAAGAGACTAGAGGGGTGTGTTTAGCAATAAATACATATATTTTGAATATATACCTGGTGTGGTGCTCTTTCATTTGGTCACTCAAGAGATTATAGACTGGTAAAACAAGCTGCTTTACATTCCTTCAAGACTTAGCCTGAAGGCTGCTCTCCATAGCTACCACTAGGATAGCTTTCAATAAGGTTGTCTTTAACCTATCTCCAATAAGGGGTTGTTTGGACTGGTGCAAGGTGCCCACTATAATTAGTGGACAGCATATGCCAGGCCAACTTCTCACATTGGTGTGCAGCGTGTGGGATTCCAGCTTGCTATTGTTTTACCAGATAATCTCAATTGAATTGATCAACTGAAAACCACTAAAGGTACCTAAGGTACATATAATTTAAGCTTAGAATAACAGTAAGTTCTACTGAACTTAGAGTTGTGTGTTAAGGGATAGCACAACCCTTTCTACAACTCAAGAGAGTTTAGTAGGCCACACTAGAGTAGGTAGTGCATACACCACACCACACTAGTAATGTCTTTAAGGGCAGGATCCAAAGAATCCTTGCAGGAAGCCATTGAGCTTCCACCCTCCAAGTATGATACACTCCCATTCTTGGAATTGAGAGCTTTATGTAACTTGAGAAAACTAAGGACAGGCCAAAGCCCCACCACCCAACACCTCAAGGAGTTGTTGGTGGCTTATGACCTTAGTAAGCCTGTAGGGACTGAAGGGGTAGGAGCTGAGGGTGGGGCAGGAGAAGAGGAGGAGGCCAGGGGTACCAGTACCCCCCCCCCCCCCACAGAAACTGGCCAGGAGGGCGACAATGGCCCTGACCTGGATAATCCAACCCCTCCTGAGGAAGAGGAAGAGGAGGATCAGAATGATGCTCCCTTTGTCCCCCCAGGAAGGATTGTGAGTGTGCCCAGAAGGTCTAGATCTTCTTCTCAGGAGTCTAACCACTCTGGCACCTCAATAGGGAGCTCTGTCTCATCTCATAGGAGGGAATCCTCTCATGAGCGAAGAAAGAGGCTGATTCAATATGAGGAAGCTCAGCTTGAACTCAGAAGGAAGCAAGTAGCCTTAGACAGGGAGTCCCTGGATCTCCTTAGAGAGAAAAGAAAGTTGGGACTAGAGTCCCATGGTGGCAGCAATATCCCTAGAGATAGGGAAAGGTCTTATGACCATAGAAACCTAAACAAGATTGTCCCTCCCTACCAGAGTGGGGATGACATCCACAAATGGATAACTGCACTGGAGAGGGCCTGTAAAGTTCAGAAGGTCCCCCAGAGGCAGTGGGCAGCAATCTTGTGGCTCTCCTTTGCAGACAAAGGTAGAGACAAGCTCCTCACTGTAAGAGAAGAGGATGCTGACAATTACACAGTCTTGAAGAGTGCTCTGATAGATGGGTTTGGCCTAACCACTGAACAGTATAGGTTGAAGTTCAGAGACACCCAAAAAGCTCAGACTCAAGACTGGGTTGATTTTGTAGATTGTGCTACAAAGGCTCTGGAAGGTTGGATACATGGCAACAAAGTGCATGACTTTTTAGGATTGTACAATTTGATTATGAGGGAGCAGATCCTTAATAATTGTCAAAACCAGCTTTTGCACCAGTATCTGGTGGACTCTGATCTGACCTCTCCCCAAGAATTGGGAAAGAAGGCAGACAAATGGGTCAGAACCAGAGTAAAAACTAGAAATCAGGGTGGTGACCAGAAGAAAGATTCTACTAAGTCCCAAGAGAAAGGTGGGGATAAATCTAAGGACAAGTCCCCTACAGGGCCCCAAAATTCCTCTTCTGGGGGTGGGTCCCAAACTCCTTCCTCTCCTGAAAAGAAACCATATTGCCATGTCTGTAAAAGCCTGGGCACTGGAAAACTGATCCCAGTTGCCCCAGGATTGGCAATAAAGAAAATGTTCCTCCCACAACTACTACCACCCCTCCTGGTACTACCAGTAGTAATCCTCCAGTTGGGAGTAGTGCACCCAAAAAGTTAGGTGCTTTTGCAAGAGGAACAGAGGTGGGCCCTAGTTTAGACAGGGACCCCTCAACAGACTCCTCTGACTCTGATGGTGGTATAGGATTTGCCACCTTTACCATGGGTCCCATAGCATTGGGCAGGTACAGATTGGAGCCAATGATTAATGGTCAGAAAGCTGTGGCATTTAGGGACACAGGGGCTAGTGTCACCATGGTGGCAGGGAAACTAGTCCCCCCTCACCAGCTTTTACCTGAGTTTAAATACCAGGTGACCAACATTGATGGTGTCAGAACAGATCACCCCTATGGCCATAGTCAATCTCAGCTGGGAGGGGGTCACAGGCCCAAAGAGAGTGGCAGTGTCCCCCACCTTACCTGTAGATTGCCTGATGGGCAATGATCTGGAGATTTCAGCCTGGGCTGAAGTTGAACACCAAACCCATCTCAGGATGCTGGGCGTCCCTGTAAAGGCTAGTGGGGCTGTGATGGCCACAGCCCCAGCCCAAGATTTTGGAGAGATGGAGCCTGGAAGAATGGCCCACTCTCCCCCAAAGAGAGCACAAGGGTTGAAGAAAAGTCTTCTTCCCTCCAGACAGTAGGTAAGGGTCAGCCTCCTCAGGGAACTGACCCTACCCCTAGTGAAGGAACTGCCCCAGAGGTAGTCAGGCCTGGCCTGGCCACACCCCTGATGGCAGAGGACCCTTCCAAGGTGGTACCCAGTCTGGAGCAGGTAACCTGCCCCTCTCTACCCTGCCTCAGCCAGCCCAGGGCTGCAGAGGTCAGGGAGGTCAGTGGACCCCCAGGGCCCCCTGTCCAGAGGAACCCCCCATCAGCAGATTAGGGGCACCCAGTCTAGTAGCCCTAGCCAGGTGAAAACTCCTCTACACACTGAGGGATCCCCCATGCCTTTATGTAGGGACCTCCCCAGAAGGACTCTGGTAGGCAAGGGCAAACCTGGGACCTGAAGGTTCCAAACCTGCCCTGTCCCTCCAGTAGTCCATCCAAAGGGACCCAACCCCCAGCTGTAGGCAGCCAAAGGTTGACCCTTAGAGCAAAGTGCAACTCAGTCATGGAAAGACAGGCATACATGGTGACCAGTGATCTGAGGAAGCTGAGGCCAACATTCCTAGGGCCTCACTTCCCTACTCAGACACCTCACCAGCCTTGTACTTTACCTAAGCACACCAGAGGTAGTGATTCCCCATGGTGGAGACCCTCTCATACCCTTAGGGTGAGGGATTGCTTAGTGGACCATAACATAGGGGGCAACCATGCTAGTGCAGGTGCTTCCTTATATGGCCACTTAGTCAATATAGGCTCAACTGGCCAAGGTTAGCCTTATCTCCTTTCGTTTGGGGGGGTTATGTAGGAAGGTGGAATCTGACTATATGGTTGCCCCCACTTTTTTATGGTGTTTTGCTGGTTTATGACTTAGTTGGACTGGGATCCTGCTATTCAGGGCCCCAGTCTATCTGCTTTCTCTGTAAAATGGTTTCCATGTGCCTTAGGCACATCACTGATTGGGATCTGGAGTGCCCTTATAAGTCCCTAGTATATGGTATACTATGTACCAAGGGCATAGGTACCTCAGAGGCCTGCCAGGGGCTGCAGCATGTATTATGCCACCCCTGGAAGGCCATCCAAACTGACACCACAGGTCTGCTACTGCAGCCTGGGTAAGGTGGTGCATGCACCCCTTACTGTGATATAGGTTACCTATATCACTAAATACATACACACATATAAACCTATAAGTCACTCCTAAGGCAGGCCTTATCAATCCTAAAGGCAGAGTGCATGGTTCCTATGTGAGAGGGTGCCCCTGCATGAGCAGGGCCCCTCTGCAGCGTTCGGAGACCATCTCTGATGCTGTTTGTAGTGCAGCCTGACCATATACTCTTAAGCGCATTATATCCTCGCGGTAAAATGCTAACTTTGGAATGGCTGCACCTAAACATGTCGTGTTTGGTGTCAAACATCTTGGAATACTACCCCCCCGCCAATCCTGGCGGCGGGGGTAGCATTCCACCCTTCTAGAGGGAAAGACATGTTAACTCTGGCTTACCCGGTAACTTCTTTCTGAAGCCCTGGCATCACAAAATGGATGCTGCTGCCACAGACACAAGTCTGGCCTCCTGCTGCTGGACGAAACTCCGGCAGGGAGGCCTGGACAATAGGTTTCCTGTTGCAGGGAGGTGTGACCACCTCCCCAGACAGGATAATGTGTATTGGGGCTGGGTGGGTGCACTCTTAGAGTGCTTTGAAGTCCTGCACTGGGGAGCAAAAGGCTCCTCTGTGCATATGCCAGTTCAAACCAGCTCAGGGGCTACCTGCCCCTGCTCTGGCGCGAAACTGGACAAAGGGAAGTGGGTGTAGCCACCCCCTCCCTTGACCCTCCCATAGGTGGGGTCATAGAGTTAGTCCCTCCCTGTTTTACTGGTTAAAATGGGGAACCCTTGCCACAGCAAGATTAGATTATACCTGGACGAAACTCTGAAACTGAATCCTGGACCTTCGACGCTCTACGACAAGATTAGAGGACTGAAGAATCTCCCTTGGGGTCAAGGAGTGACTCCCCTGCTTGGCAGGCACCAAAGAAGCATCTGTCCGGTTCGCATTTCTGAAGCTCCCGTCGGACGCCGAAGTCATCGCATCACCAGAGGTGGATTCTCAGACTTCCCCGAGGCTACCCTGAGTCCCCAGCAAAGCTGAGGCCCGTGGCTATCGTGGGTGACTTGAGACCGTGACCCCTGGACACCGAGCACATTTGCAAGTGCACCATCTTCTGGGTCTCCCAAGAAGTCGTGCTTTGGGCTCCGAGTAGCCCTAGCCTCCAGCACCACCTGCACCGAAGATCACTGGTCCCCACTCCACGAGTGTCCTGTAAGCCAGCTCCACGTGCGGCGTCACGAGGCTCCTTCGCGGTCGCTAGCCCGTTGGCTAGTAGCCCGTAACGAAGGCCAATCCTTTTCTTACTTGGCATCCTGGTTGCTCCAGGCCTGCCCTCACTTACCCTCGCTGGGTGAGTTCCACAGACCTTGCTGGTCTGCACCATCGACGATCTACATCTTCCTCGAGACTTGCCGTTGCCAAGGCTTGTTGGGTCCAATCCGGTCGCCGACACCTCAGCACTCGACAGACATCGTGTACCAGCCCGAATCCTGCTCCTGGTCGCCGACAACGCCTCCTGGACCTCGTGGCTGAAGAGTCAAGACGACCGTCAACGCACCTGAAGCACTCGACATCGGTGGGCATCTGTCCATCGCCTTCCTGGTCACTGGCTAGTGACCCAGACTCTGTCCCCTCTGCTTTCAGGTTCACCAGAACTCCGATCCACTCTTGGATCCACCCGGACACTTTTCTCTTGGCCGCCAGCAGCACTTTGCAGCAGATCGCCATTCGAATCGACGACGAAACCCGACCCCGAAAGGCACCTATGCACCCGGCTTCCCTGGGTGAGGTAACACGAGTACTCCGGTGCTCCCGTGGGTAGAGACTCTTCAAAGTCCTAGATCTCAAAGGGTTTTGTCCTAGTCCTCTTCTAAGTGTCCCTTTCCTCTATTTTCCCGATCCCGACTTTCTCCATAGAAGTTAACGGCGTATCGCGGTTGTGTATTTACACTGCACGCGTCTCCCGTGGGTCCCCTGTGTCACTACCTTGGGTGGTTCCTTGTGGTCCAAGCACTTCTAGAGGCTCTAGGCCTAGTGTCTAGTTCAGTCGTGGTTCGCATACCACTTTATTGGTATATGGTTTGGTACGCCCCTAGGGCCCAAACGTGTATTTGTGCTATTACTGTGATTTAATATCTTATAACTTATGTACTTCGAACTCTAGCCTCATAAAGAGACTAGAGGGGTGTGTTTAGCAATAAATACATATATTTTGAATATATACCTGGTGTGGTGCTCTTTCATTTGGTCACTCAAGAGATTATAGACTGGTAAAACAAGCTGCTTTACATTCCTTCAAGACTTAGCCTGAAGGCTGCTCTCCATAGCTACCACTAGGATAGCTTTCAATAAGGTTGTCTTTAACCTATCTCCAATAAGGGGTTGTTTGGACTGGTGCAAGGTGCCCACTATAATTAGTGGACAGCATATGCCAGGCCAACTTCTCACATTGGTGTGCAGCGTGTGGGATTCCAGCTTGCTATTGTTTTACCAGATAATCTCAATTGAATTGATCAACTGAAAACCACTAAAGGTACCTAAGGTACATATAATTTAAGCTTAGAATAACAGTAAGTTCTACTGAACTTAGAGTTGTGTGTTAAGGGATAGCACAACCCTTTCTACAACTCAAGAGAGTTTAGTAGGCCACACTAGAGTAGGTAGTGCATACACCACACCACACTAGTAATGTCTTTAAGGGCAGGATCCAAAGAATCCTTGCAGGAAGCCATTGAGCTTCCACCCTCCAAGTATGATACACTCCCATTCTTGGAATTGAGAGCTTTATGCAACTTGAGAAAAATAAGGACAGGCCAAAGCCCCACCACCCAACACCTCAAGGAGTTGTTGGTGGCTTATGACCTTAGTAAGCCTGTAGGGACTGAAGGGGTAGGAGCTGAGGGTGGGGCAGGAGAAGAGGAGGAGGCCAGGGGTACCAGTACCCCCAGCCCCCCTCTGAAACTGGCCAGGAGGGCGACAATGGCCCTGACCTGGATAATCCAACCCCTCCTGAGGAAGAGGATGAGGAGGATCAGAATGATGCTCCCTTTGTCCCCCAGGAAGGATTATGAGTGTGCCCAGAAGGTCTAGATCTTCTTCTCAGGAGTCTAACCACTCTGGCACCTCAATAGGGAGCTCTGTCTCATCTCATAGGAGGGAATCCTCTCATGAGAGAAGAAAGAGGCTGGTTCAATATGAGGAAGCTCAGCTTGAACTCAGAAAGAAGCAAGTAGCTTTAGACAGGGAGTCCCTAGATCTCCTTAGAGAGAGAAGAAAGTTGGGACTAGAGTCCCATGGTGGCAACAATATCCCTAGAGATAGGGAAAGGTCTTATGACCATAGAAACCTAAACAAGATTGTCCCTCCCTACCAGAGTGGGGATGACATCCACAAATGGATAACTGCACTGGAGAGGGCCTGTAAAGTTCAGAAGGTCCCCCAGAGGCAGTGGGCAGCAATCTTGTGGCTCTCCTTTGCAGACAAAGGTAGAGACAAGCTCCTCACTGTAAGAGAAGAGGATGCTGACAATTACACAGTCTTGAAGAGTGCTCTGATAGATGGGTTTGGCCTAACCACTGAACAGTATAGGTTGAAGTTCAGAGACACCCAAAAGCTCAGACTCAAGACTGGGTTGATTTTGTAGATTGTGCTACAAAGGCTCTGGAAGGTTGGATACATGGCAACAAAGTGCATGACTTTTTAGGATTGTACAATTTGATTATGAGGGAGCAGATCCTTAATAATTGTCAAAACCAGCTTTTGCACCAGTATCTGGTGGACTCTGATCTGACCTCTCCCCAAGAATTGGGAAAGAAGGCAGACAAATGGGTCAGAACCAGAGTAAAAACTAGAAATCAGGGTGGTGACCAGAAGAAAGATTCTACTAAGTCCCAAGAGAAAGGTGGGGATAAATCTAAGGATAAGTCCCCTACAGGGCCCCAAAATTCCTCTTCTGGGGGTGGGTCCCAAACTCCTTCCTCTCCTGAAAAGAAACCATATTGCCATGTCTGTAAAAGCCTGGGCACTGGAAAACTGATCCCAGTTGCCCCAGGATTGGCAATAAAGAAAATGTTCCTCCCACAACTACTACCACCCCTCCTGGTACTACCAGTAGTAATCCTCCAGTTGGGAGTAGTGCACCCAAAAGTTAGGTGCTTTTGCAAGAGGAACAGAGGTGGGCCCTAGTTTAGACAGGGACCCCTCAACAGACTCCTCTGACTCTGATGGTGGTATAGGATTTGCCACCTTTACCATGGGTCCCATAGCATTGGGCAGGTACAGATTGGAGCCAATAATTAATGGTCAGAAAGCTGTGGCATTTAGGGACACAGGGGCTAGTGTCACCATGGTGGCAGGGAAACTAGTCCCCCTCACCAGCTTTTACCTGAGTTTAAATACCAGGTGACCAACATTGATGGTGTCAGAACAGATCACCCCATGGCCATAGTCAATCTCAGCTGGGAGGGGGTCACAGGCCCAAAGAGAGTGGCAGTGTCCCCCACCTTACCTGTAGATTGCCTGATGGGCAATGATCTGGAGATTTCAGCCTGGGCTGAAGTTGAACACCAAACCCATCTCAGGATGCTGGGCGTCCCTGTAAAGGCTAGTGGGGCTGTGATGGCCACAGCCCCAGCCCAAGATTTTGGAGAGATGGAGCCTGGAAGAATGGCCCACTCTCCCCCAAAAGAGAGCACAAGGGTTGAAGAAAAGTCTTCTTCCCTCCAGACAGTAGGTAAGGGTCAGCCTCCTCAGGGAACTGACCCTACCCCTAGTGAAGGAACTGCCCCAGAGGTAGTCAGGCCTGGCCTGGCCACACCCCTGATGGCAGAGGACCCTTCCAAGGTGGTACCCAGTCTGGAGCAGGTAACCTGCCCCTCTCTACCCTGCCTCAGCCAGCCCAGGGCTGCAGAGGTCAGGGAGGTCAGTGGACCCCCAGGGCCCCCTGTCCAGAGGAACCCCCCATCAGCAGATTAGGGGCACCCAGTCTAGTAGCCCTAGCCAGGTGAAAACTCCTCTACACACTGAGGGATCCCCCATGCCTTTATGTAGGGACCTCCCCCAGAAGGACTCTGGTAGGCAAGGGCAAACCTGGGACCTGAAGGTTCCAAACCTGCCCTGTCCCTCCAGTAGTCCATCCAAAGGGACCCAACCCCCAGCTGTAGGCAGCCAAAGGTTGACCCTTAGAGCAAAGTGCAACTCAGTCATGGAAAGACAGGCATACATGGTGACCAGTGATCTGAGGAAGCTGAGGCCAACATTCCTAGGGCCTCACTTCCCTACTCAGACACCTCACCAGCCTTGTACTTTACCTAAGCACACCAGAGGTAGTGATTCCCCATGGTGGAGACCCTCTCATACCCTTAGGGTGAGGGATTGCTTAGTGGACCATAACATAGGGGGCAACCATGCTAGTGCAGGTGCTTCCTTATATGGCCACTTAGTCAATATAGGCTCAACTGGCCAAGGTTAGCCTTATCTCCTTTCGTTTGGGGGGGTTATGTAGGAAGGTGGAATCTGACTATATGGTTGCCCCCACTTTTTTTATGGTGTTTTGCTGGTTTATGACTTAGTTGGACTGGGATCCTGCTATTCAGGGCCCCAGTCTATCTGCTTTCTCTGTAAAATGGTTTCCATGTGCCTTAGGCACATCTCTGATTGGAATCTGGAGTGCCCTTATAAGTCCCTAGTATATGGTATACTATGTACCAAGGGCATAGGTACCTCAGAGGCCTGCCAGGGGCTGCAGCATGTATTATGCCACCCCTGGAAGGCCATCCAAACTGACACCACAGGTCTGCTACTGCAGCCTGGGTAAGGTGGTGCATGCACCCCTTACTGTGATATAGGTTACCTATATCACTAAATACATACACACATATAAACCTATAAGTCACTCCTAAGGCAGGCCTTATCAATCCTAAAGGCAGAGTGCATGGTTCCTATGTGAGAGGGTGCCCCTGCATGAGCAGGGCCCCTCTGCAGCGTTCGGAGACCATCTCTGATGCTGTTTGTAGTGCAGCCTGACCATATACTCTTAAGCGCATTATATCCTCGCGGTAAAATGCTAACTTTGGAATGGCTGCACCTAAACATGTCGTGTTTGGTGTCAAACATCTTGGAATACTACCCCCCGCCAATCCTGGCGGCGGGGGTAGCATTCCACCCTTCTAGAGGGAAAGACATGTTAACTCTGGCTTACCCGGTAACTTCTTTCTGAAGCCCTGGCATCACAAAATGGATGCTGCTGCCACAGACACAAGTCTGGCCTCCTGCTGCTGGACGAAACTCCGGCAGGGGAGGCCTGGACAATAGGTTTCCTGTTGCAGGGAGGTGTGACCACCTCCCCAGACAGGATAATGTGTATTGGGGCTGGGTGGGTGCACTCTTAGAGTGCTTTGAAGTCCTGCACTGGGGGAGCAAAAGGCTCCTCTGTGCATATGCCAGTTCAAACCAGCTCAGGGGCTACCTGCCCCTGCTCTGGCGCGAAACTGGACAAAGGGAAGTGGGTGTAGCCACCCCTCCCTTGACCCTCCCATAGGTGGGGTCATAGAGTTAGTCCCTCCCTGTTTTACTGGTTAAAATGGGGAACCCTTGCCACAGCAAGATTAGATTATACCTGGACGAAACTCTGAAACTGAATCCTGGACCTTCGACGCTCTACGACAAGATTAGAGGACTGAAGAATCTCCCTTGGGGTCAAGGAGTGACTCCCCTGCTTGGCAGGCACCAAAGAAGCATCTGTCCGGTTCGCATTTCTGAAGCTCCCGTCGGACGCCGAAGTCATCGCATCACCAGAGGTAGATTCTCAGACTTCCCCGAGGCTACCCTGAGTCCCCAGCAAAGCTGAGGCCCGTGGCTATCGTGGGTGACTTGAGACCGTGACCCCTGGACACCGAGCACATTTGCAAGTGCACCATCTTCTGGGTCTCCCAAGAAGTCGTGCTTTGGGCTCCGAGTAGCCCTAGCCTCCAGCACCAGCTGCACCGAAGATCACTGGCCCCCACTCCACGAGTGTCCTGTAAGCCAGCTCCACGTGCGGCGTCACGAGGCTCCTTTGCGGTCGCTAGCCCGTTGGCTAGTAGCCCTTAACGAAGGCCAATCCTTTTCTTACTTGGCATCCTGGTTGCTCCAGGCCTGCCCTCACTTACCCTCGCTGGGTGAGTTCCACAGACCTTGCTGGTCTGCACCATCGACGATCTACATCTTCCTCGAGACTTGCCGTTGCCAAGGCTTGTTGGGTCCAATCCGGTCGCCGACACCTCAGCACTCGACAGACATCGATGTACCAGCCCGAATCCTGCTCCTGGTCACCGACAACGCCTCCTGGACCTCGTGGCTGAAGAGTCAAGACGACCGTCAACGCACCTGAAGCACTCGACATCGGTGGGCATCTGTCCATCGCCTTCCTGGTCACTGGCTAGTGACCCAGACTCTGTCCCCTCTGCTTTCAGGTTCACCAGAACTCCGATCCACTCTTGGATCCACCCGGACACTTTTCTCTTGGCCGCCAGCAGCACTTTGCAGCAGATCGCCATTCGAATCGACGACGAAACCCGACCCCGAAAGGCACCTATGCACCCGGCTTCCCTGGGTGAGGTAACACGAGTACTCCGGTGCTCCCGTGGGTAGAGACTCTTCAAAGTCCTAGATCTCAAAGGGTTTTGTCCTAGTCCTCTTTTAAGTGTCCCTTTCCTCTATTTTCCCGATCCCGACTTTCTCCATAGAAGTTAACGGCGTATCGCGGTTGTGTATTTACACTGCACGCGTCTCCCGTGGGTCCCCTGTGTCACTACCTTGGGTGGTTCCTTGTGGTCCAAGCACTTCTAGAGGCTCTAGGCCTAGTGTCTAGTTCAGTCGTGGTTCGCATACCACTTTATTGGTATATGGTTTGGTACGCCCCTAGGGCCCAAACGTGTATTTGTGCTATTACTGTGATTTAATATCTTATAACTTATGTACTTCGAACTCTAGCCTCATAAAGAGACTAGAGGGGTGTGTTTAGCAATAAATACATATATTTTGAATATATACCTGGTGTGGTGCTCTTTCATTTGGTCACTCAAGAGATTATAGACTGGTAAAACAAGCTGCTTTACATTCCTTCAAGACTTAGCCTGAAGGCTGCTCTCCATAGCTACCACTAGGATAGCTTTCAATAAGGTTGTCTTTAACCTATCTCCAATAAGGGGTTGTTTGGACTGGTGCAAGGTGCCCACTATAATTAGTGGACAGCATATGCCAGGCCAACTTCTCACATTGGTGTGCAGCGTGTGGGATTCCAGCTTGCTATTGTTTTACCAGATAATCTCAATTGAATTGATCAACTGAAAACCACTAAAGGTACCTAAGGTACATATAATTTAAGCTTAGAATAACAGTAAGTTCTACTGAACTTAGAGTTGTGTGTTAAGGGATAGCACAACCCTTTCTACAACTCAAGAGAGTTTAGTAGGCCACACTAGAGTAGGTAGTGCATACACCACACCACACTAGTAATGTCTTTAAGGGCAGGATCCAAAGAATCCTTGCAGGAAGCCATTGAGCTTCCACCCTCCAAGTATGATACACTCCCATTCTTGGAATTGAGAGCTTTATGTAACTTGAGAAAACTAAGGACAGGCCAAAGCCCCACCACCCAACACCTCAAGGAGTTGTTGGTGGCTTATGACCTTAGTAAGCCTGTAGGGACTGAAGGGGTAGGAGCTGAGGGTGGGGCAGGAGAAGAGGAGGAGGCCAGGGGTACCAGTACCCCCAGCCCCCCTCTGAAACTGGCCAGGAGGGTGACAATGACCCTGACCTGGATAACCCAATCCCTCCTGTGGAAGATGATGAGGATGATCAGAATGATGCCCTCTTTGTCCCCCAGGAAGGATTAAGAGTGTGCCCAGAAGGTCTAGATCTCCTTCTCAGGAGTCTAACCACTCTGGCACCTCAATAGGGAGCTCTGTCTCATCTCATAGGAGGGAATCCTCTCATGAGAGAAGAAAGAGGCTGGTCCAGTATGAGGAAACTCAGCTGGAACTCAGAAAGAAGCAATTAGCTTTAGATAGGGAATCCCTAGATCTCCTTAGAGAGAGAAGAAAGTTGGGACTAGAGTCCCATGGTGGCAGCAATATCCCTAGAGATAGGGAAAGGTCTTATGACCATAGAAACCTAAACAAGATTGTCCCTCCCTACCAGAGTGGGGATGACATCCACAAATGGATAACTGCACTGGAGAGGGCCTGTAAAGTTCAGAAGGTCCCCCAGAGGCAGTGGGCAGCAATCTTGTGGCTCTCCTTTGCAGACAAAGGTAGAGACAAGCTCCTCACTGTAAGAGAAGAGGATGCTGACAATTACACAGTCTTGAAGAGTGCTCTGATAGATGGGTTTGGCCTAACCACTGAACAGTATAGGTTGAAGTTCAGAGACACCCAAAAGCTCAGACTCAAGACTGGGTTGATTTTGTAGATTGTGCTACAAAGGCTCTGGAAGGTTGGATACATGGCAACAAAGTGCATGACTTTTTAGGATTGTACAATTTGATTATGAGGGAGCAGATCCTTAATAATTGTCAAAACCAGCTTTTGCACCAGTATCTGGTGGACTCTGATCTGACCTCTCCCCAAGAATTGGGAAAGAAGGCAGACAAATGGGTCAGAACCAGAGTAAAAACTAGAAATCAGGGTGGTGACCAGAAGAAAGATTCTACTAAGTCCCAAGAGAAAGGTGGGGATAAATCTAAGGATAAGTCCCCTACAGGGCCCCAAAATTCCTCTTCTGGGGGTGGGTCCCAAACTCCTTCCTCTCCTGAAAAGAAACCATATTGCCATGTCTGTAAAAAGCCTGGGCACTGGAAAACTGATCCCAGTTGCCCCAGGATTGGCAATAAAGAAAATGTTCCTCCCACAACTACTACCACCCCTCCTGGTACTACCAGTAGTAATCCTCCAGTTGGGAGTAGTGCACCCAAAAGTTAGGTGCTTTTGCAAGAGGAACAGAGGTGGGCCCTAGTTTAGACAGGGACCCCTCAACAGACTCCTCTGACTCTGATGGTGGTATAGGATTTGCCACCTTTACCATGGGTCCCATAGCATTGGGCAGGTACAGATTGGAGCCAATAATTAATGGTCAGAAAGCTGTGGCATTTAGGGACACAGGGGCTAGTGTCACCATGGTGGCAGGGAAACTAGTCCCCCTCACCAGCTTTTACCTGAGTTTAAATACCAGGTGACCAACATTGATGGTGTCAGAACAGATCACCCCATGGCCATAGTCAATCTCAGCTGGGAGGGGGTCACAGGCCCAAAGAGAGTGGCAGTGTCCCCCACCTTACCTGTAGATTGCCTGATGGGCAATGATCTGGAGATTTCAGCCTGGGCTGAAGTTGAACACCAAACCCATCTCAGGATGCTGGGCGTCCCTGTAAAGGCTAGTGGGGCTGTGATGGCCACAGCCCCAGCCCAAGATTTTGGAGAGATGGAGCCTGGAAGAATGGCCCACTCTCCCCCAAAAGAGAGCACAAGGGTTGAAGAAAAGTCTTCTTCCCTCCAGACAGTAGGTAAGGGTCAGCCTCCTCAGGGAACTGACCCTACCCCTAGTGAAGGAACTGCCCCAGAGGTAGTCAGGCCTGGCCTGGCCACACCCCTGATGGCAGAGGACCCTTCCAAGGTGGTACCCAGTCTGGAGCAGGTAACCTGCCCCTCTCTACCCTGCCTCAGCCAGCCCAGGGCTGCAGAGGTCAGGGAGGTCAGTGGACCCCCAGGGCCCCCTGTCCAGAGGAACCCCCATCAGCAGATTAGGGGCACCCAGTCTAGTAGCCCTAGCCAGGTGAAAACTCCTCTACACACTGAGGGATCCCCCATGCCTTTATGTAGGGACCTCCCCAGAAGGACTCTGGTAGGCAAGGGCAAACCTGGGACCTGAAGGTTCCAAACCTGCCCTGTCCCTCCAGTAGTCCATCCAAAGGGACCCAACCCCCAGCTGTAGGCAGCCAAAGGTTGACCCTTAGAGCAAAGTGCAACTCAGTCATGGAAAGACAGGCATACATGGTGACCAGTGATCTGAGGAAGCTGAGGCCAACATTCCTAGGGCCTCACTTCCCTACTCAGACACCTCACCAGCCTTGTACTTTACCTAAGCACACCAGAGGTAGTGATTCCCCATGGTGGAGACCCTCTCATACCCTTAGGGTGAGGGATTGCTTAGTGGACCATAACATAGGGGGCAACCATGCTAGTGCAGGTGCTTCCTTATATGGCCACTTAGTCAATATAGGCTCAACTGGCCAAGGTTAGCCTTATCTCCTTTCGTTTGGGGGGTTATGTAGGAAGGTGGAATCTGACTATATGGTTGCCCCCACTTTTTTTATGGTGTTTTGCTGGTTTATGACTTAGTTGGACTGGGATCCTGCTATTCAGGGCCCCAGTCTATCTGCTTTCTCTGTAAAATGGTTTCCATGTGCCTTAGGCACATCACTGATTGGGATCTGGAGTGCCCTTATAAGTCCCTAGTATATGGTATACTATGTACCAAGGGCATAGGTACCTCAGAGGCCTGCCAGGGGCTGCAGCATGTATTATGCCACCCCTGGAAGGCCATCCAAACTGACACCACAGGTCTGCTACTGCAGCCTGGGTAAGGTGGTGCATGCACCCCTTACTGTGATATAGGTTACCTATATCACGAAATACATACACACATATAAACCTATAAGTCACTCCTAAGGCAGGCCTTATCAATCCTAAAGGCAGAGTGCATGGTTCCTATGTGAGAGGGTGCCCCTGCATGAGCAGGGCCCCTCTGCAGCGTTCGGAGACCATCTCTGATGCTGTTTGTAGTGCAGCCTGACCATATACTCTTAAGCGCATTATATCCTCGCGGTAAAATGCTAACTTTGGAATGGCTGCACCTAAACATGTCGTGTTTGGTGTCAAACATCTTGGAATACTACCCCCCGCCAATTCTGGCGGCGGGGGTAGCATTCCACCCTTCTAGAGGGAAAGACATGTTAACTCTGGCTTACCCGGTAACTTCTTTCTGAAGCCCTGGCATCACAAAATGGATGCTGCTGCCACAGACACAAGTCTGGCCTCCTGCTGCTGGACGAAACTCCGGCAGGGGAGGCCTGGACAATAGGTTTCCTGTTGCAGGGAGGTGTGACCACCTCCCCAGACAGGATAATGTGTATTGGGGCTGGGTGGGTGCACTCTTAGAGTGCTTTGAAGTCCTGCACTGGGGGAGCAAAAGGCTCCTCTGTGCATATGCCAGTTCAAACCAGCTCAGGGGCTACCTGCCCCTGCTCTGGCGCGAAACTGGACAAAGGGAAGTGGGTGTAGCCACCCCTCCCTTGACCCTCCCATAGGTGGGGTCATAGAGTTAGTCCCTCCCTGTTTTACTGGTTAAAATGGGGAACCCTTGCCACAGCAAGATTAGATTATACCTGGACGAAACTCTGAAACTGAATCCTGGACCTTCGACGCTCTACGACAAGATTAGAGGACTGAAGAATCTCCCTTGGGGTCAAGGAGTGACTCCCCTGCTTGGCAGGCACCAAAGAAGCATCTGTCCGGTTCGCATTTCTGAAGCTCCCGTCGGACGCCGAAGTCATCGCATCACCAGAGGTGGATTCTCAGACTTCCCCGAGGCTACCCTGAGTCCCCAGCAAAGCTGAGGCCCGTGGCTATCGTGGGTGACTTGAGACCGTGACCCCTGGACACCGAGCACATTTGCAAGTGCACCATCTTCTGGGTCTCCCAAGAAGTCGTGCTTTGGGCTCCGAGTAGCCCTAGCCTCCAGCACTACCTGCACCGAAGATCACTGGCCCCCACTCCACGAGTGTCCTGTAAGCCAGCTCCACGTGCGGCGTCACGAGGCTCCTTCGCGGTCGCTAGCCCGTTGGCTAGTAGCCCTTAACGAAGGCTAATCCTTTTCTTACTTGGCATCCTGGTTGCTCCAGGCCTGCCCTCACTTACCCTCGCTGGGTGAGTTCCACAGACCTTGCTGGTCTGCACCATCGACGATCTGCATCTTCCTCGAGACTTGCCGTTGCCAAGGCTTGTTGGGTCCAATCCGGTCGCCGACACCTCAGCACTCGACAGACATCATGTACCAGCCCGAATCCTGCTCCTGGTCACCGACAACACCTCCTGGACCTCGTGGCTGAAGAGTCAAGACGACCGTCAACGCACCTGAAGCACTCGACATCGGTGGGCATCTGTCCATCGCCTTCCTGGTCACTGGCTAGTGACCCAGACTCTGTCCCCTCTGCTTTCAGGTTCACCAGAACTCCGATCCACTCTTGGATCCACCCGGACACTTTTCTCTTGGCCGCCAGCAGCACTTTGCAGCAGATCGCCATTCGAATCGACGACGAAACCCGACCCCGAAAGGCACCTATGCACCCGGCTTCCCTGGGTGAGGTAACACGAGTACTCCGGTGCTCCCGTGGGTAGAGACTCTTCAAAGTCCTAGATCTCAAAGGGTTTTGTCCTAGTCCTCTTCTAAGTGTCCCTTTCCTCTATTTTCCCGATCCCGACTTTCTCCATAGAAGTTAACGGCGTATCGCGGTTGTGTATTTACACTGCACGCGTCTCCCGTGGGTCCCCTGTGTCACTACCTTGGGTGGTTCCTTGTGGTCCAAGCACTTCTAGAGGCTCTAGGCCTAGTGTCTAGTTCAGTCGTGGTTCGCATACCACTTTATTGGTATATGGTTTGGTACGCCCCTAGGGCCCAAACGTGTATTTGTGCTATTACTGTGATTTAATATCTTATAACTTATGTACTTCGAACTCTAGCCTCATAAAGAGACTAGAGGGGTGTGTTTAGCAATAAATACATATATTTTGAATATATACCTGGTGTGGTGCTCTTTCATTTGGTCACTCAAGAGATTATAGACTGGTAAAACAAGCTGCTTTACATTCCTTCAAGACTTAGCCTGAAGGCTGCTCTCCATAGCTACCACTAGGATAGCTTTCAATAAGGTTGTCTTTAACCTATCTCCAATAAGGGGTTGTTTGGACTGGTGCAAGGTGCCCACTATAATTAGTGGACAGCATATGCCGGGCCAACTTCTCACAAAAGGTTAGAAGGGAGCAGAAAGAGACTAAATAAAAGTCAGAAACTAGCAGAAAGAGGCAGAATTAAGGGCAGAAACGAGCAGAAAGAGGCAACATAAACTTGAAAAATGAACAGAAAGAGGAAAAGTAAAGATGAGAAACGAGCAGAAAGAGACTAAATAGAGGTCAGAAACCAGCACCAAGAGACAAAATAAAGGTGGGAAACAAGAAGAAAGAGGCAAAATAAAGGTCAGGCACAAGCAGAGAGAGGCAAAATAAACACGGCAAATGAGCAGAAAAAGGCAGAATGTAGGACAGAAGCAGCAAACAGAGCAAGAATAAAACTCAGAAACAAGCAGAAGAGTCAAAATCAAGGTCAGAAACAAGCAGAAAGAGGCAAAATAAAGCTAAGAACCGAGGTGAGAAAGGAGCAGAAATAGGGAAGATAAATGTGAGAAATTAGCAGAAAAAGGCAGAATAAAGTTTAGAAACTTGCAGAAAGAGACAGAATAAAGATTAGAAATCAGCAGTAAGAGGCAAAATAAATGTGAGAAAGGAGCAGAAAGAGGCAAAATAAAGGTCAGCAATGAACAGAAAGATGCAAAATAGAGTTGAAAAACGAGCAGAAAGAGTCAGAATAAAGGTCAAGAACGGGCAGCAAGAGGCAAAATAAAGGTGAAAGAGGCAAAACAAAGGTGAGAAATTAGCAGAAAGAGGCAAAATAGAAGTCAGAAACCAGCAACAAGAGGCAAAATAAAGGTGAGAAACAAGCAGAAAGAAGCAAAATAAAGGTCAGAGGGGAGCAGAAAGAGGCACGATAAAGGTAAGAAAAGTGCAGAAAGATGAAGACTAGAGATCAGAAACAAGCAGAAAGAGATATGATAAAGGTGAGAACCGAGCAGAAAAAGGCAAAATAAAGGTGAGAAGTGAGCAGAAAGAGGCAGAATAAAAGCCAGATACGAGCAGACAGAGGCAAAATAAAGGTGAGAAACAAGCAGAATGAGACAAAATAAAGGTCAACAATGAGCAGAAAGATGCAAAATAAAGATGGGAAACGAGCAAAAAGAGGCAGAAGAAAGTCAGAAATGAGCAGCAAGAGGCAAAAAAAGTTGAGAACCAAGCAAAAAGGGGCAAAATAAAGGTAAGAAACGAGCAGAAAGAGTCATAATAAGGGTCAGAAGGGAGCAGAAAGAGGCAAAATAAAGGTAAAAAACAAGCGGAAAGAGGCAGAATAACAGTCAAAAGGGAGCAGATAGAGGCAAAATAAAGGTCAGAAACAAGTAGAATGAGACAGAATAGAGGTTGGAAATGAGCAGCAAAAGGCAGAATAAAGGTCAGAAAAGAGCAGAAAAAGGCAAACTAAAGGTCAGCAACGAGCAGAAAGAGGCAAGATAAAGGTGAGAAAAGAGCAGAAAGATGGCGAATAAAGGTCAGAAACTAGCAGAAAGGGGCGAAATAAAGGTCAGAAATGAGCAGAAAGAGACAAACTAATGATTGGAAACAAGCAGAAGGAGGCAAACTAAAGGTCAGAAAGGAGCAGAAAGAGACAAAAATATGGTCAGAAACAAGCAGCAATAGGAAGAATCAACGTTAGAAATGAGCAGAAAAGGTGAAATAAAGGTCAGAAATGAGCAGAAACAGGCACAAAAAGGTCAGAAATGAGCTTGCTGCAAATTGCTGAGACCTCGTCAGAGGCTTCCCACCCATTTTCAACCACTCTGCAAGGGGGCCTCCTGATGCACTACTGGTTGGGGGATGAATTCCCCTTGGCTACTGAGGGTCATTGAAGGCCAAGAAACCCTATTGTTGCCACGAGTAAGTCCCCAACAACGGAAATGCTGAGATTAGGGGTGAGTACGCAGGTAAACACCAAGCCGCTGGCTGGTTGGCAGAGTTTTTGCCGACGTCTGTGTTCCAAATGGAGCACGAAGTGGCAACACTCAGCGAACTAAAAACACAATATGGGCCACTAGGCCTAAGGATGTATTGATGGGGTGTTGGAGTATTCCTGTCTTAGGACGATTCCCCTCACCCACCCAAGGGTGGCATGCTTCATCATCGGGGATCTCCTCGCACTACAAACCTAGTCGTAGTGCGGGCTACGACCCCCTGACTGAGAGGGAGGAGCTCAGGGACGTTTTTTTATGGAGATTTTGAGTTGTACTAAACCTCTAGATGAGATGGGTGTGGTGGAACGGGAGAAAGGTAAAGGTGAAAGGTGATTAAAACTAACTCAGTGTTATGCTAAGTGACTTTATTCTGGCATCCACAGGTCAGGATTAAAATAACAGGCTAGGACAGAGAGTGCTTCAATCTGTCAGAGCAATGAAATGGTCGACATGTTTCTGCCTAACACTCCCCTGGGGGATGTAGCGGCTTTCATCAGGACCAGAGTGACAAAAAATGAGAAATATGGTGCAGTGTCCCCTAGTACTAATTCAGTAAAGTGGAAACAGTGTGTGAAACTCGAATTATACAACCAGTAGTTGAAATAAGAAGTTCACTCAGCCATATAGTATACTGGTCAAGAAGACTCCCTGGAAAGAGAAACAAAAGTGTGCAAATAATAAAACAGTAAGCACCAACCCCATATATACATGGCTCTTAAAAGAGTACAAATTATAACAGCAAATCACATGATAATGCTGAAAAACACCTACCCGAATCGTCGGTTGAGCGAATGGAAAACCTAGAACGTTGGCATTGCAAACTCAAGGTGGTATTCAATACCTGTTTAAGAGCATAAAAGCATCAAGGCAGTGACATAATGCATGACCAAAAACAATGCTCATAAACACACAGAATATACAGTTGACAGTGCTACATTAAATGAATACACCTTAAAGTGTCAGGTGCAGAACATTTCTTGTAGGGTGTAGTAACAATTACATGTAAATGTATTTGAGAGAGAACTGTGCTCCCACTGGTCTCATTGTCACCAATGCACCCAGGCTGTTCTTAGAGGATAAGCCATTCAGAAAAGACTGGCCCCTGATAGCTTGGCGTTGTACCAGGGACTGGTAGATTTTGATAATTAGCACGGTCAAATGTATGGCAGACGCCATTATGGTGGAGATCCAACTTCTGAAGGGCCAAATTAAAACAACCATTTCTGCAACACTCTTTAAAAAAAACATGGACGCAGTCAACAGAACCAGTAAAGATCACAAAGAAAATCTGCTGGAGTCAAAAATAAAAACAAAATCAGAAAGATCTAGCACAGTTTGCATTGGATAAAGTTTATCCATACACCTCAGATGACTTCAAACCACCAGACCACAACCAACAAGGACACGGTTGTGGCCCAGATAACTTGTCCTCAGGATCTTGGTATAGTACATCTGATCCCGATTCATGGGCTAGTGAGTCAGAGTCTGGCAACGGAAGGTCATATAAACGAACAGTGAGAAGGAGGGGGAGAGCCAGATGGCGAGGCAATCCTGCATTTAGTCCTCAACACCAATGGTGTCCACCTGGTCCTTGGAACTACTCGATGCCACCACAACAGTTGATGACACCCTTTCAACCACCACCCCTACCTTTTTATAATCCATCTTTTTTAGAACAAGGATGAGGACGGTCCAGAGGAAGAAGGAGACAACGATCCCAGGTACATTAGGATCTACCCCCATCTCCTCGAACCACACGGAGTATGAGCAAGACAACCGCATTACCAGGGACGAGCAGGGAGACAACCTGATAGTCAATTTGAGCCAAAGAACTCTTAGTAATTGTGAATACAAACTGCTCAACAAAGGCCTAGGCTTTATACCAACATACCTGGGAGACCCTTTCCAGATTAATCAGGAGCTTGCACAATTCTTTCACAAGATCTGCCTTACATTCTTCTTCTCTAAATAAGAAAACATAATGCCTATACCACAAACATTGCATACCACCTTGTGTAAGAAATATACGTTTATGCCACCTCTACTTTCCATACCACCGGAGGTTGCCACTTTTGAAAAGGTTGTCATGAAAGATGTGAACTTCGGTCTTACCCATAATCAATCTACATATCAGAATCTTTCTAAAAAAGAACAGGAGTCACTTCTTTGTGTGAGCACTGACAAATCGATCACGATTAAACCAGCAGATAAAGGTGCCGCTATCGTTATTTTAGATACCGCCACCGACAGAAATGAGTGTCTCAGACAACTATCCGTGAGGAGTGCCTATCGCCCCCTGAAGCAGGACCCCACCAATAGAATACTCAAGACCATCACTACAACAGTCACAGAACCCAAGGACAAAGGATGGATCCCTACAAAAGAAGCGGATTACTCCCTATTTCTATGAGCTCCCAAAAATCCACAAAGATCAGAGACCGCCCCCTGGCCATCCCATCATTTCAGGCATAGAATCCCTGCTGGAACCTTTATGTCAGTTTGTTGTTTTCTTCCTTTGACCAGTAGTGTTGGATATGCCTACATTCCATCAAGACACCAAAGCGGTTCTTAACTTACTCCGGGATGTGGAATTTGATGAAGACGTGGACCACTTGGTATCCTTTGATGTGGAATCATTGTATACATGTATCCCCCTGGACCAGACACTCATTATGATTGAATCCTTGTTAAGAGCAAAAGAGACTGAGACAATAACGCCCATCTCCTTCATCATGTACTGTGGCAATCTTGCGATGAAAGAAAACTTCTTTCAATTTGAGAATGACCCATTCCTTCAGATATCAGGAACTTCTATGGGCAGTACTTTCGCCCCTAGTCTGGTGAATTTGTACGTCCATTCCATGGAATCAGATCTCATATTGACGCATAGCAATCCATTTCTGACCCATATCCAGTTGTGGAAGCAATATCTAGATGATGTTCTGGGGATTTCGGGAGGTAAAACAAATGAGATTATGGATTTCCATCTGTGGCTTAACAACTGTAAAGACTTTCTGAAGTTTACGTGCACACACAGCAAGGAGGAACTACCTTTTCTCGACCTAAGGATCTGATCTTCACGGGGGGGCTGAAGACAGAGATCCACAAAAAACCTATGGCGAAAAACTCCCTCTTATCGTACACTAGTTATCATCCTAAATCTCAGAGGGATAACTTGCCATATGAGCAGTTTTTACGTCTCAGACATAACTGTACAGATCCGGATACATTCAAGTATCATGCATGTACTCTAGAGGGACAATTACTGGATCGCCACTACCCTCGGGAATCTGATCAAGAGGTCTGTGAAAAGAGCTAAGAACAACAATAGAGAAGCTCTTCTAGAAGCCCGAGCACACAAAGAACAGACAGATCGGCTGATCTGCGTGAGTACCTTCAGCAACAGGTCCAACTTCATCCAAAGATCTATTAAGAAGATTTGGAAGATTTTGAACAAAGGAACATGCTCCCTGTTGAAACCTATGTTCTCTTTCAAACGGAGAGCAAATTTGAGAGACAAACTTGTACATACGAGACCACGAACCCTTATGACAACACAGCAGAACACCTTATGGGATATCCAACTGGTCAGAGGACATTTTCCGTGTGGTACCTGTAGTGTATGCAGTCAGACCATGCACACCACGCATATTGATATAGGTACAGAGAGACCTTGGGTGTTACAACATCACACTAATTGCAACTCTGACAAATTGATTTATTGAATCACATGTCCTTGTGGTCTGAGATACGTAGGTATGACTACCAGAAAAAAAAAGATCCGTATCTCAGAACACAAGAGCACCATCTGTTGCAACAAAACCTCCACCAAACTGACAACCCACTTTCATGATATGGAACATAAGGCTGATGAACTGACATGGACGGTCTTGGACAAACCAGCTATTCCATTATCAATTGCGAACATCACACAGTTCCTGTTTAATAAAGAACAGCGTTGGGTGCACAGACTTAAGAACGACAACACAGGTTTAAATGACGATATCCCCTGGTTTTCGCTATCTCTCCCATAATCTACTCCTAGTTGTTTTGAAGTGACCTGCTGACACACTGTTTAACTTCTTGTTTTCACATCAAAATTTTGCATGTCAGTACTGACTATTCCAACACACACTAGTGGACTGTCCTTATTTCGAGATAGTGACAGGATGCATAGTATTTTGTATCTTAAATAAAGGACTGACCGACATACCGTCTGTGCTCATCCATCTATCCCCTTTTTGTAGACAGCTACCGTGCACTATGATTGCTGAAGCCCGTTTTCACTCCTGTGGGGGCATAAAACAACTCTTTGCCATGCCATTCCCTCTGTTTTGTTGTATGTCTGTGAGATGCTAACAATTGGGCCTGCCCGATTAATCACACACTAGCCGCGAGAATATTAGGATTCGGGCCATAGAGGCTGACTACATTTCCCAGAGTGAGCCTGCATCTGTAGGGCATACGGGATGTTGGACCGTGATGACACAGTATGCACCGCGGCGGTGAGAGACTGCCAGGCTGTTCTGCATTAGGCTGACTACATTTCCCAGAGACAGCCTGTGCTTGTACGACGTACAGTGTGTCAGCCCGTGATGACGTGGCACACACCGTGTTGGTGTGTACCTGCCGGGTGATTTTAAAATGAGGGATTTAAAAGCGAGGAACACTGTGGCACCCATCTGTTCCGGGGTACAAAGAGGCAAGAGGAGTGAAGAAAGAAGCAAAAGAAATGCAGAAAGAGGCAAGAGAAGTGCAGAAGGAAGCAACAGAGCTGCAGAAACAGGCAAGAGATGTGCAGAAAGATGCAAGAGAGGTGCAGAAACAGGCAAGAGAGGTGCACAAAGAGACAACAGAGGTGCCCAAAGAGGGAAGACGAGTGCAGAAAAAGGCAACAGGTGTGCATAAAGAAGCAAGAGAGGTGCAGAAAGAAGCAAAAGTAGTACAGAAAAAAGCAAAAGAGGTGCAGAAACAGGCAGGAGTGGTGCAGAAAGAGGGAACAGGGGTGCAGAAAGAGGCAAGAGAGGTGCAGAAAAAGGGAAGAAGCGTGCAGAAAGAGGCACGAGGGTGCAGAAAGAAGCAAGAGAGGTGCAGAAAGAAACAAAAGAAGTGCAGAAAGAAGGAACGGAGGTACACAAAGAGGCAAGAGGGTTGCGGAAAGAGGAAAGAAAGGTGCAGAAAGAGGCAAGAGAGTTGCACAAAGAGGGAATAAGGGTGCAGAAAGAGGCAAGAGGGGCACAGAAATAAGCAAGAGAGGTGCAGAAAGAGGCAAGAGCAGTGCAGAAAGAAGCAACAGAGGTGCAGAAGGAGGCAAGAAAAGTTCAGAAAGAGGCAAGAAAGTTGTAGAAAGAAGCAACATAGGTGCAGAAAGAGGCAAGAGAAGTGCAGAAAGAGGCATGAGAGGTGCAGAAACAGGCAGGAGACATGCAGAAATAGGGAACAGGGGTGCAGAAAGAGGCAAGAGAGTTGCAGAAAGAGGGAAGAAGGGTACAGAAAGAGGCAAGAGGGGTGCAGAAAGAAGCAACTGAGGTGCAGGAAAAGGCTACAGAGGTGCAGAAAGAGGCAAGAGAGTTGCAGAATGTGGAAGAGATGTGCAGAAAGAGGCAAGAGAAGTGCATAAAAAGAAAGAAATGTGCAGAAAGAAGCAAAAGAAATGCAGTAAAAGGCAAGAGAGGCGCAGAAAGAAGCAAGAGTGGTTTGCACACCATTAGTAACAATTTAACACCCACATTCAGCAATAAGTAACAGGTGACCATTCTAGGTTTGCAAAGGGCCTTCCACCATGCTGTAACACTTGTCCCTGCAATTTTGGTAACATTTGAGCCGCTTGAGCTAGAAACAAGGTTTTTTTTTGTTCAAATCTGCAGATTATGTAGTAGAGGATGGATTATGTGGCTAATGCGGAAAATTTATAATTGTGCGAACGTCGGTGCAGTCAAACAGTTGCTTAATTCCAGTGGCCCTCCTCATACCTCTGACTAGGTCCACAAGTGCTCCTCAGTATTTCCTTCTTTTTTTTCTCATTGAGTTTATAGTTTAGCTTCTATGGAAATGAGGAAGACTAAACCTGAGGTTACCACTCCACAACACAGACTACCATACCACATAATTACACTCCATAACACATAATCCCACTCTACATAATTCCTATACACTAAATACCACATACTTTCTATCCACATAATTTCACTGCACAACATACAACATAGTTCCACTACAAACAACCTACATCCACTCCACTCCAAAAAACATTAGTAAAAAACTTTTACATTTACAACACCAATAGCTCTAACTCTTGCAAATGCAAGACCTATTATATTACAAATGCTTCTGTAACTGGTAGACACGTTTACAGAGTGGTGGAGAAAGGGGGCTGCGCCTCCAACCAGTGCTCAGGAATTCCGCTGCGTAGGAATTACAGGAGGTACCAGGAGGGCTTCTTGGCCCCCAAAGTCCCTCAGGAGTAAAGTGGACATCATCCTGTCGTGTAGTTCCTATAGTACCCCTGCAGGACCTGCGCATTTGGATAACATAAACTGGGCTTGGTGGCAGACTGATTCTGTGCACCCCCACCGCGTATGTTAGCCGGATTTACATTAGCTAGCTCACAGTGCCACTAGAATCTCCTCTTATCGGGGAGAGATTAGTTTCTGGCCACCTTAGATCATGACAACCCTGATCCCTCAGATTCGTGGAAACAATATACTACTTTTCGCTCAGTCACTCGTGCTTACTTATTCGGTTTGTCTCAGAGAGTTACACAGAATAAACAGTCTGGGCGTTTCAATAAGTATTTATTGAACAGTTGTTATTCTAGTGTAAAATATATGTGCTGCAGCAACCAGCAGACAATAGCAGAGATATATTATCAGCAGTACGATAAAAGTGAAGGGGTAGAACAGTTCTACCATATTGCAATAATCATGAATACATATATGAATATAAAAGCATTATGAAAGTGCGCGTACTCCTACGATGCCTAACTAGATGTACCTGAGTGTACCTAGCATATGTGTAGGTCTAGAAGCCTAAAAGCCAAGAATCCTTCTAGGATTTAGTCGAACCCCATTACCTGAATAGAGAGAGTGTGGGACCCCGTCCTGGTCTCGAGTTGGACACCCCACAAGGGCTGTGTTAGAATGCTGTCAGCTGGAGTGACTGCATGCAGGAGCCTCAGCGTCTCTGGTCAGTGTGTCAGCATGGACGTCTCGGTTCCCTCTATCCTACCGTGGCAAGATGTGGTGCATTTATACCCTAAAGTGTCTTGTCCCTCAGTATGGTTTGTATTGGTCTTTGTTAGACATGAGGAAGACGTCAGGGGTGAACTTTGTACATAGATATTATGCGGGAGATGTAGCTGGTGAATGCTCATGCATAATTTATGAGTACATTGTAGGCCTGTGTTCAGGAAAAACCCTGTAGTGTTCTAACCACAGACTAGATAACGTTCAACCCTCAGAGCTTGTTGTGTACTGTAGGGAACTAATGTAGGTGAAAGATCATGTCTATATTATTGCATAGAAGATCATGACCATAATAGGGCATAGACGACTATGACCAAAATAGGGCATATACGAGTAAGACCATAATAGGGCATATGCGAATATGACCATATACGGCATATATGAACGCGTCTATATTAGGGCCTCTATATGAAACATAACACCCACTCCACTTTCGAATTGGATGACAATGACCATACTTAAAATCTGGACAATTTAAAAATTCTCTTAAAAAACAGCTAAAAACATGATGTTAAAAGACATTTAAAAATGATTAAAAATGTTTAAAAGTCAGCTATTCTTTTGTTGCCACTTGAAAAAGTCAATTCTGTCTCACTTATAAAAGTTGCATTACTACAAGCAGAAGAAGGCCATTCTTTCTCAAGTGAGAGTGTCAATTTAGGAAATGTTCCAAATTTAGTTCGTTTATTTATGAAACAAAGTGAAGAAGCCGAATTCTTTCCCAGGACGAGATGAGCCAATTCAAGATTAAGGGGCCGATTCTGATGCGGGTTGGAAAAGCTTCCCGACCGAATCGGTTGGGAAATGGTGTCCGACCCACTCGGATCGGGAAAGTCCGACCGGCGGAGTAGGATGCATCCGGATGCTTCCAGATACGATTTGGTTGAACTCCCATTGACTTCAATGGGAACATTTGTTCCTAACCGCATCAGAATTGGGCCCTCGGTCGGGAAGACACGTTCCCGATCTGATTTGGAAGGAGCAAATGCCGTTAGGAGGCCTTCCTAACCGCATCAGAATCAGGCCCTCGGTCGGGAAGCTTTTCCAACCCGCATCAGAATCGGGCCCTAAGTGTCCTGGCTGGGAGATACAGCATTATCGGTGTTAGCTACTGCAGACGACAAATCCAACGCCTCACAGAGAACGTCAATCGCACATAGATGGAATTCAGCACTGCCAACAGTCGGTGCTGCGGCAGATTGTGCGGCAGTTGTTACCTGAGTGCCTGTGGAGGAGCCACCTAACCCAGCAGGAGCAAACTGTGGATCCTCAAGGAATGCGTTCATCAGAATTGGAAGACGCTGGGGACAACGCAGAGCATGGGCCTTTAGGGGGTCCAGCATAGCATCCATGTCCGGAGGCGTATCTGATGGAAACGTTAGACAGAGATCAACGTGCATTCTTCTCCGCAAAACAGGCATCGAAGAACAGGTAAGATGCAGTCCACCCAGACTGGTCTAAACGATAGAAACCAAGAGGCGTTCAGTTCTCTTAGGCAAGGTATACCCAGAAGCTGCACCATGCGTTCACGGTATTTCCGCTCCATGAGTATGTTCGCCATTTCCTTGGAAATTGGGCCATCCATTGCGTAGCAGTAAGATTACAATCAGGACTCCTGCAATTAGGAACAGAATAAGCGGGAGACCTCCAAACACGCTTCCCAATACGGAGTGTATAAAATTTGGGATTACGCAGAGGACTGTCTGAAAGGTGCTTAATAGTCCTGACCCTATTGTTGTAATTTGGCAGCACTTAAGTTAAGCATTGGCTGAAGACAGCCTGTATTTAGAGGCTAAATTGTCCGCTTTGTGGAATCCATTTTGTATTTCTGGCAGCCATTTTGGCTGCCATGTGCTACCATGTGCTCACCATGTGCTCTGTCCTACCTTCCTGTCAACTGCTCTTGAAATCTGCCTAGAGACAAGTTAACTTTAGTTCCTCTTGCTTTGCACATGCTCAGTTGAGCTTGCAGCTGTTTCAAGTTTATAAATGTCAGGATGTGTCTACTAAAAGTAGAAACTGTTAGCTCCACCCACTTGTCGACTGTGCATTCTCTGTATGACCTTATATGTACCTACAACCAGCATTTGTGTTTGTACCGCCTTCATTTGAGCCCCTGTGTGGGTATAAAAGGACCAGGATCCTTCCATTCAGTGTGCTACTTCATGCATTACTGAAGGGTGATGTGTGAATGTTAGCTCCACCTTATAAGGTTTAATAAACTCTGTCTTTTATATTTCAGTTTCTGTGCCAACTTCTTCCTAAGTGTCTGAGGACTCTGTGCAGAGAAGGGAGAACCCCTAAGCACTGGTAGGCCTTGCTGAGGCTCACTATTACAAATTGGCGCTTCCAACGTGGGACTCATCAAAAGACTCGGATGCCCGAAGGACTGGTCGCGACGAAGGATTGGAATCTCGCTTTTGGACGCGATCGCTGCCTGAGGAGACCTGAGTCTTGGCACCCATGGCGTTTTTCCTTTCTTTCTGATCTGACCATCCCGGCGGCGCCGGTCCTTGACTGAGATCTCTTCTGTTGATTTGCCGTGCAGTGACCATTTGGTCAATTTGAGAACTTGGCAGTTGGAACCTGGACACCATTTGATTGGTAAGAGCCGTTTTGCGGCACTTGCTGTTGGTTTGATGCCTTTGATTGGTAAGGTAGTTTTAGTAACACTTACTGTGGCTTTGTTTGTATGATTGGCCAATTTTGGAATTTGTTTTGTAATTATATATGCATTGCAATACATATAGGCGGGTAATGAGGAGAATTTTCTCTATTTGAAATTGTTTGAACAGCGCAACGTACAAACAGTACCTTAAGCGCTACTTTGATTATAATACTGCATATTCTGCACTATTTTTGGCATGCCTGTTTCCAGTACACTTCGCAGAAAGTGTTGCTGTTTTGGAGGTACCGATATGGATTTAGTAAGTACTTAGTTGACTCCCCTCAGAGGGGATACCTAAATAGGTTTACGTATAGTAAAAAGATATTTCTTCCTTGGTGACTAAGTACCCCATGGAACTAAATATGTACATAAAACGGATCCGGATCTGCGCACTTAGTAACATTCATAAGTGGTGATATGCAGAGCGCTTTTTGAGTGTTCTACCAGCCAAAACTGGCGAATTTGGTGTATTTTGGCTTCTTGACCATGGAACAGTTTTTTGGGCTACTTTTGAGAGCTCTTCTTGTAAATATGACTTACAATTAGTATTTACAAATAGGTTGGTCTTGCGTACACTTTGTAAGCTGTCCTAAGTATTGATTTGTGGGTTAAATATGTGTTTCAATGTCTATGTGGGGTTTGTGGTTTGACATTGGTAATACTTGTGTGAGTACTCTTTGTGAAAGAATGTCTAGCTTTAAGCGCGCTGTGTTGTGTACTCTGCGTGTATGACCCCCTTCTGTAACTGTCTGAATGAGCTCAATGAGTTTGTTTATGTTTTTTTGCTGTCATCATTCTGTTATGCAAAATGTCATTTAGTTACTTACATATTAAATAAAAATCCAGAAATGAATTATATGACATACGCTAAACAGCTGCATGTTACTATTAAATTGACAGAGTACGACACTGTACATGTGTGCAAATTGCCACAATGCTAAAGATAAAATTAGAATTCGTATTCAATAGGATTAAAATAGGCCTCATACAGAGGAATAAAAACGAAATTGTGTGTTTTGTAATCAATAGACTAAAATACACGTTACAGCATTTTCCTTAAATACATTGTATTAGACATTAAAAGGCATGCACATCATATGAGTGAATTTGGTCGTTGCTGAACTAAATACACATTATAGAAAGATAGATTTGACTGCATTGAAATGCCTCAGTTTTTAAATAGACTGTGACATGCTTTCTTTCAGCACCCGAGAAAAAAGCTTTCCAACAGCTGTGTTTAAACTGACTAACTGAAAAGAAACTGTTTGACACAGCAAATGGGGATTTAACTCTGTCAGGGTATTTCAAATAATAAAGGGGTTTTTTCCTGAGAAAGGCGTGAAAATTCGACGCCTGCTGACAAACAACAGCTGCATAAATAGCATATGGCTATTCCTGATCACGGCCACAGACAGGAATGCTGAGTCAGCGAAATTTTAAGTCAGTGTAAAACTGGTATAAGGGCCTGCATTATTTTAAAAGTTTCAAAAAACCAGTTTCATTATTTTGGATAACAGAGAACAAAATTGAAAGTAGGGATTTCCTTTCTTAAATGCCTTTTTTACATAAGTACATCTGTGGTTCTGATGTTAAATGATAACTGTCCTTTTAAAAAGTGGCGCAGACTTTTCATGTTTCAAGTAAGGCTTCTGTGCTTAGGGTTATGAATGAATGCGTTTAAATATGATAGGCTACGAATGAAGCTTGCTTTTCAAATGTGGAATCATCAAAATGGTTGGTTTTGATTAAAAAAATAAATAAAGTTAATTATATGAAAAAAAATATATTGTTAAACATAAATGCTTTAAATTCGTTTTTTCATCTTTATAAAGCCTAATCATCATACTGTGAATTCCTAGTATCAAAGTTGAATTTAAGCAGTGCTGTACCGCAATAAGAAGGGAACTTAAATGTGAAATGTCACTTTACCCAGCCGTACAAAACTCATTTTTATAAGGGTATATCTTATACATTTCTGATTTCCCATTCCTGGGCTATCTAGAGAACACTCTGGGGGTTCCTATTATGCAAAAATATTGTAGGATATTCATTTTTAAGTGCCCCTACCACCAAAGTCGAAATTGAGCTAAATTCACAATTTTACAAGCAGTTCTACCACTCAAGGCAGTTTTAACGTGCTCTCAGGCTTCCATAAAGTATATGCAAGTATAAAACAAACAGCTGACCTACTGCACCCAACACACTGTACATAAATGAAAATAAGTATACAGAAACCAGCAGACGTTATTATCCTACCTTTAAATTACTGGCAAACGGATCGGACAGGACTGCCTTTTAGCTGTGATTCTCCAGAGTTGCTTTGCATTACGAAAACCGCATGGCAAGCCTTGCACAAACAAAATGAACAGCTGCTGAACGGGTCAAAGGTCGGAGTTCTGCATTTAGCAACTTAGCAGGGTGAAGGGTAATGTTTGCTGGGACACTTCGACCTTCGAAAAGTTTTTGAAAGACGAGATGATAGCGCAAAGAGAGAAAGAGAAGCTTTGCTTCCTATTTTTGGCAAACACACGTTTTGCGCACTCATATGAAACGAAGGAAAACAGCCCTCAGTTGAGCATTGATCTGCCAGGTATATAAAATAATGGTTTTAGTTTAAAGAATACTGTGTAGGGGCTACGATAAGGAGGAAATGGATTTTAGTTTGCATTCATGCGCCCTCATGTTAATCTAGTACAATTGCTCAAGGAATTGATACATTTGTTGCTGACGCTTTCTACAGTACTCGATGTGCTTGAATCAGAGAATAGCCACTTTCTAAGATATCTCCTACAAGTTTGTTTGTGCCCAGTTGCTACAAATAGGGGTTGAAAGTGTTGACAGAAGTAAAACCTGTTTCAGGTTTTCCTACTGTCAAAATGGGGGAAGGAGGCTAGCTCCTCTACAAATTAAGGGTAGGCAAAATTATGTTTTCTCTCTTCTTTTTCTCACTTTTTTTGAGTCTGTCTAAGCTGTCTAGGAAATGGCCATGTGATAGTTATTGGCTATTCTGTAATACTGTTTTAAAATTGTTAGAATTAATAAGCTATGTTACTGCCCATCCTGTATGAAAGAATGAGTAGAACAGATTGATGTTCCCTTATTTGATCTTTAAGGAGAACTGTATAGTGGCGGTTTCTGTTCAAAAATCTCAGGTGGCAACACTATTATTGTTTGTTATTCTCATGTTCTATACAGTTTTGCAAGGGCATTGCTAGTTTTTTATTAGCTAGTCTCTGTCAATAAGCTGACAGCCCTTATTAGAGCTGGAGATAGGGTTTTTTTTCCTTTTGAAAATGATGTTACATAGTCCAGATCGTGAAAAGTACAATGCAGGAAAGACGCTCATGTGATCCTTAGCAAACATTTTGAAGGAAAATATTGTTTTATAGGAGTTTGTTTGTCATAACATGTTCTGCTGAAGAAAATGTACCCACTATGTTGAAGTTTAGTTCTTTTTGCAATAAGAATCCCTGTTAAATTAGCAGTTTTAGATTTTCCTGCTGCGCCTATAACATGAGAGCATGGTCCTAAGCATAACATGTAAGAGAAATTATTTTACAAGTGTCTGCAGTCCTGTATAAGTAATGTAAAATCTATGAGTAAAAGTGTAGAACATTTCCTTTTTCTTGAGGGTTCTTCAGATTAGTAATATAGGAATACACCAATGTAAGTATTTGGAGTATGTCTGTATTGTTTTTCTCTTTTCCTCAGAATTTAGTAAATGAACACAGACTTCCTTGGCTGTTTGGGATTGGGTGATGTATTACTCTTGTCAGTTCACCAAAACGTTCCTTTTATACTTGCCAATAGGTCCAGGGTTTTCTACTCTTAGATAGATGAAGTGGTTCTTGGGTGCCTTGCTAATGTATGGGGTGCCCCAGGACTAAGAAAGTATTCTGAGACTATCCTCTCTGTTGATAGATTATTTCTGTGCCTTGTCTAAAGACCTCTTGTTCTGTCCACCAATAGATATTTGCTGCCTTACAACCATTGCCAGAGGGGCCCGGACATCAGATCCAGCCTGGGGAGTCAGCGCCACTGCAGCTTGAAGCCAAAGTGAAGGTAACCAGCACAGGCGTTGCTGGCAACTAGGACCTCAGTGAAGGCGGAAGCCCTGGGATGTGAATTGTGTACCCCTGCCACTGTCTTGGGCGAAAGACGGGGTCACAAATCAGAAAGGAGAAATCATGGATCAAGTTTTTGATGCCCAGCTGAGAGAGTCACAGACCGACCAGAACGGCAAGGAGGCTTTGCTTGAGGTGACCCCTTTTGAAACAAGGGTTGCTTCAGAGATCCTAGCATCAGGCCTCTTAATCCTGGTCCCAAAGTGAATGCAAGTTTGCACCTTTGTTTGTTGATCAAGAGATACCTGGGCACACTGGATGCAATTTGTGGCCCTAACAAAAGAGCAGTGCGCCAGCAGAGCAATATAGGAGTTAGGGAAGGACTTGAGTTTAGGGTACAGGTGCTGTGCCTCTGGTGCCTGTTAGATTAAAGTGAAGAGAACTTGTGCACTGCTTGAGACACTGGACAGGATCGTTGAAAGACTTTTTCTTCTCAAACTGGGCCGTGATTCTTGAGTTGCGAGTTGTGCAGCTCCACCGTGGGAACAACAAGAGCCTGCCTGTGAGGCTCAAACGGACACAGGGAGAAGACTCCCCTCTGGCTGGTTCCACAGCAGCTAAAATTTCCCAAGGACTCTTTTTTTTGTTAGTAATGTACCCCTTTGGTCGTCCCATTTTTGAGGAGGAGCAGCCCTTTGCGGCTCCTTGTCCTAATTCCTATGGCCCTGTGTGGTCCTCCTGGTCCTTTGGAGCCAGGATGGTTTTTGTAATAATCTGTCTGACTTCTTTAATATTTGCATTACTTATAATGCTTATTCTACACGAAAAATGTTTTCCTGAGCAGTTGACAAATATTACTTTGCCCTCCTCCTAAAAATATATTAAATTGATATTTTAGCCCTCACAAAAGAAATACTGGAAAAGTCTATTGAAAATGTTTTTATTAAGTATGTGCTGTTGGCTATTAATTGAAATAGATAGTCACTGAAATACATCAGAGCCCTGAAACTTAGAATTAGACTAGATGATTTTGGACTCTTGTTTCTGCTTGGAGCTGGAAGCTACTGACTATCCTGTGTGTAATGATTAATACTTTTTACATGCTGTGTATGTATCCAATGTGGTCCAATGCTTTGCTCCATTTGCATCTCTGCTTGTATACCTGGGAAGAGGGAACGTTGCTGAAACAAAGGCCCAACAAATGTTGAATAAAGAGGTGGCCGAAATAATGTTAATAGATGTACGGGATGAATATCTAGATTACCCCAGATAAACGAATGTCTTCAGCCAATGCTGAAAGGGCCGTCTGTTGTAATTTGGCAGCACTTAAGTTAAGCATTGGCTGAAGACAGCCTGTATTTAGAGGCTAAATTGTCCGCTTTGTGGAATCCATTTTGTATTTCTGGCAGCCATTTTGGCTGCCATGTGCTACCATGTGCTCACCATGTGCTCTGTCCTACCTTCCTGTCAACTGCTCTTGAAATCTGCCTAGAGACAAGTTAACTTTAGTTCCTCTTGCTTTGCACATGCTCAGTTGAGCTTGCAGCTGTTTCAAGTTTATAAATGTCAGGATGTGTCTACTAAAAGTAGAAACTGTTAGCTCCACCCACTTGTCGACTGTGCATTCTCTGTATGACCTTATATGTACCTACAACCAGCATTTGTGTTTGTACCGCCTTCATTTGAGCCCCTGTGTGGGTATAAAAGGACCAGGATCCTTCCATTCAGTGTGCTACTTCATGCATTACTGAAGGGTGATGTGTGAATGTTAGCTCCACCTTATAAGGTTTAATAAACTCTGTCTTTTATATTTCAGTTTCTGTGCCAACTTCTTCCTAAGTGTCTGAGGACTCTGTGCAGAGAAGGGAGAACCCCTAAGCACTGGTAGGCCTTGCTGAGGCTCACTATTACACTATGGTCTTAAATAGGTATACAATACCGCTCGTATCAGACATGTTAAAGATATGAATCACCATTTCTGCAAAATGAAAGGGGCAGTTTGTACGTATAAGCGCTTGTATCTATGTCAAGGTCCTTGCAACTTGAAGTTCAAAGATTTCTCGAGCGGAGGTTAAGGGCACGGGTTGCTGTAAAAGCATGGCTTTCAGTCTGCTCAAACATTCAACGAAGGCCATAACGGCACCTCCCTGACTGTGTTCAGTGGTGGAAACAATACTTGCATACAGCAAGTAACCCTGGAGTTAACAGTGACCAGATAGTCGACGCCCGGAAGCCTTCCACAGCAACCTTGATCATTTAGCATCAAGTAACTCCCATTCGAGAGCAGCTGGAAAACCGGCCTGATCAGGGCCGCTGGGGTCCCTGGCATGTGACAAGATAGATTCGCTACCGAACCACTACATTCTCCGTGCAGAGAAATATCCTGACACATGAGAGAACCGCTTAAAGCGTTCTTGCAGTTAGTACCACTCAGATACACTTCTCGATCTCCATTCCGGCATCGATATCTATATGGTAACCGCCAAGTTTCCTTAATGTAACCCTTGCCCATATTTTCATATTTGCCTGCCTGCCTTTGCTCAAGGCAATATTGAAACTGAAAAGTAGTGACCGTCAGAGTGATTTGGCCATGAATTAGCCATTCAGTTGATGGTAATTCGGCTACAGTGAATGGTAACCTTTCCAGTTTCTCAATACGCATCATTGTATATTTGGCTCCCCTTTGTGCCATTTCTGTCTGTTTAATGTTAGATTGTATTCTGAAAACATAGACGTGGTGTTTATAAAACGCCAAAGCACATAGCCTGCACGCAAAGATTGCAGCGTCCAGCTTAACATCACAATAGAACGTAACTGAGATTGCCCATGTTGTAACAAGGCCAGGTCGTGTTCTAATATGTCGATTGCCGAAGACACAATGTTGCCTAAGGAGTAAATCCTGGAGGTCAAAGTTGTTAAACCATTATTCACTACAGCTAATGCCTTCTCTAGGTTAATACGGTCTATTTCCCGTATTCTTTCTGCGGCCTCCTGTTGGGATATTTTCCAGTTTTCATTATAATAGGCATAAATGCCAGTATATATGAAACGTTTCTGACGTGTTTTCCTTGGGCCTGACAAGAAATCCCTAAGGTCCACATCAGATGTGAGTAAGGTCAAGTGATGTTTTACTTCTGTGAGTGTTGAGGTCTCTAGCCAATGAAGGCACAACTTCCCAACACTATAGGACGTCACTACCCCTGGGTGTTGTCTTTGTACATAGCGTGTATCTGGCCTACTGACACTAAACCCAAATCAGCCATTCTGTCCAATTGGGATCTGACCTGTTGTACTGGAGAATGTCATCTAATCCTACCCCATGAGTAGTTGAATTCTGCCCCCCACCCATCTGTGATGGTGCTGGAAACCCCGGTGTGTTCATTTCCTTGTTCTTGGCTAGTCCAAGACAGGATGTCTGTTGCACAGCGTCATTTAGAAATATCAGCTGCTGTGGAATGAGGCATGCTCTAAAAAGTGCTTCTGTTCCCTGGACCTGCCAGTCCCTCGAACCCCAGATTGATTTAAATCTATAGTGTCCTTCCATAGGTCGAAACCCTGTGTAGACAACTGTGTCATAAAGGAAGCAGAGTAAATCTGTTTGGTGTTAGTCAACATAATTTTCTGTGCTGATGTTGTTGCCACTTTGTAATAAAATGACTTCGGGTCAGATGTGTTGAACCCTGAAAAGTATGTGAACTTCTGTGCAAAAGTTTGCAAACTACCTTTTGGAGGTGTTGGGCAGTGTTCCCACTGGTGGTATTCAAATACATTTCTAGGTGATATGGATTTGTGCAAGAAATGATGACCATAGTGTTGGTAACATTACAATGTATCATAGTCTGAAGTACCTTCTACCATTGCATTGTTCAGAAATGATGCAGTTTTTTCTAAATCAGACATCATATTGTTCACAGTTTCAGTGTCCCAATCATCAGAAAATGTACTGGAGGTAATGATATCACTTAAATAAAAATTAAATTTTAAATACATGTTTAAGTTTTATATATCAAAATCAATCTTGCCCCATAGTATACCGTCCGGTATAGGAACTGCTGTAATGTTCACTGAAGACAAGTCTCTTGGTTCACGATGTGAAGACTGGTGCGGTTTTAAAATCAAATTGACTCTTTGGGTTATAGAGCTCTGCTGGAGATATCGTCCATTAATAAGCATACTAAAAGTTATAATTAAACCTAGCCAGAAGAGGAAAAATAGAATCTCAGTGATATACCATAGTTTATTTTTTATTTTTTTTTATTTCAAAATACTTTATTGGTTTTTTCACAAGGTATACAGAAAGCTTAAATCAGGGTAAGCATAAGGTATCTAAGGCAACGTTTTACATATGTAGTCATAAAGTGTCGGTAATGCGCCTTTGTGGATGACATGAGCCTAACCCATGAGCCTAACCCAAGCGATCAGTGATAGAAGAAGAAAGGACAGGCAAGAGAAAGAGAAAAGCAGGGGAGAAAAGAGAAGGGAAGGGAGAGGAATGGCTAGTCGAGCTGTATCATCGCTTTAGCAATTCTATGTCTATGTTGGCACCAGGGCACCCGATCTTGGCAGGGTTTACATAGTTTAACAGTCAAGTACATGTACTAATGAACCTTACACTTAAGCATCATTATACAGGTGGAACGGCAGTAAGTACACAGTATATGAGTCCGTGGTAAACACTTTGTTCATGGAGGTTTAAAGAGTCTAGAAACGTGTCCAAAGAGTTCCACATCGTCCTGGTTGACGGTTTCCATGGAGAGTTTTGTAATGCTATGTTGTCTGCCCCTCTGAGATGGATGATCCAGTTTATCCAGCTTTTATAAGATGTCTTGCTTGTGTCCTTCAAGTTAGCAAGAACCATTTTCACCGCAGAGGTTAGTAACAGATCTAGCAGATCTTTGTCAGAATCAGACCTCACGTTTGTGCTTGTACAGGCCGTGGGTAGATTGAAGGAGTCTCTGACCACAGTACTTTTAAACAACCCAGTTATGAAGGCGAAGATTTTATCCCAGAACGGTTTAAGTAAAGTACACTGGAAGATAAGATGGGCTAAGTCCCCCATGTCTCTTTTACAGTTCCAGCATGTTGCGTCATCCCGGAGCCCTAATGTGAATAACCGGGCAGGGGTCCAGATTGCCTTGTGTAGTAGCCAGTATTTGGTTTTGGAGAGAACAGTGGAGATCTTATTTCATGAGATGGATCTCCATAGTGAGGCCCATTCCTGTTCTTTTGGTGGATGTGGAGATAGTTGCCCCTAAAAGGATATAATCTTACCATTAAGTTTAGAGGTTTTTGGGTGGAGGAGTTTATATATCTGCGAGACCTGGTGGCCCAGTTTGTTAATATTCGTCACAAACAGAGAAATTGATGGATGGGTGGTGGATAACTTGGATTTTGTAAGGGCTGATCTGATTTTCAGGAAGTTGTAGAATTCAATGTCATCTAGGCTGTACCTCGCTTGGAGGTCTGAAAATGTAACTGGGTATGTGGTGTTTTCTAGTTGATAAGGGAAGAAGATACCTTTCTTAATCCATGTGCCAATGGTTAGACTTTTGCCTCTGTACAGTATCTTAATATTGGCCCAGAGTGATTCCATTTTAGACCCTTCAATACTATTCTCCAGGTTTTTATCAACCCTAAGTAGTGCAATTTTAGTGTTTTTAAAAATGGACTTGGAGGTATGTGGATATAGTCTATTTGTTGTTAGGAGTGCAAGGGGGCTTAGGTTATTAAGGATGGCTCTCTCTACTTCTAGCGAGGCCGGGGTATAGCTGGAAGGTGATGCGATCCAGTATGATCCTTGTCTCACCAGGAAAGCCCACTGATACAGTCTGAAATCCGCTAGGTTCACCCCTCCTAGCGTTTTTTCCAGTCTTAATTTTTGGATACTAATCCTTGCTTTCTTCCCGTGCCAGAGGAATTTAGAGATGAGGATATCTAGTTTGCGGTGGAAGTCGTCTGTGAGAAGGAGTGGGAGCATACTTATGAGGTAGTCAACCATTGGGGTGATCATCATTTTAATCGTTTCGATTCTTCCCCACCACGTAATGAATTTTGGGGACCAAGAATTTCTTTATCTTTTCTAGTAATATTTTCTCATTCTGGTGTAGGGTATTGTTAGACCTGGCACCATTGGCGTGGGTCTCCCTTCCATTTTTCGCTGTTGTCTCCTCTGTTTTACTGGTGTTAGATGCTCTGGGCGCTGTGCCACTGCCATTCAGTGTCACAGCGCGAATGCTCCCTGTGTAAATATGTCTATGTGAATTGGTATATCCCTGATTGGCTTATTTGGTTTACCTGTTAGTCCCTAGTAGTGTGGCCTATGTGTGCCCAGGGCTGGTAAACCAAATGCTGCTGGTGGGCCTGCAGCACTGATGTGTGCCACCCACAGAAGCAGCTTGTAAAGTGTGTCTCAGACCTGCCACTGCAGTGTCTGTGTGCAGTCCAGAACTGCCATCTTGGCTGTGAAGTGCACTCACTTCCCAGCCCCTGAACCTTCCCTTGGCAGCCTGTAAGTCACCCCTATGGTAGGGTGCCTTGTATGTGTAAGGTAGGACATGCATTGGTGTATGTAGCATGTCCTGGTAGTGAATTACACCCCATTTCGTTTTTCACTACTGTAAGGCTACCTGTTCCTCATAGGCTAGAATGGGCAGTTTGACTATTACATTCTATAGTCCTAACTGACCCCAGGGACATGGTAGAAAAACGAATTTAGTATGCCTGAGCTCAGAATATTAAAATACATCTTTTAGTGAAGTTTATTTTTATATTCTGTGTTTGAAAATACCACTTTTAGAAAGTAGGTATTTTCTTGCCTAAGCCTTCCAGTGTGCTCTGCCGTTCTGTGTATTTGCTGTCTGGTTTTAGAGGGGCAGGACAGGCTGAGTCAGACCTGGGTTGAATGGAGAGATCTGCATTTAGAGTGTGGGGAGGGTGGCTCCTTGACCTGAATAGGGCTGTGCCTGGCAAGGTGAATGCTGGCTCCACCTCCCACTGTGTGTCTGCTAGCAGACCCCTCTTTATGAAAAGGAAGGATGCAGCCTGGTAAACAAAGTGCTCCAGGCCTGAGCAGAACTGGTTCTGGCTAGGTTCAGTGACTGGTAGCTTCTAAGAACAAAGGCTTTTGGGGTATAAATATCTGTGCTCAAACCCCTACTTTTGTATTGCTTTTGGATCTGGAGAGGAAACTCTGTCCGTGCCACTGGAGGAATCTGCAGGAAGTGACTGTCCCTGTGCTTGTGTGTTGTTTCTTGCACTGGCCTGCAGCAGTGACCACTGGACCTTGAAGAAGAGGAAAAGGAACTCTTGAGAGAACTTTTATTTTTGTTACAAGCAATTACCCAAGGGCTAGGAAAGAGCTAGCCTCCTGCTGGAGTCTCAGGCACATCAGACTCCACCACCAACCTCCTGCTTCCTCCCTGCAAGGACTGCTATCTGCTGATGAGGCTCCTGTGAGTTCCAGGGCCTCTAGTTTGCATCAGAGAAGAGAGTGTGGAAATCGACGCTAACGCATCTTTGCGGGCGGCTGCAGTCGAGAGCGCTGGGAAAATCATCGCGCTACTGCCGCCGAGGGCCCGCAACACGAAACCATCGCTGACGCCCCTTTGCGAGCCGCTGCAGCCGAGACGCGCTGGAAAGATCATCGCGCTGCTGTCGCCGCGCACTCGCAACCCTTAAAGAAATCATCGCTTCGAGACATCGCATTGCGGACGCCCGTGCGTCCGCCACTTTGATCGCATCGCACCGAATTTCGTCGCTCCTCGCGGAGCGTCTTGTCTTCGCATCGCAACACGATCGCACAGCGAAACAGGATCGCCGCATCGACTTCTCCCACGCGGCAAGAAAGTCATCGCATCGGTGGTCCAGCGTGCAGAAGTTTGTCGCATCGTCTCCGCACGCATCACGCAGATCGGCGCATCATCCTCCCTTGTGGCAAGGATTTCAACGCATCGCCGGCCTCGCGTGCCGAGAATCATCGCTACAGCTTATTTGCGACATTTTGTTGGTTTTGCTACTAAACCCAGGTACTTTGTGAAAGAAAGGGTCGCAGAGACCACTGCTTTGAACTTGAACCTTATTTTTGCAACCTTTGAACTATTTTTGACAGCCCTTCAACAGCTATCCTATTTTTGACAGTATTGTGGCTTTTACAGTTATTGGTCTTGTGATAAATCTGCCTTTATATAAAGATACTTATTTTTTATAACTACTTGTGTGGTGTCCCTTTGTAGTGTTCCTCACTGTGTTACTGTGTATGGTCATAAATGCTTCACACCCTGCCTCTGAGATAAGCCTACCTGCTCGTGCTACGTTACCACAGTGTTGAGCAGGGGTATTAAAGAGGGTAGCCCTCTCACTCTGACTTAGGAAGAAGGGTCCCTACTTGGACAGTGGCCAGCCATTGCCAACTAGAGACCCCTATTTCTAACATTGGTGGTCAGCGGTGAGGATCTGGACTTGCATTTATGATCGCATACAGTAATTATAGTGTACACTACTAGTGAGTGCAGACCATAACGTACCGCATACATTTTTTGAGAGTTTTTTTCGGATCCTATATTGTAATTGATATTGCCGGTGATTTTTCACCCGCACACATTTTCTGAGAGTTTTTGGGATCCTATATTGTGATTGATATTGCCGGTGATTTTTCACCCGCGCCCATTTTTGAAAGTTTTTGGATCCCCTATTGTAATTGATATTGCCGGTGATTTTTCACCCGCGCACATTTCTGAGAGTTTTTGGGATCCTATATTGTGATTGATATTGCCGGTGATTTTTCACCCGCGCCATTTTTTGAAAGTTTTTTGATCCCCTATTGTAATTGATATTACCGGTGATTTTTCACCCGCGCACATTTCTGAGAGTTTTTGGATCCTATATTGTGATTGATATTGCCGGTGATTTTTCACCCCTTACATTTTTTGAGAAGTTTTCTTCTGTCCTTTATTGATATTGCCAGTTATTTCTACAATGGGCAAGCCCAGATCCAATGCCTCAGAGGATCTCTCCTGGGAAGAAGAGAAAATAGAAACCTACAATGCCAAGCAGCTCAAATATTTTTGCAAGCAATTCACAGTCCCTATCACAGGTCTCACTAGAAGGGAGGAGTATTACAAGGCGCTGAAGGCCTGGCTAGAAGCCAGGGATGCCCCTAGGATATAGGAGAGCTTGTGGAGGTGGGAGAGAATGCAGGAGAGCAGCAGGGCGATGTAGTCGACTTAGTAGGAGATCCAGCCCTTTCCAACCCGGGCTCTAGTGTGTCCGTTAAGGGTCTGTCCCCAGAAGAGCTGGAGGACAGGGAGAGAGATAGGCGGCATAATATGGAGATGGCTAAGCTTAAAATGGATGGTCACCGGGACCTAGAGAACAAGAAGTTAGAAATTGAGATTATGAGAATGAAGCTTGAGCATGAGAGATTATTGAGGGAGTTGGAGATTAAAGCTAAGAGCATGGAAATCTCCCCTCTGGTGGCAGCGTACCTGTAGTGCACCCTGAGAGTAGGGTGTATATACCCAAGGAGGTTATTAAGGATTTCCACAAAAGTGAAGATATTGGGCAATGGTTTGCCGCTTATGAATTAGCCATGGTGTCCCACTGGGTCCACGAGAAGGATTGGGGAGCGGGGTTGTGGGGACGCTTGTGAGTGAGGGGAGGGATACCTTGTTGGACCTGCCTCCAGAAAGTAGGATGGTTTGTGCCCACATGAAGGAAGCGTTGATGACCCGCTATGGTTTGACCCCTGAGATGTATAGGCAGAGGTTTAGGGTCTGCAAGAAGCTAGAGGGTACCACGTGGGTTGAATATGTGTCTTTTTTTTGCAGAGCCATGGAACGCTGGGTAAAAGGTAGCAAAGTAGAAACTTTTGCGCAGTTTTATGATTTGATTGCATGGGAGCATTTATCTAGTAATTGTTTTCCTGAGCTACACCAGCACCTAATTGATTGCAAGCTGACTAACCCTAGAAAGCTTGCTGAGGAGGCGGACCGCTGGGTGAGCACCCGGGTCCGCAAGGGTCCAGTGGGAGACGTCACCAAAGGTGGGCAGGGTCCCCAGCAGAGGAGTGGGGGACAAGGGTCAACAGAGGGAGTTCCACCGAGGGCCCCAAAGTAATCCCCCAGGGAACCAAGCAGTGGTGTCCCAGCCCCCAAGAAAGGAGGACAGGGCCCCCAACAGGTAGGCCTGTTCCCAGGGGGCCCCCACTTGTTACAACTGTGGTCAAGTGGGCCACAGATATTTTGATCCCCAGTGCCCCCAAAGGGGGGCCAGTGCACCACCCCGTGCATCACCCCACCAGATTGCTAGTGTAGCCCTGGGAGAGGAGGAGATGGGTGCCCAAGAGGGGTGGGATCCCATAGAGTTGACCCTTGTCTCATTAGGGGACTTTGAGATGGTCCCCAAGCCTGCACTGCCTGCTAACACTAAAAATACAGGCAGTGGGTGACCATCAATGGCCATAGGGTGGAGGCTCTAAGAGACACAGGGGCCAGTGTAACTGCTGTCAGCTCCCGGTTGGTGTCCAAAGAGCAGGTTGTCCCCCATGCATTCTACCCAGTAGTGTCCGCAGACAACTCAGAGAGCCAATGTGAGGTGGCTCAGGTTCCCTTTGAGTGGGGGGTCTCAGGAACTCTTCAGGTAGCTGTGAGGCCCGCCATGCCTGTAGACTGTCTGCTGGGCAATGATTTAGAGGACTCCCCGTGGGCTATGGTGGAGAGGAAGGCTCACTTAGAGATGTTGGGTCTGCCTGAGTGGGCGTGTGCTACCACTCGGTCCATGGCAGCCAAGGAGGGTGTTGAGAAGGATCTGGAGCCTGAGAGTATGGCCCAGATCCCTGCCTTAGAGAGAAGGGGCAGGGGGCGTGGGAAGCCGGCCCCCTTGGTTCCCACGGCCCAGGAAGGAGCAGACCCTAAAGGGGATGCCCTGGAGCCTACCAGGGAGCAGATCACCGAACTGGGGGACCTGCCTGAGCTGACCCATTGGCAGCAGGAAGGGGGACCCACCAGGGAGGAATGTTGTGAGCAGCAGAGAGTTTGCCCCTCTCTTGAGGGTATGCGGCGACAGGCTGCAGCCCAGGCAGAAGGTGACATGTCTGGTTCACATCTGATTTATTGGGAGAACAGTCTCCTGTATAGCGAGCCTAAGGTTGCTGAGCCAGGGTCAGCCCATGTGCTGGTGGTACCCGAGTGCTTCAGAACCTTCCTACTGGGGTTGGCTCATGACATTCCATTGGCAGGACATCTGGGGCAGACCAAGACCTTTGAGAGGCTGGCCGCCCACTTTTCTTGGCCCCAGATGCACAAGAGTTCAGACACTCATTGCAGGACCTGTGAGACTTGCCAGGCATGTGGGAAGAGTGGGGGAAGATCAAGGCCCCACTCCAGCCCTTTCCAGTTGTGAGTACCCCATTCGAGCGAGTGGGCATTGACATTGTGGGGCCTCTGGACCCCAAGACAGCCATGGGCAACAGGTTCATCCTGGTCTTGGTGGACCATGCCACCCGGTACCCTGAAGCCATCCCGCTCAGGACAGTGACGGCCCCGTGGTGGGACGTGCACTGATGGGGATTTTCTCCCGTGTGGGATTCCCCAGAGAGGTGGTGTCTGACAGGGGACCAACTTCATCTCCCAGTACATGAAGTCTCTGTGGAAGGAGTGTGGGGTAACGTATAAGTTCACCACTCCTTACCACCCACAAGGTAATGGTCTGGTTGAAAGGTTCAACCGGAGCTTGAAGGGCATGATCATGGGCCTAGAAGAGCCCCTGAGGCATAAGTGGGACGTCCTCTTGCCATGCCTGTTGTTTGCCTACCGTGAGGTGCCACAGAAGTCCTTAGGGTTCAGTCCCTTTGAACTCCTCTATGGCCACCTGGTTAGAGGACCTCTGAGTCTGGTCAAGGAAGGCTGGGAGCAATCTCCCAGGAAACCTCCCCAAGATGTATTTAGCTACATGTTGGCCTTCAGGAACCAGACTCGGCATTTCAGAAAGATTGCTGGAGGCAAATCTGGAAGCCAGCCAGGAAGAAATGAAACGTTGGCACGACCAGAATGCCACTCTGGTCGAATTTCAACCTGGTCAGAAGGTTTGGGTACTGGCCCCAGTGGAGCCTTGTGCGCTCCAAGATAAGTGGACTGGTCCATTTGAGGTGGTGGAGCGCAAAAGTCCAGTTACCTACTTGGTGGACTTTCAGTCTCCCAGGAACCCCTTGCGGGTCCTGCATGTGAACCGCCTAAAGCCCCACTTTGAGAGGTCTGAAGTGGGCATGCTTCTTGCCACAGATGATGGGGTTGAGGAGGAGAGTGAGCCTCTCCCTGACCTCCTGTGTGCAGAAGAGAAGGATGGGTCAGTGGAGGGTGTGATCCTCTCCACCACACTGACCCCTGAGCAGCAGAGAGATTGTCACCACCTGTTGGGGCAATTTTCTGATTTGTTCTCCCTGGTACCTGGTGTCACTGATTGGTGCGTCCATGAGGTGGATACCTGGGACAGTTCTCCTGTCAAGCACAAGGCTTACAGGGTGACTGACAGGGTCAGGGCTTGCATTAAGGAGGAGGTCTCCAAAATGTTCGCCCTAGGGGTGGTTGAGTCCTCTAGCAGCCCCTGGTCTTGGTACCAAAAGCTGCGACGCCTGGTGCCCCTCCTGAACTTAGGTTCTGTGTGGACTACCGAGGTCTCAATTCGGTCACCAAGACCGACGCGCACCCCATCCCCAGAGCTGATGAGCTCATAGACCGGTTAGGGGCTGCCCGGTACCTCAGCACGTTTGATCTGACGTCTGTGTACTGGCAGATCGCCTTAACTGATGGGGCAAAGGAGAGGTCAGCATTCTCCACACCAGATGGGCACTACCAGTTCCGTGTGATGCCCTTTGGGATGAAGAATGCCCCTGCCACCTTTCAGAGATTGGTCAACCAGGTGTTGGTTGGGCTGGAGGCTTTCAGTGCCGCCTACCTGGATGACATTGCAGTGTTTAGTTCCTCCTGGGAGGACCACTTGCGCCACCTCTGGGAAGTGTTGATGGCGCTGCGCAGAGCAGGCCTCACAATCAAGGCCAGTAAGTGCCAGATTGGGCAGGGTTCTGTGGTGTACTTGGGACACCAGGTGGGGAGCGGCCAGGTGGCGCCCCTGCAGCCCAAGATTGAAACCATCCTGGTTTGGGAGCCCCCAAGAACCCAGACCCAGGTGAGGGCCTTCTTAGGACTCACGGGTTATTACAGGAGGTTTGTCAAGGGGTATGGCAACATTGTTGCACCCTTGACTGAGCTGACTTCCAAGAAGCGGCCAAAGATTGTGAACTGGACTGACACCTGTCAGAAAGCCTTTAATGCCCTCAAAACTGCTATGTGTACAGCACCCGTACTCCAGGCGCCCAACTTTGCTAAGGAATTTGTTGTCCAGACAGACGCTTCAGAGCATGGGGTGGGGGCCGTTCTGTCACAGATAAATGAGGAGGGACTAGACCAACCTGTAGCCTTCATCAGTAGGAGGTTACTTCCACGGGAACAGAGGTGGAGTGCAATTGAGCGTGAGGCATTTGCTGTGGTCTGGGCACTGAAGAAGCTGAGACCATACCTGTTTGGGACTCACTTCCGGGTTCAGACAGACCACAGGCCCCTCAGATGGTTGATGCAGATGAGGGGTGAGAATCCCAAGTTGTTGAGGTGGTCCATTTCCCTACAGGGTATGGACTTCACGGTGGAACACCGCCCTGGTACAGAACACGCCAATGCTGATGGTCTGTCCAGATTTTTCCGCCTTAGCGATGAGAACTTCCAAGGGGATGGGTAGTTCTCCCCACATTTCAGCTGGAGGGGACGTGTGTTAGACCTGGCACCATTGGGGTGGGTCTCCCTTCCATTTTTCGCTGTTGTCTCCTCTGTTTTACTGGTGTTAGATGCTCTGGGCACTGTGCCACTGCCATTCAGTGTCACAGTGCGAATGCTCCCTGTGTAAATATGTCTATGTGAATTGGTATATCCCTGATTGGCTTATTTGGTTTACCTGTTAGTCCCTAGTAGTGTGGCCTATGTGTGCCCAGGGCTGGTAAACCAAATGCTGCTGGTGGGCCTGCAGCACTGATGTGTGCCACCCACAGAAGCAGCTTGTAAAGTGTGTCTCAGACCTGCCACTGCAGTGTCTGTGTGCAGTCCAGAACTGCCATCTTGGCTGTGAAGTGCACTCACTTCCCAGCCCCTGAACCTTCCCTTGGCAGCCTGTAAGTCACCCCTATGGTAGGGTGCCTTGTATGTGTAAGGTAGGACATGCATTGGTGTATGTAGCATGTCCTGGTAGTGAATTACACCCCATTTCGTTTTTCACTACTGTAAGGCTACCTGTTCCTCATAGGCTAGAATGGGCAGTTTGACTATTACATTCTATAGTCCTAACTGACCCCAGGGACATGGTAGAAAAACGAATTTAGTATGCCTGAGCTCAGAATATTAAAATACATCTTTTAGTGAAGTTTATTTTTATATTCTGTGTTTGAAAATACCACTTTTAGAAAGTAGGTATTTTCTTGCCTAAGCCTTCCAGTGTGCTCTGCCGTTATGTGTATTGGCTGTCTGGTTTTAGAGGGGCAGGACAGGCTGAGTCAGACCTGGGTTGAATAGAGAGATCTGCATTTAGAGTGTGGGGAGGGGTGGCTCCTTGACCTGAATAGGGCTGTGCCTGGCAAGGTGAATGCTGGCTCCACCTCCCACTGTGTGTCTGCTAGCAGACCCCCTCTTTCTGAAAGGAAGGATGCAGCCTGGTAAACAAAGTGCTCCAGGCCTGAGCAGAACTGGTTCTGGCTAGGTTCAGTGACTGGTAGCTTCTAAGAACAAAGGCTTTTGAGGTATAAATATCTGTGCTCAAACCCCTACTTTTGTATTGCTTTTGGATCTGGAGAGGAAACTCTGTCCGTGCCACTGGAGGAATCTGCAGGAAGTGACTGTCCCTGTGCTTGTGTGTTGTTTCTTGCACTGGCCTGCAGCAGTGACCACTGGACCTTGAAGAAGAGGAAAAGGAACTCTTGAGAGAACTTTTATTTTTGTTACAAGCAATTACCCAAGGGATAGGAAAAGAGCTAGCCTCCTGCTGGAGTCTCAGGCACATCAGACTCCACCACCAACCTCCTGCTTCCTCCCTGCGAGGACTGCTATCTGCTGATGAGGCTCCTGTGAGTTCCAGGGCCTCTAGTTTGCATCAGAGAAGAGAGTGTGGAAATCGACGCTAACGCATCTTTGCGGGCCGCTGCAGTCGAGACGCTGGGAAAATCATCGCGCTACTGCCGCCGAGGGCCCGCAACACGAAACCATCGCTGACGCCCCTTTGCGAGCCGCTGCAGCCGAGACGCGCTGTAAAGATCATCACGCTGCTGTTGCCGCGCACTCGCAACCCTTAAAGAAATCATCGCTTCGAGACATCGCATTGCGGATGCTGTGCGTCCGCCACTTTGATCGCATCGCACCGAATTTCGTCGCTCCCTCGCGGAGCGTCTTCTCTTCGCATCGCAACACGATCGCACAGCGCAACAGGATCGCCGCATCGACTTCTCCCACGCGGCAAGAAAGTCATCGCATCGGCGGTCCAGCGTGCAGAAGTTTGTCGCATCGTCTCCGCAAGCATCACGCAGATCGGCGCATCATCCTCCCTTGCGGCAAGGATTTCAACGCATCACCGGCCTCGCGTGCCGAGAATCATCGCTACAGCTTATTTGCGACATTTTGTTGGTTTTGCTACTAAACCCAGGTACTTTGTGAAAGAAAGGGTCGCAGAGACCACTGCTTTGAACTTGAACCTTATTTTTGCAACCTTTGAACTATTTTTGACAGCCCTTCAACAGCTATCCTATTTTTGACAGTATTGTGGCTTTTACAGTTATTGGTCTTGTGATAAATCTGCCTTTATATAAAGATACTTATTTTTTATAACTACTTGTGTGGTGTCCCTTTGTAGTGTTCCTCACTGTGTTACTGTGTATGGTCATAAATGCTTCACACCCTGCCTCTGAGATAAGCCTACCTGCTCGTGCTACGTTACCACAGGGTTGAGCAGGGGTATTAAAGAGGGTAGCCCTCTCACTCTGACTTAGGAAGAAGGGTCCCTACTTGGACAGTGGCCAGCCATTGCCAACTAGAGACCCCCATTTCTAACAGGTATCTATTAAGTTGATACCAAATTCGATCCCTAAGTATTTGATATAACCTGTTTGCCATGTTAGTTCCGTCTCTCCCAGGATGTCCCTCGTGCAATGGATGTTTAGTGGCTTGAGTTCTGATTTCTCTCTCTTGAGTTTGTACCCTGAAAAGCTGGAGTATCTTGTTATTGTATCCATCAGGGCAGCAATTGATGCCCTCGGTTGTTCTGTTACGATTAGTATGTCGTCTGCGTAGGCGGGTAATTTTATTTGGACGCCATTGATATCCACCCCCTTAACGTTAGAGTTTGATTTGATGTCCCGGATAACTGGTTCCAATGCCAATAAAAATAAGGATGGAGATAGTGGGCAGCCCTGTCTAGTACCTTGTTGTAACGTGAAGGGCTCAGAGAGTGAGCCATTAACGACGATACGGGCTGATGGGTCCCCATAAAGGGCCATAACCATACGTATATAGCCCTCACCTAGGTTGAAAGATTGCGTGCATCATTCTAAAAAAGCCCAGGAGACCCTATCAAAGGCCTTCTCGGCGTCTAGGGTGATAGCTACTGCTGGTTCGGCTTTAATGGCAGCCTGCTCTATAATGAGGCACAGTAGGCAGGTGTTATCGTTAGACATGCGTGTACGTAGGACGCACACTTGGGAGTTGCTTATTAGTTTTGGTAGGGCAGCGTTGAGTCTGACCGCTAAGATCTTAGCGTATATTTTGCAGTCTACGTTAATCAGAGATATAGGCCTATAGTTTTTCGGTGATAGTTGGTCCTTCCCCTCCTTCGGGATGCCTATTATGTTAGCTTCCGACATAGTGTCTGGCGTGGTCCCCTTAGCTGCTGAGTAGTTAAAAACTTGTTTCATGGTTGGTTTTAGCTGGTTTAAGAAGGTCTTGTAGAAAGAGGCTGTAAACCCGTCCAGGCCAGGGGCTTTGTTGTCTTTTAGAGATTTGACTGCCATCTCAATCTCTGTGCAGCTAATTTCCTGTCCTAACCTAATTTTCTCTTCTAAACTTAGTTGCGGCAGGCTGAGTTTTCCGAGGTATTTGGTACAGTCTTCTAAGTTTAGGGTCTGATAATTTTTATAGAGTTCCTGATAGAATTCTTTAAAGGTCCTAAGGATGTCTTTATGTTTGGTATGGGTTTTATTGTTAGAGTCTTTGATGGATGAGATGACAAACTGGTTCTGTTTGTGTTTGAGATAGGACGTAAGTGTGAGAAGTTGGCCTGGTATATGCTGTTCACTAATTAAAGTGGACACCATGCACCAGAACAATTTGACTCTTATGGTAGATAGGTTTAAGACAACCTTTATAGAAAGCTATCCTAGTGGTAGCTGTGGAGAGCAGCCTTCAGGCTAAGTCTTGAAGGAATGTAAAGCAGCTTGTTTTACCACGCAATCTCTTGAATCACCAAATAAAAGACACCATACAGGTATATATATCAAATATATATGTATTTATTAATAAACACTCTCTACTAATCTCTTTATGAGATTAGAGGACAGGAACATATGTACAAGTCAAATATTTATCAGGATAAGTTTAGCACAATTGAATATTACAATCTTAGTTTGCTAGACCTAGGTCTAGGGCATCTAGAATCGAGGGACCCCCAAGAACCACCCCAGGTAGTTGTAGGAGACCCACAGGGGACGGACGCGGTGACCTGGCACCGATGCGAATCCTGTACGAGTCTATGCACTCAGACGCGATTGAGATATCAATGTTCAAGGTCCCTTGCGTGTTCGAGGCGAACACACCGATCGGACTCAGTACAAGTCGAAGGATACGGTCTACAGATAGGATTTGCAAGGGAGTTGGACGCGGTGTGTCTAACACAGTCGCAAACCATGTACGAGTCAGTGCGAGAATCGCACGGGGAAAGTAAGAGTGTTAGGATACTTCTGGTGAACCTACAAGCAAGTCACTTACAGGGTAAGTAGTTTGAGGGCCCACACCTACAGGAGCACCGTAGTGCTGGAGTTACCTCACCCAGGGAAGCCGGGTGCACAGGTGTCCTTTGGTGTCGGGTCGCGCCGTCGTTTTCAATGGCGAACAAAGAAGACTTGCTGCTTGTGATGGTTTGAAGAAGTGTCCGGTGGAATCCAAGCCTGGATTCGGTGGAAGGATGACCTGAAAGCAGAGGGGACAGTGTTCAAAGTCACTTGGCAGTGACTCGGGGCAAGGAAGATGAATGCCCACCGTCGTCGCAGGATTCAGGTCGTTCACAGTTGCCTTGACTCTTCAGCCACGAGGTCCAGGAGGAGTTGAAGATGACCAGGAGCTGGATTCTGCATGTCCCACAATGTCTGCGGCTTACTGCAGTGTCGGTGACTCGATCGGAGCCAACAAGCCTTGGTAACAGCAAGTCTTGGGGAAAGTGTGAAGAGGCAATGGCGCAGACCAGCAAGGTCTGTGGAACTCACCCAGCGAAGGTATGTCAGGGCAGGCCTGGAGCAACCAGGGGAAGCCTTTGGTTTCTTTGGAAAGTCTTCTGGGGACCCACAAGCCGGCTGGCAAGGGGTCGCGAAGATGCCTCGGGAGGATTCTCTCACAGGGGCCCACGGTCACTCGGGACGTGGTAGACCGCTGATCTTAGGAAGGATTCTTGCTGGATGCTGGGACCACATGTGGTCCAAAGCACAAGTTCGTGGAACGTTGTGAGGTGTTGCACTCGACTATAGTGCACGGTACCCAGGGGTCGCGGTTCCTCGGTACTCTTGGGATCCACTGCCCTCAGCTTCACTGGGGACTCACGATGGCCTTTGAGAAGTCAGGAAATCCACTTTTTGGGCTGCAGGGACTTCGGTCTCCTGCAGGAGCAGCATAGTTTGCGACCGTCATTTGTAGTTTTTGGTGCCTGCCAAGCAGGGGAGTCACTTCTTGACTCCAAGGGAGATTCTTCAGTCTTCCAAAGGTAGTGGAACGTCGAAGGTCCGGGATTCTTCTTGTAGAGTGTCGTCCAGGGAAATCTAGGGTGCAATGCACAGGTTCCCCCTCTTATACTAAAAGGAGGGGAGGACTAGCTCTATGACCCTACCTATGGGAGGGTCAGGGGAGTGGGTGGCTACACCCACTTCCCTTTGTCCAGTTTCACGCCAGAGCAGGGACAGGTAGCCCCTGAGCCGGTTTGAACTGGCATATGCACAGAGGAGCCTTCTGCTCCCCCAGTGCAGGACTTCAAAGCACTCTAAGAGTGCACCCACCCAGCCCCAATACACTAAACCCTGTCTGGGAGGTGGTCACACCCCTTGGGACAGGATATCTATTGTTGGGCTCCCTCCACTGCGAGTGTTGGTCATCAGAAGGAGGGCAGCCCAGTGTCTGTGACTGGTGGCATCCATTTTGTGATGCCAGGGCTCTGTCGGATTCTACCGCGTTTCCACAGTAGGTACATGTCTATCCCTCTAGAAGGGTGGAATGCTACCCCCGCCGCCAGGACTGGCGGGGGGTAGTATTCCAAGGTGTTTGACACCAAACACGACATGTTTCGATGCAGCCATTCCAAAGTTAGCATTTTACCGCGAGGATATAATGCACTTAAAAGTATATGGTTTAACCGCATCAACAAACAGCACCAGAGAATGGACTCTGAGAGCTGCAGAAGGGCCCTGCTCAGGCAGAGGCACCCCCTCACATAGAAGCCAAGCACCCTGCCCTCAGGATTGATAGGGCCTGCCTTAGGGGTGACTGATAGGGTTATATGTGTGTGCAGGAGAGATATAGGGAACCTATATCTCAGTGAGGGCGCTAGCACTTCCTCACTCAGGCTGCAGTAGCAGGCCTGTGGTGTCAGATTTAGTCTGCTTCCCAGGGGTGGCATAATACATGCTGCAGCCCCTGGTAGGCCTGTGGAGTACCTATGCCCTTGGTACCTAGGGTACCATATACTAGGGACTCATAAGGTACCACAGTATCCAATCACTAGTGCACCTAGAGTGCACTCCAAATCGTTTAGAGAGAACAGAGAGGCTGGGGCCCTGATTAGCAGGGTCCCAGCCTGACTATAGCCAGAAACCAGTGTAAACATCAGAAAAAAAGTGGGGGCAACATAAGAGGCAGATCCTACTCTCCTACACAACCCCCCAAACGCAGGGACACTAAACTAACCTTGACCAGTTGAGTCTTCGTGTTCAAAGTGGAAATACCTTGAGAGTCCATCTGCATTGGCATGTTGGGTCCCAGGTCTATGTTCCACTGTATAGTCCATCCCCTGTAGGGAAATGGACCACCTCAAAAGTTTTGGGTTTTCTCCTTTCATTTGTTTAAGCCATAGGAGGGGCTTGTGGTCGGTCTGAACTATGAAGTGAGTACCAAACAAGTAGGCCTCAGCTTCTTCAGGGCCCATACCACAGCAAAGGCCTCCCTCTCTATAGCTGACCGACGTTTCTCTCTAGGGGTCAGCCTTCGGCTAATAAAAGCTACTGGCTGGTCTTGACGTTCATCATTCAGTTGAGACAGTACAGCTCCCACACCCAGCTCAGAAGCATCTGTTTGGACAATGAACTTTTTGGTGTAGTCTGGACTCTGTAAGATGGGGGCAGTGCACATGGCCTGCTTTAGGTCTTCAAATGCCTTTTGACAGCTAGCTGTCCACTGAACCTTTTTGGCATTTTCTTTGAGGTCAGATCATTCAAGGGGTCACTATAGATCCATATCCCTTGACAAACCTCCTATAGTACCCAGATAGGCCTAAGAAGGCTCTCACCTGTGTCTGGGTGGTTGGAGCAACACATTCCATTATGGTCTGGATCTTGCTCTGTAAAGGCTGAACCTGGCCTCCACCTACAAGGTGGCCCAGGTACACAACCTGACTCTGCCCTATCTGGCACTTAGTGGCCTTGATAGTGAGGCCTGCCTTTTGCAGGGCCTCCAAAACATTCCTGAGGTGGACCAGGTGATCCTGCCAGGAGGAACTAAAGACAGCAATATCATCTAGATAAGCTGAGCAATAAGTTTCCAACCCTGTCAGAACTTTATTCACCAACCTCTGAAAAGTGGCAGGTGCATTTTTCAATCCAAAGGGCATCACCACAAAGTGGTAGTGCCCACCAGGAGTCGAAAATGCTGTCTTGGCTTTTGCATCATCAGCTAATCTGATCTGCCAGTAGCCAGCTGTTAGGTCAAACGTGCTTAGATACTTGGCTGAGGACAAAGTATCAATCAGCTCATCTGCCCTTGGTATGGGATAGGCATCAGTCCTAGTGACTGCATTGAGGCCTCTGTAGTCTACACAAAACCTCATTTCTTTCTTACCACCCTGGGTATGAGGCTTGGGTACCAGGACTACTGGACTAGCCCAAGGGCTATCTGAAGGCTCAATTACACCTAGCTCCAACATCTTCTGGACTTCAGTCCTGATACAGTCCCTGACATGGTCAGGTTGCCTGTAGATTTTATTCTTGACAGGCAGACTGTCTCCAGTGTCCACCTCGTGGGTGCACCAGGACGTCTGACTAGGGGTCAGGCTAAACATATGTCTAAACTGTTGCAGAACTTGTCTGCACTCAGTTTGCTGATGGTCAGTGAGGCTGCTTGCCAAAGCAACACCATCTACTGACCCATCATCAGGGTTCTGAGAGAGAAGGTCGGGGAGAGGGTCACTCTCCTCCTCCTGGTCCTCATCAGTTGCCATGAGCAAGCCCATGTCAGCCCTGTCAACATATGGCTTTAATCTATTGACATGGAGCACCCTCAGGGGGCTCCTGGGAGTTCCAAGATTCACCAGGTAGGTGACTTCTCCCTTCTGTTCAACTATTGTATGGGGGCCACTCCACTTGTCCTGGAGGGCTGCTGGGGCCACAGGCTCCAACACCCACACTTTCTGTCCTGGCTGGTATACAGTCAGTACAGCCTTTGGTCATGCCAAGCTTTTTGTATTTCTTGGCTGGCCTCAGGTTTTGGTTGCCTTTTTCATGTACTCAGCCATCCGGGAGCGGAGACCAAGTACATAGTCCATCACATCTTGTTTGGGGGCTTGAGAGGTAACTCCCAGCCCTCTTTACCAAACACAGTGGACCTCTCTACAGGATGCCCAAACAGAAGCTCAAATGGGCTGTAGCCAACCCCTTCTGTGGAACCTCCCTGTAGGCAAACAACAGGCAAGGAAGAAGAAGGTCCCATTTCCGCCTAAGCTTCTCTGGGAGTCCTTTAATCATTCCTTTCAAGGTTTTGTTGAAGCGTTCAACTAAACCATTGCATTGTGGGTGATAGGGGTGGTGAACTTGTAAGTTACACCACACTCCTTCCACATTGCTTTTAGATACCCTGACATGAAGTTGGTACCTCTGTCAGAAATGACCTCCTTTGGAAAACCCACTCTGGAGAAGACTCCAATGAGGGCTCTTGCCACCACAGGGACTGTGGTGGTCCTCAGGGAATTGCTTCTGGGTACCTGGTGGCATGATCCACTACCACCAGGATAAACCTGTGCCCAGATGCTGTTTGAGGGTCAAGGGGACCAACAATGTCAATCCCTACCCTTTCAAAGGGTACCCCCACCACCGGTAGTGGTATCAGGGGGCCTTGGTTGTGCCACCTGCCTTACCACTGGCTTGGCATGTGACACAGGAGCGACAAAACTCCTTAGTGTCCTCTGACATATGTGGCCAATGAAAATGTGGAACAAGCCTGTCCCAGGTCTTGTTTTGGCCCAAGTGTCCTGCTAAAGGGATATCATGTGCTAAGGTCAAGAGGAACCCCCTAAACTTCTGAGGTATTACCAACCTCCTGGTGGCTCCAGGGGCTGGGTCTCTACCTTCAGAATATAGGAGTCCCTCATCCCAATAAACTTTATGGGACCCACTAGCACTCCCAGCAGCCTCAGCCTGCTGTCTGAGGGGTTCAAGAGAGGGGCAGCACTGTTGCTCCTTACTCAGATCTTCCCTAGAAGGGCCCCCTGCCCCCAAGAACTCAACCTGATCAGGCTCAAGTCCCTCTGGGGCAGTTCCTTCTTCAGGATCTGCTTCACCTCCCTCTGGGGGTGAATCCGTGATCTGAGACAGAGGGGAAGGCACTGCCTTTACCCTACTGCTCCTCCTCTTGGGAAGCATCTGGTCCATGGTTCCAGGATCCAGAGCTGGTTCAGTGTCATGCATTCTTGCTTGTGACCTGGTCACAGCAAATACCTCTGCAGGGATGCCCAACATCTCAGCATGAGTCCATAACTCTACTTCAGACCAGGCTGAAGTCTCTAGATCATTGCCCAATAGACATTCGACAGGGAGGTCTGCACTGACTACAACCTTCTTGAGGCCAGTTACCCCTCCCCAGGAGAAATTCACAACTGCCAGACTATGGTTGGTCTTGGTGTTGCTTGCATTGGTCACCTGGTACATTTCGCCCAGGATGATCTGTCCAGGGTCCACAAGATCCTCTGCCACCATGGTGACACTAGCACCTGTGTCCCTAAATGCCGAAGCCTGTTTGCCATTTATTACAGGCTGCTGCTTGTATTTGCCCAGATTACTGGGACTCACTAGGAAGGACATATTAAGGTCTTCCTCACAAATCAGCATTGTCTGAGTGGGCACTCTGACTAGGTCAGAGTCCACTTCAGAACCCAGGGTCAACCCTACTAAACCCTTAGTCTGTGTACCACCTCCACCAGTAGCTGAACTAGGGGGAACAGTTGCCTTAGGGGCAGGATTGGTGGTGGTTTGGTCTTTGGACTTGTTACAGTCAGAAGTCCAGTGCCCTTTCTGTTTACAGAATTTGCACCAGGGCTTCTTTTGGCCTTTTCCCTGGTTGGACTGTGACTCCCCACCAGATGCAGATTTTTGGGGCACTTGTGAAGACTTCTGGTCTTTTGACTTATCCCCACCTTTCTCAGAGCCCTTAGGATCTTGCTTCTTGGTGTCACCCCCTTGGTTCTGGGGTTTCTGCCTCACCCTGGTTCTGACCCACTTGTCTGCCTTCTTTCCCAATTCTTGGGGAGAGGTCAGATCCGAGTCCACCAGGTACTGATGCAAAAACTGGTTCTGGCAATTATTAAGGATTTGTTCTCTCATCATCAGATTATACAATCCCTTAAAATCAGTAACCCTACTGCCAACCAGCCAACCCTCCAGAGCCTTGGTTGCACAATCAACAAAGTCAGTCCAGTCCTGAGTCTGTGCCTTCTGGGTGTCTCTGAACTTTAACCTGTACTGTTCAGTGGTTAAGCCAAACCCATCTATCAGTGCACTCTTCAGGACTTCATAATCATCAGCATCCTCTTATCTAACAGTGAGGAGCTTGTCTCTACCTTTATCTGAAAAGGAGAGCCACAAGATTGCTGCCCACTGTTTCTGGGGGACCTGCTGTACTCTACAGGCCCTCTCCATAGCAGTTATCCACTTGTGGATATCATCCCCACTCTGGTAGGAGGAACAACCTTGCTCAGGTTCCTATGGTCTGGAATAGATTCTCTGCCTCTAGGGACACTGTTGCTGCCACCAAGGGGTTCTAACCCCTCTCGTCGAGAAGTTCTCTGGATCTCCAGGGCTTCTCTATCCAGTGCCAACTGCTTGGTTCTGAGGGCAACTCTTGCTTCCTCATACTGCAGCAGTTTGCACATTCTTTCAGAGGAGGTCTCTCTTATGGGAAAGTATGAGTTCCTCTGGTGGACAAATTCTCTGCCAGAGTGATAAGAGTGCTCAGATTCCCTGGAAGGGGACCTATGCCTCTCATCCACTCTGTCAGTTCTCTTAGGGAGAATTCCTCTGTCCTTTTCAGGCCCCTTGAGGCATGGCCCTTCAATCACAGAGTCCTGGTCATTCGGATTTTCATCGTCTGACCCAGATACTGTAATTGACCCACCCACTGATTCAGACCCATTGGCTCCTAGAGCCAATCTAAGATCATCTGCTGTCAGCAGATCTATCAGGTGCAGGGTTGAGGGACTCTGTCCTAGTCTCAGGTGTCTTTCAACACACATGGCTCTCAAGTCAGAGAAAGCCATGTCCTTGTACTGAGGCTGAGTGGATCCACTGGTTCCACCATTTAAGGACATTCTAGTGTTGTGCAGTGTTGTACTACCTACACTAGTTTGGGTCCTACTGATCCTAGCTTGAGCTGTAGAAAGGGTGTGCTATCCCTTGGCACACAGCTCTAAGTTCAGTAGAACTTATTGATACTAAGCTTGACTTTATATGTACCTTAAGTACCTATAGTGGTTTTCAGTTAGTAACTCAAATAGAGATTTTCTGGTAAAACAATAGCAAGCTGGAATCCCACACGCTGCCCACCAATGTGAGAAGTTGGCCTGGTATATGCTGTTCACTAATTAAAGTGGACACCTTGCACCAGAACAATTTGACTCTTATGGTAGATAGGTTTAAGACAACCTTTATAGAAAGCTATCCTAGTGGTAGCTGTGGAGAGCAGCCTTCAGGCTAAGTCTTGAACGAATGTAAAGAAGCTTGTTTTACCACGGAATCTCTTGAATCACCAAATGAAAATACAACCACACAGGTATATATATCAAATATATATGTATTTATTAATAAACACTCTCTACTAATCTCTTTATGAGATTAGAGGACAGGAACATATGTACAAGTCAAATATTTATCAGGATAAGTTTAGCACAATTGAATATTACAATCTTAGTTTGCTAGACCTAGGTCTAGGGCATCTAGAATCGAGGGACCCCCAAGAACCACCCCAGGTAGTTGTAGGAGACCCACAGGGGACGGACGCTGTGACCTGGCACCGATGCGAATCCTGTACGAGTCTATGCACTCAGACGCGATTGAGATATCAATGTTCAAGGTCCCTTGCGTGTCCGAGGCGAACACACCGATTGGACTCAGTACGAGTCGAAGGATACGGTCTACAGATAGGATTTGCAAGGGAGTTGGACGCGGTGTGTCTAACACAGACGCGAACCATGTACGAGTCAGTGCGAGAATCGCACGGGGAAAGTAAGAGTGTTAGGATACTTCTAGTGAACCTACAAGCAAGTCACTTACAGGGTAAGTAGTTTGAGGGCCCACACCTACAGGAGCACTGTAGTGCTGGAGTTACCTCACCCAGGGAAGCCGGGTGCACAGGTGTCCTTTGGTGTCGGGTCGCGCCGTCGTTTTCAATGGCGAACAAAGAAGACTTGCTGCTTGTGATGGTTTGAAGAAGTGTCCGGTGGAATCCAAGCCTGGATTTGGTGGAAGGATGACCTGAAAGCAGAGGGGACAGTGTTCAAAGTCACTTGGCAGTGACTCGGGGCAAGGAAGATGAATGCCCACCGTCGTCGCAGGATTCAGGTCATTCACAGTTGCCTTGACTCTTCAGCCACGAGGTCCAGGAGGCGTCGATGACAACCAGGAACTGGATTCGGTGTGTCCCACGATGTCTGCGGCTTACTGCAGTGTCGGTGACTCGATCGGAGCCAACAAGCCTTGGTAACAGCAAGTCTTGGGGAAAGTGTGAAGAGGCAATGGCGCAGACCAGCAAGGTCTGTGGAACTCACCCAGCGAGGGTAAGTCAGGGCAGGCCTGGAGCAACCAGGAGAGCCCTTTGGTTTCTTTGGAAAGTCTTCTGGGGACCCAGAAGCCGGCTGGCAATGGGTCGCAAAGATGCCTCAAGAGGATTCTCTCACAGGAGTCCACGGTCACTCAGGATGTGGTAGGCCTCTGATCTTAGGTGAGACTTCTGCTGGAGGATGGAACCACATGTGGTCCAAAGCACAAGTTCGTGGAATGTTGTAAGGGGTTGCACTCGACAATAGTGCACGGTACCCAGGGGTCGCAGTTCCTCGTTACTCTTGGGGTTCACTGGCTTCAGCTTCGCTGGAGACTCACAATGGCCTTTGGGAAGTCAGGAAATCTACTTCTTGGGCTTCAGAGACTTCGGACTCCGGCGGGAGCGGCATAGTTTGCAACCGTCGTTTGTAGTTTTTGGTGCCTGCCAAGCAGGGGAGTCACTCCTTGACTCCAAGGGAGATTCTTCAGTCTTCCAAAGGTAGTGGAACGTCGAAGGTCCGGGATTCTTCTTGTAGAGCGTCGTCCAGGGAAATCTAGGGTGCAATGCACAGGTTCCCCCTCTTATACTAAAAGGAGGGGAGGGACTAGCTCTATGACCCTACCTATGGGAGGGTCAGGGGAGTGGGTGGCTACACCGACTTCCCTTTGTCCAGTTTCGCACCAGAGCAGGGACAGGTAGCCCCTGAGCCGGTTTGAACTGGCATATGCACAGAGGAGCCTTCTGCTCCCCCAGTGCAGGACTTCAAAGCACTCTAAGAGTGCACCCACCCAGCCCCAATACACTAAACCCTGTCTGGGAGGTGGTCACACCCCTTGGGACAGGATATCTATTGTTGGGCTCCCTCCACTGCGAGTGTTGGTCATCAGCAGGAGGGCAGCCCAGTGTCTGTGACTGGTGGCATCCATTTTGTGATGCCAGGGCTCTGTCGGATTCTACCGCGTTTCCACAGTAGGTACATGTCTATCCCTCTAGAAGGGTGGAATGCTACCCCGCCGCCAGGACTGGCAGGGGGTAGTATTCCAAGGTGTTTGACACCAAACACGACATGTTTCGATGCAGCCATTCCAAAGTTAGCATTTTACCGCAAGGATATAATGCACTTAAAAGTATATGGTTTAACCGCATCCACAAACAGCACCAGAGAATGGACTCTGAGAGCTGCAGAGGGGCCCTGCTCAGGCAGAGGCACCCCCTCACATAGAAGCCAAGCACCCTACCCTCAGGATTGATAGGGCCTGCCTTAGGGGTGACTGATAGGGTTATATGTGTGTGCAGGAGAGATATAGGGAACCTATATCTCAGTGAGGGGCACTAGCACTTCCTCACTCAGGCTGCAGTAGCAGGCCTGTGGTGTCAGATTTAGTCTGCTTCCCAGGGGTGGCATAATACATGCTGCAGCCCCTGGTAGGCCTGTGGAGTACCTATGCCCTTGGTACCTAGGGTACCATATACTAGGGACTCATAAGGTACCACAGTATCCAATCACTAGTGCACCTAGAGTGCACTCCAAATCGTTTAGAGAGAACAGAGAGGCTGGGGCCCTGATTAGCAGGGTCCCAGCCTGACTATAGCCAGAAACCAGTGTAAACATCAGAAAAAAAAAGTGGGGCAACATAAGAGGCAGATCCTACTCTCCTACAGCAAGAAGTTTCCCCGCTTTGTTAGCTTCGCATAGGTTAAGCGCTTTCTATTTATTAATCCATAACCATGCCCTCTCACTTAGGATTTTGTTGTATTCATACTTTTTTTGTGTTAGTGAAGCGAGGAGCATGCTATCGTGTAAGGAAGTAGCGTGGGTCTGTTCTAAGTTTTTGATCTCCTGTTCTAGCTGGGTTAAACTCAGGTTGGTACTCTTGTTGATTTTTGACTTGATTTCAATTATTGTACCCCTGATGGTAGCTTTCAGTGCATCCCAGAGTGTATTAGTGGTAGTATCTGGAGTGTCATTATGTTTAAGGTAGTCTATTATAGCCTCCTCAATCTTTTTTTTATCTGCAGGGTCTGACAGTACATCACTGTTGAAGCGCCATCTCTTTGGCACCGATTCATTGTGACACCCAGCCAGTTTTAAGCTAATGCATGAGTTGTCCAACACTAGCCTTGGGGCTATGTCTGTGTGTTCGATTAGTCGTGTGTGGGAGCCAGAGATGAGGATATAATCTATCCTGGTGTATGAGTTGTGGGGATTGGAGTAGAAGGTGTAATCTCTAGTGTCTGGATGTTGGAGGCGCCACACGTCCTTAAGGTTAAATTTTGAGCAGATATTTTGTAATACAGCATGTGAGCTCGTAGGGTGGTATTGGCAGGTGGATTGTCTATCAGTTATGTGGTCTAATGGAATGTTGAAATCTCCTGCAACTACCATGAGGTCGTTTTGGGGAACCCTTCCAGCGTGTTGGACACCTCAGACCAAAGGCTGGGTCATCCGTGTTGGGGCCGTATATGTTTGCTACGTGAATTAGCTCTTCCCCCCTTCTCAGATGTGTGACCAGGAGTCTGCCCTCGTTATCGTGATATTGGGAGTCTAGCGAGATGTTGGATCTTTTGGATATTAGAGTAATTACTCTCCGTTTCTTTTTATCAGCAGGCGAGCAAGCCAAATGTGAGATCCAATTACCTCTAATGAGTTTGGCATCGTCCAAAGATAGCTTTGTTTCCTGTTGTAGGATTATATCCCCCTTAGTTTTGGCTAGGTAGTCCAGAATTTTCCGGCGCTTGATTGGGTGGTTAAGACCGTTGACATTTAGGGACACTATGTTGAGGTCAGATGCCAGGGTGAGTGTGTTATTACAGGTTCATCAGATTGGATGTTATGTGGTAGATACATCAGATCTAATCTTAAGGAGCCAAAGCTTGCTACCCGGGCCCAGGAGGGAAAAAGTGACAGGAGCCGACCGTTCCCCCCCCTACTAGGCATAGCTCGGCTACATTTTCCATGTGCCTTGAATAAAGTCTACACGGCTTTGCCGGGTGCCCTTGCGTGCCAGAACTCACTGACTGGTCATGCAACAAGAAGTGCCAAACACTGTTTTTCGGAGAGAAAGAGGTGAAAAAGGGAAAAGAAGCTAGAAAATAGAGAAAACAAAGTCTGAGACACCCCGAGGTGGGTATCCAGTCGCTACAGGGAGCATTCTGCAACCTCGTTTAGTGTTTTTAAAAATGGACTTGGAGGTATGTGGATATAGTCTATTTGTTGTTAGGAGTGCAAGGGGGCTTAGGTTATTAAGGATGGCTCTCTCTACTTCTAGCCAGGCCGGGGTATAGCTGGAAGGTGATGCGATCCAGTATGATCCTTGTCTCACCAGGAAAGCCCACTGATATAGTCTGAAATCCGTTAGGTTCACCCCTCCTAGCGTTTTCCAGTCTTAATTTTTGATACTAATCCTTGCTTTCTTCCCGTGCCAGAGGAATTTAGAGATGAGGATATCTAGTCTGCGGTGGAAGTCGTCTGTGAGAAGTAGTGGGAGCATATTTTTAGGTAGTCAACCATTGGGGTGATCATCATTTTAATCGTTTCGATTCTTCCCCACCACGTAATGAATTTTGGGGACCAAGAATCCAAGAGTTTCTTTATATTTTCTAGTAATGTTTTCTCATTCTGGTGTAGGGTATCTATTAAGTTGATACCAAATTCGATCCCTAAGTATTTGATATAACCTGTTTGCCATGTTAGTCCCGACTCTCCCAGGATGTCCCTCGTGCAATGGATGTTTAGTGGCTTGAGTTCTGATTTCTCTCTCTTGAGTTTGTACCCTGAAAAGCTGGAGTATCTTGTTATTGTATCCATCAGGGCAGCAATTGATGCCCTCGGTTGTTCTGTTACGATTAGTATGTCGTCTGCGTAGGCGGCTAATTTTATTTGGACGCCATTGATATCCACCCCCTTAACGTTAAAGTTTGATTTGATGTCCCGGATAAGGGGTCCAATGCCAATAAAAATAAGGATGGAGATAGTGGGCAGCCCTGTCTAGTACCTTGTTGTAACGTGAAGGGCTCAGAGAGTGAGCCATTAACGACGATACGGGCTGATGGGTCCCCATAAAGGGCCATAACCATACGTATATAGCCCTCACCTAGGTTGAAAGATTGCATGCATCATTCTAAAAAAGCCCAGGAGACCCTATCAAAGGCCTTCTCGGCGTCTAGGGTGATAGCTACTGCTGGTTCGGCTTTAATGGCAGCCTGCTCTATAATGAGGCACAGTAGGCGGGTGTTATCGTTAGACATGCGTGTACGTAGGACGCACACTTGGGAGTTGCTTATTAGTTTTGGTAGGGCAGCGTTGAGTCTGACCGCTAAGATTTTAGCGTATATTTTGCAGTCTACGTTAATCAGAGATATAGGCCTATAGTTTTTCAGTGATAGTTGGTCCTTCCCCTCCTTCGGGATGACTATTATGTTAGCTTCCGACATAGTGTCTGGCGTGGTCCCCTTAGCTGCTGAGTAGTTAAAAACTTGTATCATGGTTGGTTTTAGCTGGTTTAAGAAGGTCTTGTAGAAAGAGGCTGTAAACCCGTCCAGGCCAGGGGCTTTGTTGTCTTTTAGAGATTTGACTGCCATCTCAATCTCTGTGCAGCTAATTTCCTGTCCTAACCTAATTTTCTCTTCTAAACTTAGTTGCGGCAGGCTGAGTTTTTCGAGGTATTTGGTACAGTCTTCTAAGTTTAGGGTCTGATAATTTTTATAGAGTTCCTGATAGAATTCTTTAAAGGTCCTAAGGATGTCTTTATGTTTGGTATGGGTTTTATTGTTAGAGTCTTTGATGGATGAGATGACAAACTGGTTCTGTTTGTGTTTGAGATAGGACGCAAGAAGTTTCCCCGCTTTGTTAGCTTCACCTAGGTTAAGCGCTTTCTATTTATTAATCCATAACCATGCCCTCTCACTTAGGATTTTGTTGTATTCATACTTTTTTGTGTTAGTGAAGCGAGGAGCATGCTATCGTGTAAGGAAGTAGCGTGGGTCTGTTCTAAGTTTTGATCTCCTGTTCTAGCTGGGTTAATCTCAGGTTGGTACTCTTGTTGATTTTTGACTTGATTTCAATTATTGTACCCCTGATGGTAGCTTTCAGTGCATCCCAAAGTGTATTAGTGGTAGTATCTGGAGTGTCATTATGTTTAAGGTAGTCTATTATATCCTCCTCAATCTTTTTTATCTGCAGGGTCTGAAAGTACATTACTGTTGAAGCGCCATCTCTTTGGCACCGATTCATTGTGACACCCAGCCAGTTTTAAGCTAATGCATGAGTGGTCCAACACTAGCCTTGGGGCTATGTCTGTGTGTTCGATTAGTCGTGTGTGGGAGCCAGAGATGAGGATATAATCTATCCTGGTGTATGAGTTGTGGGGATTGGAGTAGAAGGTGTAATCTCTAGTGTCTGGATGTTGGAGGCGCCACACGTCCTTAAGGTTAAATTTTGAGCAGATATTTTGTAATACAGCATGTGAGCTCGTAGGGTGGTATTGGCAGGTGGATTGTCTATCCGTTATGTGGTCTAATGGAATGTTGAAATCTCCTGCAACTACCATGAGGTCGTTTTGGGTGAACCCTTCCAGCGTGTTGGACACCTCAGACCAAAAGGCTGGGTCATCCGTGTTGGGGCAGTATATGTTTGCTACGTGAATTAGCTCTTCCCCCTTCTCAGATGTGTGACCAGGAGTCTGCCCTCGTTATCGTGATATTGGGAGTCTAGCGAGATGTTGGATCTTTTGGATATTAGAGTAATTACTCTCCGTTTCTTTTTATCAGCAGGCGAGCAAGCCAAATGTGAGATCCAATTACCTCTAATGAGTTTGGCATCGTCCAAAGATAGCTTTGTTTCCTGTAGTAGGATTATATCCCCCTTAGTTTTGGCTAGGTAGTCCAGAATTTTCCGGCGCTTGATTGGGTGGTTAAGACCTTTGACATTTAGGGACACTATGTTGAGGTCAGATGCCAGGGTGAGTGTGTTATTACAGGTTCATCAGATTGGATGTTATGTGGTAGATACATCAGATCTAATCTTAAGGAGCCAAAGCTTGCTACCCGGGCCCAGGAGGGAAAAAGTGACAGGAGCCGACCGTTCCCCCCCCTACTAGGCATAGCTCGGCTACATTTTCCATGTGCCTTGAATAAAGTCTACACAGCTTTGCCGGGTGCCCTTGCGTGCCAGAACTCACTGACTGGTCATGCAACAAGAAGTGCCAAACACTGTTTTTCGGAGAGAAAGAGGTGAAAAAGGGAAAAGAAGCTAGAAAATAGAGAAAACAAAGTCTGAGACACCCCGAGGTGGGTATCCAGTCGCTACAGGGAGCATTCTGCAACCTCTGGGGTTTCACCCTCCCCCCACTCTCTCCTCCCACCCCCCACCCCTTTCCCCCCCCCCCAAACCTCGTATGTAGGAGGTGTGACGGCAGGATCGTCATTCCGTCTCTCGGAGATCTACTGTTGCGCTAGACCTGTATCGTAAATCTCCCTGTGAGTATACTTGGCCTAGTTGCCTGCAAGGCACTGAACTAGAGAGAGAAGTTGGTCCTCTGCCCATGAGCCTAAAGTTATTTGGCACATCGCATCACAATTACGGTGTCCATAGTCAGTGTCCCATTGCAACGAAAATAAAGGGTACGGATATAGGACCATAGAGTATTTGATATCTTCACTTTTCGTGATGCCAGCATCCTAGGATGTATGTTAGCATGAGGTAGAAAATGAGGTAGGCTGGTCCATAGAGTATTTGATATCTTCACTTTTCTCTATGTCAGCATCCTCGGATGTATGTTAGCATGAGGTAGATACTGAGGTAGATAATGAGGTAGATACTGAGGTAGTTATCAGCTAAGTTTCGTTATTAGATGTGGCTTTTAGTAGTGGTTTAAGAGGGCTTAGCCTGCCCAAGGGGGTACTGGTTTACCTCTTCAACCCGTGCCAGGGTCTGTGGAAGATCTTCTCTTGCTAGAGCCAGATTGGGAAGCCTCCATGTTGTGAACTGTTGGGCCTTCCAGAAAAGATGCAAGCTCCTTTGGCTCATTGAAGTAGTGCTGTCTACCGCCATCTGATACCCTGAATTTGGTGGGACCAACGAAGGAGGACAGCATGTTCCTGCTTCTGAGCTTGTCACGTAGGGCAAGAAATCCCTTCCTGGTGTCCAGCGTAGGCTTAGAGTAGTCTTGTGTGAAAATGATCTTATGACCGTTCCAGATAATCTGGTGATTTTTCCATGCGTGGTTAAGGATTGCTTCCGTGTGTTGGGATTGCAGTGGTTTGCAGATAATAGGCCGGGCCGTTTGTCTTGCCATGGGTTTAAAAGTGGGTACTCTGTGCACACGGTCCAGTTCAAACTGGCAGTCGAACTTCACATTGGTGAGTTTTGGAATCCAGTCCTCAAGAAAGGCTAGGCAGGAGCCCACTGGGTCTTCTCTGGCCTCCGGGACCCCCAGTATACGGATGTTTCCCCGCCGATTACGGTCTTCCATCTCCGCTGCTTGTCTTTGTAGTGTTGAGGTAAGTTTTGTTAAGGCCTTCACCTCATGGCTTGAGTTGAGGGTGTTGTCCTCTATATCGCTGATTCTTTGCTCGGCCGCTGTTAGCCTGTTATTCATTGTGTTTAGGTCAGCCCTGACGGCCACTATTTCAAGTTGAATAGCGTCTGTGGTGTGCTTTGTGGTTTTAGCTAGATCGTGGACATCTGCTAGTTTTTTTAGTATTATGTCCAGGGTGCTGTTAATGTCCGGCTTCATTTTGAGCGGGGAGTCTGAGATTGCTGGCTCCCCCTTGCTCTTTTTTGTTGTTGTTGATGTAGTCTAGACTCTCTGTCCGCCATATTTGCTTACCGTGGGATTTCTTTGGTGCTTTTCTGGTGTTCCTTTGGTGCTCCTGGGCTCTCTCGATACCTCCTGTTGGTATCTTCCTGCTGGTATCTTCCCGACGGTCCTCTTGGATCCCTCGTGGTGACTTGTGTTCTGGCGGGTTTGTCTTTAGGTTTTCTGTGGGTCGCTACTTCTTAAACCCTGCGCTACCCGCTCTGCTCCCGTTTGTTACCTTTGGCGGAGAGAACCTCTGCTAAGCCACGCTTAAAGGAGGGACCTGTTTACGGTGTCTTTACTTTCCCCCTTGGTGCTGGCGATCTTGCGCAATTCAGGTGCCCTGATGTGGTATGTAGCCCCAGTATGTAGACCGTGGTGCGTGGTCAAAGTGTCAGAGCAGCTGACCCTTTGGTAGCAGGCATCAGCCAGCAGACACCCATGCTCAAAGAAAACACGGTGCGCCCGGCTAGCGGTACTTGTTTAGGGTCGACAGACCCGGTGCTAGCTCGCCAGTGCGCTAACTCGCCAGTGTGGCAAAATTCCTGCGGGTCCCTTGCGTGGTCGCTTTTGCGCTTTTGCATGGACTGGTGCGGTCTGACATGTTGGAGGGTCGGACCTTATCAGTGCCGCTGTGTGGTAGGCGCCATTTTGAGCTTCAGTCCCCCGGTGGCGTCTGGCAGTTTCACTTTCGATTACCCTTTCCCTTTAATAAGTGAGTACCGAAAAAACGTGAAATATCTCTGACCCCTCGATCATGCAGCCCCATTTTGCCGCCCTGTGTTATTTGTATACGTGTGGCATCCAGCCGCTTTCAGCAGCCTCCATCGGCTTCCATCAGCTTCTATCAGCGCTTTGTAGCCGTGTAGCAGTGCTGAGCTCAAACGATCTTAGCTGCCATTTTGCGAGCCGTTACTTGCTCCGGGTTGATCAAGGTGCAGTCCGCTGGGTGCGCACGGTATCTCCTTGGCGCCAATTATTCTCATTTGCTCTTTCCTGTGGTGCGTTCTACCTTAGCGATGGCAGTTTCCAGCAGCAGACTCTTTTTTTTTGGTGCGAGAGCAGGCTGTGTTAACCGGCGTTGCTGAGTTCACATCGCATTGTCCACTCGCGCGCTCGAGCCCCCTACCGAAAGCAAACATGTGAGATATGGCGTACCTTCTGGCAGCTGCTCGCACCCTTCAGCGTCCTCTTTGTCTGGCGGTGCTCTGAGCTCACAGCTGCGTTTCCCTTAGGTTTCGGTTTTGATAACGCTGGGTCGCCAGTTTGCTCTTGCGTCTCGCTCCACTTTTCTGAGGAGCAACAATGATTTTCTTCATTCCTCGGGCACCGGAGGTCGTCGCGATGGTGTCCACATTGGCAGGGGCCCTTCCGATGTTCAAATTTCCAATTGTTGTGTCCCCCTTGCTCGCATACTCATCGGGATCAGTGTTCTTTCCTCTGATCCGACGGAGCGACGGAATCAGGCAGCCATTAGCTCTGCCATCCAAGCCATGCCCCGATATACCATAGTTCTATCCAAGGTGACACCAGGTAAGTCTTTCTAAAAAAGTTCAAAAAGTCAATCAGTTTCTGTTTGTGTGATTTTTGGGCTGGCGTCGTTTCCGGCTCGCTTGGATCCAGTGAAAACGTATCAAAGTTCATGAAATAGCCAGAAGAGGTTCGATCAATTGTTGGAATTGCATCGGGATTTGATGAAATTGGATTTTGCTCTTGACGAGGCATGTTGACGTAGATGTCTGTAGTCGGTCTGATTGCAACTTGGTTGTTAAGTTGATTTTCTCCTTGTTGAAGTGGAACGAGTTCCATAGCATTGTTGCTTAGTCCTTCATTCCATACAGGTGGCTCTTCATACATGATGAGTCTTTCTGTTTGGACTTCTTGGATTGTAGCGAGAGGAGGGTGCTACTGTGGAGTCCACGAGGCCTACTGTTTAGTATCGGCCACATAGTGTGGTTTGATTAAGTCAATTGAGACAAATCTTTTCTCCTTTTTCCCGGCAAGAGGCGCAGAAGTACTGTTCTTCTGCTGTGGATTGCTAGGACCGGTACAGCTGTTCTGTAGGATGGTCTGAATTCTTTCTTGTCTGCAATCTTCTCTCTGACCAGATCCCCGACTTTTGGGATCCAGACAGGTCTTGCCGTTACTGCCTTGACTTCCTCAGTGGGGGTCTGTTTTAAGTGGATGTTGCTTTGTTGTGTCCTGGATTCATTTAGATCTTGTAAAACAGCCAAACGATCATGGATATCAAATGGTTTTTCATCCGCCACTGTGCCTTCACAATCAAGATCAGGTACCCACATTCTTGTCCCAAATAGGACCTCGTAAGGAGTGACACCCCCTAGAGAGCTTCTTGGCTGATTGTTTATTGCTCGTTGGACCCCATAAAGGTGATCGACCCATCTACCGCCTTTGCCTAATACCCTAGCTGTTAAAGATTGCTTTAAGTCCCGGTTTTTCCTCTCCACAACAGAATTTCCCTCAGGATGGTACGGAGAGGAGTATCACAACGCTATGCCCATTCCTTCCATGGCCTCTTTGTAAGCCCAAGAGCTAAATGCCGGGCCACGGTCAGAATGTAACGTGCCAACTGCGTATGTGCCAATAAAGACTCGCAAATCTTTTATAACAGTTCGAGCGTCAGCACAGCGCTGAGGCCAAACCCATAAGAATCTAGAGCAGGAATCCACTGCAACCATGATATATTTCTTGGCCCCATCAGATTGTAGGGGTCTGCAGTGGTCCAAATACACACATGCGAGTGGTTTGTCTGATTTTAGAAATGGTGTCTGTGCTGGGCGTGTTACGGTGGAGCCTTTCATCTGCCGGCAGATGTCGTACTTTAAGACATAGTCTTTGGTCTGCTTTGTTAACCCTGGCCACCAGTAGCGCTGTTTCAGTAAAGAAGTAGTCGCTGTAACGCCTGTATGTGCAGTACCCAAACCCTCGTGTGCTGCTAGAATTAAGCCTTGCCTACGATCCATATTTGGTATTACTCTATCCCCCACTCCAGGAATCTGAGCGTATGGAATGTTTTGTGCATCTAACTTGTAGGAGTACTAGAGTGGAAATTTTTTAGGTACTGCTGTGCTGCCTTTGCGTGAAGCATTGACAGCTACCATAATCTCGCCGTCTATTCTCGTTTTTGAATGAGTAACTGCAGCTACGGAAGCCGTGCAAACAGCCCCCTTTGCGGCTTCATCAGCCAATGAATTCCCTTCAATGTGAACGCCATCACGCTGATGACTCAGTGTATGTATCATGTGAGCCCTTGGTAGTTCGTTTCTCAACTCCACTACCTGTTTCCATAGCATTTTATGCTTAATTGTGCCACCTTTTGCGTCTTTAAACCGGTTTTGTTCCCAATGATGTAAATATTCATTGTACGACTGTACACAGTAAAAGGAATCACACACAATTAATGTGGGGAATTCGTGTTCCGTATCTACGAGTGCCAGTATTAGTGCTTTTAATTCTGCCAACTGAGCTGTGCAGTCTCCTAGAGATTGCGTTTTAGTGCAACTTGGATGGAACTTTCCATCGCGCATGCGACCTTTAACGATTGCACACGCCGCGCTGTAAGCTTGCTTACTCCCTATGGCCGGTTGAGCAGATCCGTCAGTGTAAATAATGTATTCATACTGATCTAGAGGCAAATTCTCATTTGGAAGAGGATATTCTTGTTTGTATTGCAGAAATACTTGTGTTTTTAAACTTGGATCAAATCTGTATTCAACGTACGTTGCAGTAAGAGAATTAGCCCATTAAATCCATCTGGGATGTAAGGCTTTCGCATTTGGAATGCTAGCCTTTGTAACAGCCTCTAAGGCTGGTACTGGGGTCACAACTATTATGCGTTTTCCCTGAGCCAGAGCTCTTTCTCTTGCTACAGCGGTCTGTACTGCTGTCAGGATTTTTTCTGTTGAAGTAAAACGCATCTCTGCGTTTGTGTACAGGTGTGATTTGTATGCGATTGGTACCGTTTCGCCTTCATTGAAAGTTAAATAAGTATACCCGCATTGACCCACTATTACTCGGATCACTAAGTTGAGTGTGTTTACGCGTGTCTGTAAATGTTTAGAAGCGATCATGTCTTCCTGTAGGGAATGCAGGATATTTGTACGTTCCTGTGTCCATTGTCTGATTGAAAAATCAGGTTTTATTAAGTTGTTGAAAGGTTTTACTCTCTCTGCGTAATCCAAAATGTATGTTCGACCAAAATTTAGGAATCCCAGTATTGATTGTAATTTTTTTTAATGATTTTGGAGGTTGGAGCAGCGCACACTTTTCTAAAAAGTTAGCTGCTAGGCTTTTTCCTTCACTTGACAGCTCATACCCTAAAAATAGGACATTGAGATGGGCAATTTTTGATTTTTTTAAATAAAATTTATAGCCCTCAGAGGCGAATCCCATAATAATGGTGCTCACCCTGGTCAAGTGCCTCAGTAAGTCATCGTCCGTCAGATAAATATCATCTACATAGGACAATGCCTCTTCATCCAAATTTTGGAGTAACTCTGTTACTCTTGCTGAAAACAACCCCAGGCTATTCTTATACCCTTGGGGGAGTCGACAAATTTGACTTTGGGACCCTAGCGCTGAGAATGCTGTCAGATACCTGCTTTCAGGCGCTATATTTTGGCAGAAAAATCCATTTGGGATATCAAGTGTTGTTTTGTATTTTTGTCGCACAATGTTATTCATTAATGTGGCACTGTGTGCATTTTGAACTGCAAATGTCTTTGTGAAAGTGTTTAAATGTCTGTAATCTAAAACTAAACGATATGTGTTGTCAGGTTTTGATACGGGGAACAAAGGATTGTTCATTGGTGAGGTGCAATTTTCTATCACACCATGGTTTTCAAGTTGATCGAGGATCTCCCTGACTTGTTTTTTAGCTTCCTGCTTTATAGGGTATTGCCTTTGAGCATTTGGGGAAACTTTTAACGAGATCACGTGGTGGGTTGAATCCTCATCCCAACCAACATGGTTTTTGTACAATGTTGGAGCTAGGGCAACTGCCCCCTCCTGCGCATATGCATGTTTTAGGTGAATGGGAACGAGGTCGGAAAATGCTGGAAAAATTACCTTTTCTCCCTTAGGGCACTCCATGACGAATGCTGGCGGCCAGTCTTGCTCTGCTAATAGGATGTCATATCCAGATGACAGATTTTTCCAAAATAGACCCTTAACTTTCCTGGGCTTGTCCCCCTCCATCCGGAGTGTTATCTTATGTAACTTATGTGGGACACTTACCCGAGTATCAGGTGTTTCCACCGTGATATACTCACTCAACTCCGCTGTCACCAGAAATTCCTTCAGGTTCTGGTGTGCTATTGTTACTTCTGCCGCGCTGTCTAGCATCGTCAGAGCTCATTCCCCGTTCAGAAGCTGTGTCCTCAGAATTCTGGGAATGTCTGGTCTTGAGACCTGCTACCTTCTTCTTTTTGAACTGAGGTTTTTGTTTTTGTTTATCTTCTTTTTTAGGTGCATAGTCCACAGCGCGTTGCGTGTCTCTGGACTTTGTACGCTCCTCTGACCATCCTTCCCTCTCTGAGTTTTTGATGAACCCTGAAAGGAACGAGAGGAACGTGTATCAGTATCCTGATACCTGTCAGGTTTTTAATATTATCCTTATTCCGGAGGTTATACCTCCTTTCAGAGGGCTCCTGTGGAGGAGACCTACCTCTGGATTAAGATCTGCTGTCTTTAGACTTTTCTTGTTTTTTATTTTCCAACTTCTTTTTAGAAGAAGTAGGTGTCTGCTTTGTAGTGTCCTTCTCAGGACTGCCCACCAGTTGTGGTTTTAATGCTTTCCCACCTAGACTATCTCTGCCTAGTTCTGCATATGTAGTTTCAATTATTTTGGGTAGTTTGTGTTGTTGATCTACTGGACTGAACTCCCTTAGGCGTTGGCAGAACGCCACTGAAGCTGCTTTCCCCTTAATGTTAGCTAGTATTATGGCTGATACCTAATCAAATTTGTTTAGTAACTTCATCCCTAAGTTTAGGGCAGGTTCTGCTCCGTACTCATTTTGTATCTGTCTCAATACGTCAGGTACTACTGCTAATGACGGATACCATGTGTTCTGGTATATGTGGCAGCAAAGACTGAACCCCAAGAGGTACAGTCCTCTATTTGTGGTGTGATCCCTATGGGCAAGCAGATTGTTAGTGTTCTGTGTTTATCATAGGTGGTAGTATTCAGGAATACTGCCTCAAGCTGAGTTATTTTCTGAACTATCCAGAATGGTATTTGTTCGTATTTTGCGGGCATTTTGCCCATTACCGCGTGTAACGTTTGAGGAGTAATTTTAGTTGCTGTAGCCTGGAATTGGGTCCCATTTGTTGCAACTGTTGTTGGTTGATCTGTGAGAGTCCTCGTGACGAATCGCGTCAAGTTTCTGTAGATTTTGATTAAATCTCTGTGTTGTATGAGTAATTCTGGCTGTGGCATTGTGCCAATGTCAGGATGCAGTGTATAAGCCGCTAGTATCGGCCATGTGGCTCTGTCTCCTCCGAGCAGGCCTAATCTTACTCTTGCCCTTAAGTGGGGTAGGGCGCCTTTAAACCAGTATAAGTGTTCCTGGTAAGTGAGTGGAATCTCTATGTCATCGAATGGACAGTATTCCTCTGGTGCATCTCCTTCTATGTAGTAGTGAAATGTCTTTGTTACAGCATCTGCTGCTAGGAATGTAACCCATGAATAGAATACCTCTGTTTTATTTGATTTGTGTGCCTCAATCACGAGAGCTACTACACCACCCCTTGGTGGTAAACCATTTTTTAATAGTTTCATGGTGAGCGTATGTCTGAATTTAGGTGCACTTTCAATTGCATTTTCGGGTTGTTCTCCTGCTGAGACATGCAGATCTACTCTTTCTTCATCGCTCTCAGGCATTTTGAAAAGAAAAGCTTTTCCAAGAGAACTTAGTTAAAGGTTTTATGCACAATTTAGGAACTAAATGTCCTCCAAGCTTGAATAACCAACAGCCGATAAATAGGATATCTCGCCTACTCATCTGTGGCGGACTTTGTGCCCACCCACTCCAGACGTCTCTGGTGTTTTGTGAGTAGGTTCTCTGAGAATAGCACGACTGAACTACTCAGATTCTACTGCTAAAAAAGTACCCAACCAACGTTGGTGGCGCCATGTCGTGTAATTCCTATAGTACCCCTGCAGGACCTGCGCGTTTGGATAACATATACTGTGGGCTTGGTGGCAGATTGATTCTGTGCACCCCCACCGCGTATGTTAGCCGGATTTGCGTTAGCTAGCTCACAGTGCCACTAGAATCTCCTCTTATCGGGGAGAGATTAGTTTCTGGCCACCTTAGATCATGAGAACCCTGATCCCTCAGAATCGTGGAAACAATATACTACTTTTCGCTCAGTCACTCGTGCTTACATATTCGGTTTGTCTCAGAGAGTTACACAGAATAAACAGTCTGGGCGTTTCAATAAGTATTTATTGAACAGTTGTTATTCTAGTGTAAAATATATGTGCTGCAGCAACCAGCAGACAATAGCAGAGATATATTATCAGCAGTACGATAAAAGTGAAGGGGTAGAACAGTTCTACCATATTGCAATAATCATGAATACATACATGAATATAAAAGCATTATGAAAGTGCGCGTACTCCTACGATGCCTAACTAGATGTACCTGAGTGTACCTAGCGTATGTGTAGGTCTAGAAGCCTAAGAGCTAAGAATCCTTCTAGGATTTAGTCGAACCCCATTACCTGAATAGAGAGAGTGCGTGACCCCGTCCTGGTCTCGAGTTGGACACCCCGCAAGGGCTGTGTTAGACTGCTGTCAGCTGGAGCGACTGCATGCAGGAGCCTCAGCGTCTCTGGTCAGTGAGTTAGCATGGAAGTCTCAGATCCCTCTATCCTACCATGGCAAGATGTGGTGTATTTATACCCTAAAGTGTCTCGTCCCTCAGTATGGTTTGTATTGGTCTTTGTTAGACATGAGGAAGACGTCAGGGGTGAACTTTGTACATAGATATTATGCGGGAGATGTAGCTGGTGAATGCTCATGCATAATTTATGAGTACATTGTAGGCCTGTGTTCGGGAAAAACCCTGAAGTGTTCTAACAACAGACTAGATAACGTTCACCACTCAGAGCTTGTTGTGTACTGTTGGGAACTAATGTAGGTGAAAGATTATATATATTAGGGCATAGAAGATCATGACCATAATAGGGCATAGACGACTATGACCAAAATAGGGCATAGACGACTATGACCATAATAGGGCATATGCGAATATGACCATATATGGTATATATGAACGCGTCTATATTAGTGCCTCTAAATTAAACATAACAATCCCCCAACCCGTAGTGTGCCAGGAGGCACATTTGCAGAGTGGTGGAGAAAGGGGGGGGTGGCCTCCAAAGACCTCTTAGCAATCTCACTGTTTGGGACTTACTGGAGGTAACAGGAGGGGTAGTTGGCCCCCAAGGACAACCTTGGTGGCCAACTACCCCTCCTATTACCTCCAGTAAGTCCCACATAGCAGCATTGGTAAGTTCTCATAGCAGGCCACACCCCCTTTGACCACCAGTCTGCAAACACGCTCCCTGGCACGCTCTTCGATGGGAATTAAAGTCCCCTTCACTGCTGGGGGTCCTTACGGGCCAACTAGCCTACCTGATACCTCCAGTAAGCCTCAGATAATGGGATTGTTGAGAGGTGGACACAGGCCACGCCCCCTTTCTCGACCACTCCGCAAACGCGCCTCCTGGTGCGCTCTTGGTTGAGGGATGAAGACCCCTTGCCTCCTGAGCATCCCTGGAGGCCAACTAGCCCTCCTGTTATCTCTAGTAAGCCCCACACAGCTGGATTGCTGAGAGTGGTCCGAGACCATGCCCCTTTTTACACCACTCTGCAAACATGCCTCCTGGCTCACTGCTGCTCTGGATGAAGTCCACTCTAGTCCTGAGGTCCTCAGGACACAAGAGGACCTTATCGCCCCACCAGAAGTGTGCCAAGAGGCGCGTTTGCGTTTGCCTCTGACCACCTCTCAGCAATCCCACTGTGTGGGGCTTACTGGAGGTACCTGTTGGGCTAGTTGGCCCCTAAGGACCCTTAGGATTCAAGGGGAGTTAATCCCCCAAACCAGAACGTGCCAGGAGGCGCATTTGCAGAGTGGTGCAGGGAGGGGGCGGGGCCTCCAGCAACATTCCAGCTTTTATTTTTGTTTTGTTAGAAGGGTGCCTCATTTTTAAAACATTTTAAAAAAAAATCTTTACGGGGGGCCTTGTAGCCCGCTTCCCTTGGCCACTTTTGGCCCCGGGGACCCCATCCCCCGGGCCTGGTCTCAACCTTGGGGACTGCGGGGGAGCCCAAATGCCCCCGTGGTCCCAGCCGGCTCCCCGCCTCCTGCGGGAGCCGGCATTGCTTTTGGACAAGGGGAGCTGCTGACATGCAGCTCCCTTTGTCCAAAAGCAATTTGCTTCGCTTCATGGAATCCAGAGCAGTTTTTTGCTCTCACTTCTATGAAGCAAAGCAGACTTTGCAATGACAGGGCGGGAGCCGTGCGCCCGCCCTGTCATTGCAAACTGCAATTTGCCATGGGTAGGTAGACCGGGACATTGCTGGAGCCGAGCCTGGGGGGTGGAGGTCCATAGGGCCAAGGAGGGCTCCTGGAGGGGGGCCGTGTTGCCCCCTCCCAATGTGCACGCTGCCCCCTCCCAACGTGAACATAGCCCCAGGGAGGTGGTGGTCGCCGGGGCCGGGGGTCCACAACGGACCCCCGTATTTGCATACAGTGTGCCCTGGGAGGCTTGAGCCCCCCCACACTTACTATTTATAATAGCCCCGGGGAGGTGGCCATCCCCGGGGCTTGGGGGCCCGTGAGCCCTCCACCCATAATTAAGGAAAGCCCCAGGGAGGTGGCGGTTCCCGGGGCTGTGGGGGCGGCACGTGCCCCCATCCATAATTAATAAAGCCCCAGGGAGGTGGCAGTCCCCAGGCTTGTGGGGGCCCACGAGGCCCCCCTGCCCATAATTAAGGGAAGCTCCTGCGGGTGGCAGTCCCCGGGGCTGCAGGGGCCCACACCATCCCCGCATATATTTGTCACATTGCCCCCGGGACCTGGCCCACCCGGGGGTTTATTAAAATGAAGTGCGGAACACCGCGCTTCGTTGTTTTTTTGGGCGGGATTTGCACATCCCGCCTTAATTTTTTTAACAAAAATGTTTGTTTGGGACCCCCCGAGCAGGCCACGGGGGTTAGGGTGTTTCTACCCTTCCCCCTTTGCTTCATTTTTAGCCTTTTTTCTTGTGACTCGATTCTACTGAGCCAATCAGAATAAAGCTTGTGCTCGGGAGGGTTTGCGGATCCACCGCGGTCACCAGATATCGATATTTCAAATTTTTGAATTTCTCAGGAACTACTGAACGGATTTACACCATTTAAAAAAATTCTGAATCAAAAGCTACCTTTTTGCCAAATTTGGTGTAATTCCGTTCAGCAGTTTGGGCTGTAGCTTTGTCTAAAGTTTCCTATGGAAATTAACATGGAGAAAACGCGGCCCCGCTTGACGAATCACCCTGAAAATTTCAAGACTGGAGCTGACCGTAGCGCCTCATTAGTATTGAACATTTCACGAAGATTCGTTAAACGGCGCCAAAAATATTGGCAGATCAAAACACTATAACTACCTACTGGCGACTGCCAGTTGGTATTATTTATAGTAGGTAATATTATATAGTAGGTAATATATATATATATATATATATATATATATATATATATATATATATATATATATATATATATATATTTATATATATTTATATATATCACTCTCCACTCCCACCTCGATCTCCGAACTCAGGACGGGTGCTTTCTCCTTAGAGTGAGGGTGGGTCCTCACTTATGCTACACAGCAACTACTACACAATTTGGAGCACTCTCAGGATTATCACAGAAGCTCTTTATTTTCAGCAACCTCCTCCGCAGATGCGTGTCAGCATGTATCGCCTTTCTCAATGCTGGAGGCTCTTTAGTGGTACAGAGTGTTCAGTTGGGTGTTTATAAATGTTCACCTTAGCCATTGGTTTATGACAATGGGAAAGCAGCAAATATTCAAACTGCATAGTTCTTGTTTTCGGCCACCATGCCGTTCCTCAATCAAGCCCTCTATGGGCTGTGACTCCCTCGTCGGTCGCACCAACCAAGCAACAGTGCACCAATACTTCCCTCACCACAGCCGCCAGATGTAACACAAAGATTCCCCGCAGGCGTCAGTTCAGTAACCGACTCTCCATGAGTTTGTATAACTCACGACTTCTCCCTAGTCGACAGGAAAATCTTGTTGGCGGTGGTTCAGGAGTTCGAATAACATCACTCTCCACTCCCACCTCGATCTCTGAACTCAGAACGGGTGCTTTCTCCTTAGAGTGAGGGTTGGACCTCACTTATGCTACACAGCAACTACTACACAATTTAGAGCACTCTCAGGATTATCAAAGAAGCTCTTTATTTTCAGCAACCTCCTCCGCAGATATATATATATATATATATATATATATATATATATATTACCTACTGCCAGGTGCCAGTAGGTAGTTATAGTTAGGACTTAGTTTCCATAGGAGAAGCGTTTTTGATTGCCAACCACCAGTAGGTAATATCTCTATATATATATATATATATATATATATATATATATCCACAACAACTCCGTCAACCACCTGGGAATCCTTAGAGTGAGGGTGGGTCCTCACTTATGCTACACAGCAACTACTACACAATTTGGAGCACTCTCAGGATTATCACAGAAGCTCTTTATTTTCAGCAACCTCCTCCGCAGATGCGTGTCAGCATGTATCGCCTTTCTCAATGCTGGAGGCTCTTTAGTGGTACAGAGTGTTCAGTTGGGTGTTTATAAATGTTCACCTTAGCCATTGGTTTATGACAATGGGAAAGCAGCAAATATTCAAACTGCATAGTTCTTGTTTTCGGCCACCATGCCGTTCCTCAATCAAGCCCTCTATGGGCTGTGACTCCCTCGTCGGTCGCACCAACCAAGCAACAGTGCACCAATACTTCCCTCACCACAGCCGCCAGATGTAACACAAAGATTCCCCGCAGGCGTCAGTTCAGTAACCGACTCTCCATGAGTTTGTATAACTCACGACTTCTCCCTAGTCGACAGGAAAATCTTGTTGGCGGTGGTTCAGGAGTTCGAATAACATCACTCTCCACTCCCACCTCGATCTCTGAACTCAGAACGGGTGCTTTCTCCTTAGAGTGAGGGTTGGACCTCACTTATGCTACACAGCAACTACTACACAATTTAGAGCACTCTCGGGATTATCAAAGAAGCTCTTTATTTTCAGCAACCTCCTCCGCAGATATATATATATATATATATATATATATATATATATATATATATATATATATTACCTACTGCCAGGTGCCAGTAGGTAGTTATAGTTAGGACTTAGTTTCCATAGGAGAAGCGTTTTTTGATTGCCAACCACCAGTAGGTAATATCTCTATATATATATATATATATATATATATATATATATATATATATATATATATATATATATATATATATATATATATATATATATATATAACACAAACAACAAACCTCCTTCTGGAAATCGGTCACCCGTAGAGGGGTGGCACGATGTCGGCGGAGAAAACCGGTGTGTCAATATAACGAAAGAACGGAATACCAGCTCGCTCTCTGGTCATGCAAAAACCAACCAACACTCCAAGGTAAGGAAAAGGGGGTTTATTACGGCATAAACCCTCTGTGATGCGTTTCAACCCTGAAAGGTCTTGATCACACAACGGAGTGACAAGATTCAGTCTTTTACATACATTTCCTTGAAAAGGGTGAAAATTAACAGAGGACTAAACCTCCATGTGAGTTTGCATTTCCTCCCATTTGGTCGCCATCTTGTAACGATAAATACATATAAAATACATGTTGCTAGTGCATTGTGTCTCCACGGCAAGAATACTATTCCTACTAGTGAAATACAGTCTAAGTTGTCACCCTTGAATTGCCTAGTGAAATGGGTGGGAGACGCCAGTCGGAGTACTATCTTGTGCATATTCTCACCGTGCGCGCGCTGTACCAAGTGTCTTAAACATGTGTCAGGCATCGTAATTTATGAGTCACGTATGCCCCCTTCCTACCCGGAAGATATGTGTCTCATGTTGCCCCAAAGCACGAGCCAATAATGATGGGTAGATGTTGGACTATGGCGGTGCATGCTGGTACTTGTAGTACTTCCATGCCCATCGTGTAATATCCTAACTATGGTGATGTAATGATAACACGCTATCCTCCCCTTGCTAGTGGGAACTATGCATACCTTCCTTAGTAGGTGTAAGCCCGGTGTACCAGCTGGTAATCTGTACTTACTCCTTGGCAGTGAACTTGTTCATCAGTTAGGATATGTCTCAGGGTCATGTAGATCACCATAAGACACTGTAGTATGGGATGGGAGCTACCCATACTGCTCTGTTATCTGATCTCTCCAAATGGATCAAGATCTCCCTATTGTACTACACTCACGATGAATACCATGTTATACCTGGATTGGAATCTTTCGTCACCCCCAATCTAGAAATATTGGTAACAATGCATTCGCCAACTGGCACATTGACTAGAAAATAATCATTACCAGGAACTGTTGTGGACCCAATCCCAATCAAACAACCCCTATGTCATCTATTGTAAGTGCACAGTAGTAATGTATTCAAATTAAAAAATATATAGTGGAAGATGTGCGAGCTGAGTTGCAGTGCAATGGTGTCACGGAGAAAAGGGTAGGGACCCCGTTGTCACAGGCACGAGACACGGTTCCCTTCCTTTCCTCCTGAAAAAGATGTGAAAAGAGAGCAAAGTGTCAGAAACTAGCAGATGTAAAAACATACAGATGTGAAAACATTTGTAAAAATATTGGCAGACAAAGTCCTACAAGATAAATACAGTACTGTAATTCTCAGAACCAGGTGCAGGACGAACTACATTGATGGATAATATTAATGAAATTAACTGCATTGTCTCGGATGGTGAGTCAGTAGATCCACAGGTGGACACACAGGTAGGTGTGAACATAAGTATGATGGTCTACCCGTTCTGCCACCCTGAATCTAATGGGGTCCTAGCCTTCCTGCAGATGTATTGCCATTTCCTCATCCAGGTTATGTCCATTGGGATGGCAAGTACCGATCCCTATGATGTGCCTAGACTCACGTTGTCTGAGTCTTAAGGTGCAGTTACCTCCTCTCCTGTTTCCCACCACCTGTTCTATGGCATAATACGACAGTTTGGAACTGTCTGAGTAGTGGTGTGTCTCAAAATGCCGGGCAATCGGATACTGTTGATCCCTGTTTGTGATACCTCATATGCTCGAGGATTCTTTTTTTCAATGCAAAAGCATTGAAATTATTACATCAAGCTGCAGTTCCACTAGTCGTTACTAGGTGTCCCTCACAAGTCAAATGCAAAAGCATTGAAACCCTTTCATGAATCTGCAGTTCCACTAGTCGTTACTAGGTGTCCCTCATGAGTCAAATGCAAAAGCATTTGACTTGAGGGACACCTAGCAACAACTAGTTGAACTGCAGCTTTATGTAATAATTTCAATGCTTTTGCATTTGACTCGTGAGGGACACCTAGTAACGACTAGTTGAACTGCAGCTCTTTGTAGAATTATTTTGATATTGGATACTATAATATTCACTGCCCACTGCTAATCTCATCCCATAGTGCTTTGCAGGGCCTTTGATTGGGATTGTATTTTTGCCCATAACTGTGCTTGGGGTGGTCCTAAGAGGATGGGACCACCACTGAATCGTTCAGCATGACATGCTCTTTGTGTTCAAGGCATCTGCTTGGCCCTCCCCCTAGGTTAGGGGTACCCCAAAATCATCACCTCTCTCATTGCCTGAATTTTTTCATTATCAAAGTTCACTTTTGCAAATTGGTTATATGCTTTTTTAGCATGTAAAGTTGATTTATCAAAGCATTTGTGGGTGCAGTTTAGTAGCTGACTCTACTACGTTGAGAAACGTAATTAACAAATCTCTGCAAAGGAGTTCATTGCCCAGGCCTAGTGGATAGATAATGCCTGGGTAATTACATGAGTATAGGGGTAATGTCTAGCTGATTGCATGAGTGTAGGGGTAGTGCCTGGGTGATTCTATAGGTGTATAGGTACTGGCTGGGTAGTTGCATCAGTACAGGGGTAGTGCCTGCTGATTGGAAGAGTGCAAGGGTAGTGCCTGGGTGATTGAAGGAGTGCTTGGGTAATGCTTGGGTGATTGTATGAGTGCAGGGATAATATGTAAGTGTTTGGAGGAGTGCATGAGTAATGTCTGGGTGATTACATGACTGCAGGGAAAATGTCTGAGCTTATTGTCTGACGATTATAGGAATGCATAGGTAATGCCTGGATAACTGCATGAGTGTAGAGGTAATGTCTTGCTGATTGCATGAATGCAGGGCTACTGCCTGGATGATTGGAGGAGTGCATAGGTAGTGCCTGGGTGATTTTATAACTTGAAGGGTTCTGGGTGAGTGATTGGAGGAGTACAGGGATAGTACCTAGGTGATTGGAGGAGTGCATAAATAGTGCCTGGGTGATTTTATAAGTGCATGTGTACTGCCTGAGTGAATAGAGCAGTGTATAGATACTGACTGGATGATTGAAAGAGTGCAAGGGTAGTATCTGGGTGATTGCATGAGTGCAAGGGCAATGTTTAGGGGATTGGAGAAGTGTATAGGTAATACTTGGGTGATTGGAAGAGTGTATGGTTAATGTCTAGCTGATTGCATGAGTGTACAGATAGTCCCTGGGTGATTGGAGGAGTACATAGGTAGTGTCTGGGTGAAATTATAACTGTAGGGGTACAGGCTAGGTGATTGGAGAAGTGCATGGATAGTGCATGGGTGATGGCAGGAGTGTGGGACTAGTGCCTAACTGTATAGATGTGTGCATGGGTAGTGTTTGAAAAAATGGATGAGTGCAGTAAAAGCGATTGTAATCATTAGTTCATATTATCATGTTTATTACATTATTTCATCTTACCTTTTTCATTAAAGAAGATACAAATCTCAGTGAAACTATTTTGCAGTAGTTTTGTTGTAAACTGAATTTAAAATCTATTCAAACTCTAGTATTACTTTCTGTAAAAAAGAAGAAAAAATGTTATTGCATATAATATTATAGTTTTAAGAACACAACATAATTTTAGAATTACATAACATATTCAGTTTCCCTTTTTTGCTGTTCTCAGATTCTACTGAATTTCACCATACACAGTGATTTCAATGTAGATCATATCAACAGCGGGGGGAAAAATACATTCAATGAGATTGTAAAAAAATCTGCATTGATAATATTTGCAACAAGTTCAACTATCTGTTTACCTATCTACAGTTTCTGAATTACATTCTTCAACTACATTAAATCATTATTTCTCTGAAGAATATTTTGTAAAATATACACTCTCGTTTACATCACGTATAATATAAAGATCAAATATATAGACTACTTCTTTCAAACACAATTTTGCAAATGCAACAAGAATTAGCACAAACAATAATCCAAACAGTAATTGTTCACATCTTCCCAATAGGCCGAATAATGTTTCCAAAACCATTTGCATTGAAAATATCCAAAATAAACTCGTTAATTCGTGTTCACATCTTCCCAATAGGCCGAATGATGTTTTCAGAACTTTGGCATCAAAAATATCAGATATGCATTTGGTAATTCGTAAGGCAACCGACATTTGAATTCCAAATGGGTATCATTACAATGTGTCCATCCTTTATTGCACTTTAAATACACAGTATAGTGTCCAGATGTTGTGGTAAGTCCATCATGAAAAATAATAGCCACTGCTTTAAACGTTCTTCCTGAAATTGATACTTGACTTGCCACAAAAGTTTTAATTTTGGTTTCCAATTTTCTTCCATCTGCTCCACAACGTTGTAGCATTAAAATGACACATTGTCCAAATCTTTCTATAAATAATGTTGACAACATTTCTGATTTACAAAGAGATCATTTCATATCTTGATTAGCTGTTTTTAGTAACTTGTTAAAAGACACTGATTTGCAATCTGGTATTGTCAAATATATGAATCGTTCATTGTCTATTTCAGTGGTAGAAGAAAATGAACACTCTTCACATTTATGATCCTGTCTGTAATTTAGTCCAAACAAATTTTCAATTTCCATTCCTTCATCTTCCGATACTGCAAGCATAAACATAAGAAAATCTTGTGCATCTTGTTGTATATTAAGTGTGAATTGCGAAGAACCAGTACATATATCCAAAAGATGCAGAATGCCAGAAGCAATATGGATTTTAGTTCTATCAGTTACCAACTTTTGAAAAATATAATGTAATAAAGAACAGAATCTTTTTTCTCGATTTTCCATAATTTCATGATGAAGATCTTCTAGATAAAAGACAACATTCACAATCACATTAGCAAAGCAGTTGATACCTGAACTATTTTCTAACTGGTATCCTACAATATCATCAACAGTGTCCATTTCTTTGCACCTTCATGATTCTCTTGAATTGTTTTCTTTTTTGGAACCTCAGTAGAATTTTTGTCATATTTCCGTTTTGGACACACTACACATTTCTCATATACAGGATATTCACCTGAGTTAGGAGCATAAAGTCTTCTTAACCGATTGTACTCTCTTACACAATATGCATCAGCACTAATCTTTTTTCATCAAAATCAATCAAATACAAACCAGATAATGTTCTTACTCGAGACAATGCAACGTATGCCATGCCTTCTTTAAACACTGTACTTCCAATATTTACCAAAGCACTGTCTACACTTAAACCTTGAGATTTATGAATGGTTACTGCATATGCTAAATAAAGAGGAAACTGTTTTCTATGAACATACACGTCTTTTACAAGCACAAAACGAACAGCACAACGTCCAATATGTTTTACCTCTTCAATCTGATCAAATTTAATCTTCAAAAATTAAATTCCATCTCTGTTCTGATAATTAACAAAATCAACAACTTTTCCCATTTCTCCATTTACTAAACCTTTTTCTACATCCAAATTTCGCCGTAAAATTACCCGACTGCTTACACATACATATAAAGTCTTTTCTAAACCAGCAGTGTTAGATACAGACTTTTCCAAAGAATCCAATTTTGACTGTAATTTTTCAGAGAGAAGAATAGTAACTCCTTCGTGTTCCATTTTATCAATGGCTTCCATTTTCACTATAGGTTGTTTTTCCAATTTCAAAAGTTCTTGATTGAATGTAGAACACTCTTGCAGTGTTGGCTCTAGGCAAATTATAGACTTCTTTTCTGCAATTTTTTCTATATCATTTCAGGAGCTATATTTTCATTTGGAAACAAGTTCATTAAAAGCCAACTTTGTAAAGCTTCTTTTCCATGTTTTGTGAAAACACCAATTCTTATCTCTTGAAGAATGTATCCATAATGTTCATCACTTGCTTGTCGCATATTCTTAATAAGTTCTTTATATTCAAAATAAGACCAAATGTTCACATTTCCAATACTTTTCAAAGATTTCCTAGTGTCTTCATGGACAAGTGTTTTAGAAACTGGTTGTCCTTTCACAGGAGTAAGTTGTAGTAGATCACCGAATACAATGACATGTTTTCCTTCAAATAGAACATCATAATCTGTTTTTAAAATCTGTTGCATTCTTAAATGTACAAAGGCAAGCATTAAGTTTGAGACCATGAACACCTCATCAATGATTAGAAGTTTCATTTTCTTCAGTACTCTTGAAACTTTATAACAAGCTTCTCCAGATAGCTTGTGATATACCAATTTATTTTCATGTTCAATTGGTAGCATCAGTAATCGATGTAATATAATCCTTTAATGCTGTGTGCTGCTAACCCAGTTGGAGCAGTTACAACACAAGATAAATGTGATTCAGTGGTTTTGTGTAGATAACTGGTCAAAACTTTAATTAAGAAAAATGTTTCTGTTCCAGCATGCCCACTGATGTACATTCGAATAGGTTTAAATGATGTGCATTAGCATTCTTTTTTTCATGCAGTAAACTATGCTGTATCTGTGTGTCACTTGCTGATATATTTGTTTTTGTTCAATATGTTGTTTTTCTTCTAAGTTTCCCATACTCAATAATATACTGTTGTGCTTGCTGCATCGCTGTTTCTACTTCATTCATGGCTACTGCTGCTTTATTTTCAAGAATTGGTTGCCCTAGTGGATCTTGACTTAGTGGAGCAGAACTTTGACTATTTTGAGAACTGTCTCTAGCTATTTCAGCTGCAATAGCAGTTTCTTGTTCAATCTCTTCAATTAACATTTGTAGATAAGTTAGAAAAATTGTGCATTGAATGCTATCTGTACATGCATTAAAAGAATCGTCATAGCACTCAAAATCTCCAAGTAATTCCATTTCACTATGTCAAGGCTTGAAGAGTTGCAGAAGTGCTAAATAGAAAAATTCCCTTTTATTTGGAGTTTCACAACTGAGTTTTCTGTGGTTAATAAGATTTCCTTTGGCATGTTTTACCAAACATCCATCACATCCAATTACTGCATATTTTTCTTCATTTATATTTTCTGTAACATTTGTCTTAAAACTGTAATGTTGCAGTACTTCATAGAGACATATGTTTTCCAGATGTGAACTCCTTTTGGGATAGTATGTATCCAACATATTTGTTTTAACAATATCTGTACAATATCTGTACTTTCCGGTAGTGCCTGGGCGATTCAATGCTAGGAATTCAATTTCTTGTAGAGATTTCAATACTCGATTTCGTGTTGCAGCAAGACCTAGACTTACCCAAATGATTCCTCTTGACTTTAAATATAAACTTGCAGAGGTCAACCGATCCGAACATTCGTAGGATCCAATATCTCGATGGGAAAGCATCTTCAAACTAAAGCTGTACAATTTGTTACAAAGAGTCTTCTCTTTTGAAATTTCTTCCCACATTTCTATCAACACAGTCTTTTCAGATTTTGTTATATATGACGTAACATAGCGAGCAACAGCAATCAAATTATCTGCAACATACTGGATATCCGTGTTTGCATTCCACATTGTCAAAATCACTGGATTGTAGTCATTAATATACTTTGATTCTTCAGTTCTTTTTATGTTGTAAGTATTCTTCGGAGATTTTTGAGTTATAGTATGCCTTACTGCTGACATGAAACCATTGACTCTTCCTTTTGAAATTACTGGACGTGGGAATCCAAAACGACATTTTGTATAAAATTGTCGCTTTGATGTTTATTTTCAGTCGACAATATTTTCCACATCGATGACTCTGAAACCGTAAAACTTGTTGTCTTAAGCTGTTTTCTCCTCCTTTTTTGGAATTGCACAGGTAACATAGTCTTCAATGAAAGACAAAACAGTTTAATCAGAATTGGTTCCAAATGTAGGTGCATTCTTGATCCATAACAGTATGTGTATATGAGGAGCACCTCTGGCTTGGTACTCCTTTCTCCAAAAGAAATCGATAACTTCTCCAAGAGGTGGATTATTTTTATTGCAGATAAAAGACATCTTAACTTGAAACCTATGATAAAAATATCTGCACACATTTACAGGATCCAGGGAACACAGTTCTCCAGCTGTCTTCAATTCAATGTTTTTTACATTTGAATTTGCATGTCTTAGAAATTCAAGTAAATCGTCCCATGCTTATTCAGCACAGCTAAGCATAACAAACCACATATGGGTTCCTAAGTTTCTTAACATACATTTAAGTTCTCTGTGATGGCAATACCAATACTCATTAGTACCACGTTGACATGCCATCAAATTAATTAACTGAGATTCTAAATGATCATCTCTTTGTTGAACTTTGTCCAAAAATTTCTTTGCAGAAACATGTGTAAGATGAACTCCCGTTTTTAATATGTGGTTCACTGCAAATGAAAGTCCAGACAAGTCACTTTCAAACAGAAGATGAAATAAATATGGAATACACTGTCGAAATCGTGGATCTTCTGAGTACAATCTTGTTGTACGATATTCTGAAGCAGGAATCTGTACTGGTTGTTCATCATATCGTCCACCTTTTCCAGTGGGGAAAAGCTGTGAAAAGCTACAAGCTTCTAAACTTTTTTACCATACACTAATGGGAGTTCCCTTCGCTTTCTTCATTTGGAACAATTCTATAGTGTTTCTTATAACTTCTTTTGAATGTAGAGGATGTATACTGTAATGTTCATAAATGTTTTCACTCCTGAAGTTGTCCACTTTTTTGATTTGGCCAGTTGAAATTTCTCTATCATCTTCTAAAGATATTTCTTGTTCTTCCACATATACATTTTTATAATAAATATTGTTTTGTACAAGATATAATGTAGCCTTTTGAAGTTTGGTGACATCTACTAACTCTAGCCATATTTTCCGACTCTTTGTTGGTACACCATTAACTAGAACAACTACAGGTTCACTTTCCTCTCTCTCTCTATACCAACAGTTTCAATATTTTTCTTAAAATCTAAAGGTACTTACACAATTCTCCCTTTTAAACCTCTTTGTAAAGCTGTTGGAGGCAGCTTACCTGTTTTAGGCTCCATACAAACTATAGCCTGAAACGGGTGCACAGATTGAATAAGAATGGGCTCATATGTATTTAAATCTACCAGTTCTGGAGGAATAGCTACCAACTCTAGGTTGTTATGTACTGCTCTAGCTGTCATTTTGTTCTCTTCTAATTTTTTGTAACAATATTTACAAATACGTTGATCACTACCCAACTCAAAGCAACCTTACACCAACAAATAAGCACCAAATTGCTCCCACGTATCATTGTTTTCTTTTTCACTTTTTAAATACACATCAACATTCCTAGTTTGACTTCTATAGTGAGTACGTCGACAACAAATAAAAACATAGTTTGGTTTTTCACAAGAAAGTACCTTAAACTTTGTAATTTCATCTACAAACTTCTCAGTAGTACTGTCTTCCACTTCTTCTTCAACACCTACACTCATCAAACTCTCACTTTCTGTACACTCCTCTTGAGGACCAAAGAAACAAACTGTATATCATCAGAAACTTTTTTTACATCCAATACTGAACCATGCGAAAGAGCTGTGTTTATTTCACTTAAAGATAATGCAGGACTTTTCACATATTACAATCTTCTTACTAACTTCCGCATTTCTGAGTGATGTACTGCTAACATTCTTAAATGATGAAAAGTACTTCGACACACCTTTCTTGAAAGACAAGCCAAAGAATGACCCTGCAAGTTAGTATATTTTCTCACTTTACAAGGATCTAGTCCTTGCAACATCTTAATCTTCTGTTTAACACTTTTTACCATAATCTTGTAAGAAATTTCGTAATATATCAATAGATTCCTGTTGTATACTACAAATACTACTACAATCCCACTAATACATTGGAGCTTGTGTACGTCTCCCTTGAACTTCTTCAGCTATTAATTCTTCGACATTTCTAGGAACCATCTTTTCTTTTTCAATTGGACAACCATTTTTAACCTCATAACAACGACCACTGGTATCAACTGCATGAACTAATGTATTTTGCTGAAAATAGCTTTCTTCATTAAAAAAAGGTTCAGTACTAGAAGTGTGCTTCTATTCTCCCAATTTTTTTTGCAAAAGTTAGTTCTATTAACCAGTCTTTTTCTTTTACTTTTCTCCTTCATAAAGTGCATTGTTTTATTCAATGTTCTCATTCTCTTCAATACTAATATAAACAATATTCTTTTCAATTCAAAAGCCTTTTCGACTACACTTTCAATCTGTTGTTTTTTCTTGTAAAATGCTGATCTTCTTTTATATTTTTTACAATTTTTCAATAAATTTTGTAGTACTCTACTTTTATACATTCTCTTCCTAATGTCTTTATATTCTTTCAACATAGATTGTTTTCCCATAACCTGTTTTTCCATTAATTTGTCCTTTTTTCGTTTCTTTCTGATTGTTTGTAGTACTTTTCTTTCTCTTTTCCCCATTTTGAAAATTCATTACATTCTTTAAAAGTCTTTTAACAAATTATTTAGTTCTCTTACCAGAAGACTTTTCCTTCAACATCACATGTTGTAATTTCTGCTTTTTTCTCTCCTTTAAATAGTACTGTTTTTTGTTGTCTTTTCTTTTGCACTTTTCTTGTCATACTGAATCTTTCTTAATAATTATGGAGAATATCTGAAAAAAAAGAAAAGTTAAAAAAAATTCTAAAAATTATTTGATCTTATTAAAATAATTATATACAAATATTCCCATCTCTAAATAAAGAAATACATTCAATTTAAAAGGTACAGACATACGCATATATGATTTTCAGTGTAAAGTGAGACTTACAGCTGACACATCTCATAGGTTTTTGCTTTATATTTGCCTAGGCCCAACACCCTGAGCATTACTAGAATGGTGAAGCAGCAGCACAAAACTGAGGTGTAAGGCATGTTAGGAGTAGGCCTGGGCGGTAAATTCCGTTCCGCTCGTGGAATTTGCGGAATTTGGGTAATTTCGCGTTCCGCGGAGAACGCGGAATTGCCAAAAATTCCGCGATCCGCAACTTCACTGAGTTTTTTGCTTGTTCGCGCTTTCAAAATGCGTGTTCGCGAGATATTTCTCCCCGAGCACGCAAACAGCGTTCGCGAACAGGAAAAAAGCATCGCGAACGGCCGGAACAAGCAATTCCGCGTGTTTGCGGAACTTTTGCGTGCTCGCGGAGATTTTTTACCGTTTCGCTGAGCTTTGCGTAGCGCGACTACGCAAATTCCGCCCACCCCTAGTTAGGAGATGGATTAGTTATTATACTACTTTGTATGAGTCTGTATAAAAGTTCACTTGAAGTGTGCACATAAATATAGGTGTGTGTTTGAAATGTAAATACTTTCTAAACCTCTCTTGCTTCTTTCTGCACTCCTCTTGCTTCTTTTTGCAACCCTCATACCTCTTTCACACCATTCTTCCCTCTTTCTGCACCCCTCTTCCCTCTTTCTGCACCACTCTTGTTTCTTTCTGTATCCCTCTTGCCTCTTTCTCCACCCCACTTCCCCTTACTACATCTCTGTTGCTTCTTTATGCACTCATCTTACTTATTTCTGTACATCTCTTGCTTCTTTCTGCACCCCTCTTGCTTCTTTCTCCAAACCTCATGACTCTTTCACACCCCTCTTCCTGCTTTCTGCACTCCTCTTACCTCTTTCTGCACCTATGTTCCTTCTTTCTTTACTTCTTTTGTTTCTTTCTGCACCTATCTTGTTTCTTTCTGTATCCCTCTTGCCTCTTTCTCCACCCCACTTTCCCCTTTCTGCATCTCTTTTGCTTCTTTATGCACTTTTCTTACTTCTTTCTACACCTCGCTTACTTCTTTCTGCACCCATTGTACCTCTTTCTGCACCCATCTTCTCTCTTTCTGCATTCCTCTTGCCTCTTTGTGCACCTCTGTTGCTTCTTTCTGCACTTCTTTTGTTTTTTTCTGCACCCCTCTTGCCTTTTTCTCCTCCTCTCTACATTCTTTCTGCACTTCTTCTGTTTCTTTCTATACCTCTCTTGCTTCTTTCTGCACCCCTGTTGCTTCTTCATGCATGCCTTGTGTCTCTTTCACACCCCTCTTCCCTCTTTCTGCACCCCTCTTGCATCTTTTACACATCTGTTCCTTCTTTCTGCACTTCTTCTGTTTCTTTCTGTACCTCTCTTGTTTCTTTCTCTACCCCACTTCCCCCTTTCTGCATCTCTACTGCTTCTTTATACACTTCTCTTGCTTCTTTCTGCACCTCTCTTGCTTCTTTCTGCACCCCCCTATGCTTCACTCTGCATCCCTCTTCCCTCTTTCTGCACTACTCTTCCCTCTTTCTCAACCTCTGTTGCTTCTTTCTGTACTTCTTGTATTCCTTTCTATGCCTCTGTTGCTTCTTTCTGCATCCATCTTGCCTCTTTCTCCACCCCTCCTTCCCCTTTCTGCATCTATGTTTCTTCTTTTTGCACTTCTCTTGCCTATTTCTGCATCTCTGCCCCTTCTTTCTGCAAACCTTATGTCTATTTCTGCACCCCTCTTCCCTCTTTCTTGTCCCCTCTTGCTTCTTTCTGGACCTCTGTTGCTTCTTTCTCAACCTCTCATGCTTTTTTGCACCCCTCTTGCTTTTTCCTGCACCCCTTGTGCCTCTTTCAGACCCCTCTTCCCTCTTTCTGACCCCCTCTTGCCTCTTCTGCACCTTTGTTCCTTCTTTCTGCACACATTAAAACTAAAGAAGCTGCACTTTTCTTTTCAAGTAGAGACCTAAAATCATGTGGTGTATTTCATGCAAACTTTTCACAGACAAATATAAAGCAGGAACCTATCACATATGTATGCTGTAAGTGTCACCATCTTCCTCAAAGCATCCATGCATATGTTTGTACGCTACATCAATGTAGGTGTATATGAACATATGTCTCTATTTACTCATATACTCTGATATGTGTTATCCGTCTACATGTGTAAAACACAAGTAAACATCTATTTCTATCCTTCTTTTATATATGGTGCACTACCAAAAGTTACAGACATATGCATGCACAGTCTGAGAAAGATGGTGAGACTAACAGTAGAGACATGTCAAAGATTACTGCTTTGCCCTTAGCTATGCTCAATACCTAACTAGTAGTGGAATAGTGAAGCAGTAGCAGTAGAAAAGTGATGTTTAAGATACGTTCTGTGACTAAGTACTGATTATGGTACTTTATTTGAATCTGTGGAAAGGTTCACTTGAAGTATGCCACATAAATCTACATCTCTGTTTGAAATGTAAAGTGCAATCTCTCTAATTTTAAACCCTTTATAGTCTTGTAACTGAGGTATATCTCTACTTGCATATCCATTTGGACACATATAATACAGGTGAAGCTGATAGACATATAAAACACAGGTATACATCCATTATTATATTACTTTTATATATCAATTTGCTAGGAAAAGTACAGACATATGTATTCAATATTTCAGGAATATAGTGAAACCTACAACTGATACATGTAATAGATCTGCCTCAGTGATTGCATAACTCCAAGGGTAGTGCTTTGGTGATTGTATGAGTGCAAGGGTAGTCACTGGGTAATTGGAGGAGAACATAGATAGTGACTGGCAAATTGCATGAGTGCACACATAGAGGTTCAGAGCATGAATAAGTATATGAATAGCACCTGAAGGCATAGATGAGTCATTGAGTAGTGCCTAGGGGAATAGATGAGTGCAACTGTAGGACCTGGGCGATTCTACGACTGCAAAGTTAGTGCCTGGGTTATTACATGAGTGCATAGGTAGAACCTGCGTGATTGCATGACTGCAGGGGCAATACATAAGTAGTGTCTGGGTGATTTTATAAGTGTATGGGTACTGCCTGGGTAATTGAATGAGTACAGGAATAGTGCCTTGGTGATTGGAGACCTGCAAGGGTAGTGCCTGGGTCATTATATAAGTGTATGGGTAGTGACAAGGTGATTGAAAGAGTGCATGAGTAATACCTAGGTGATTGCATGAGAGCATAGGTAGTGCCTGGGTGATTGCATAAGTGCAGAGGTAATGCCTGGGTGATTGCAGCAGTGCATAGGTAGTACCTGGATGATTGCATGACTGCAAGGGTAGTATATAAGTAGTGTCTGGGTGATTATATAAGTGTATGGGTACTGCCTGGGTAATTACATGAGTACAGAAATGGTGCCTGGGTGATTAGAGGAGTGCAAGGGTAGAGCCTGGGTCATTATATAAGTGTATGGGTAATGGCTCAGTCATTGAAAGAGTGCTTGGGTAATGCCTAGGTGATCGCATGAGTGCAGAGGTAATGTGTGGGTGATTAGAGGAGTGCATGAGTAATGTCTGGGTGATTGCATAAGTGTAGAGAAATGTCTTGGTGGTTGTATGAGTGTAGTGGTAGTGCCTGGGTGATTGGAGCAGTGCACAGGTAGTGCCTGGGTGATTTTATAAGTGAATTGGTACTGGTTGAGTTATTGGAAGAGTACAGCAGTAGTGCCTGGGTGATTTAAAGAGTGCAAAGGTAGTGCCTGGGTCATTATAGAACTGTACGGGTAGTGCCTGGATGATTGAATGAGTGCTTTGGTAAAACATATCTGTTGCATGATTGCAGGGATAATGCCTTGGTGATTGCATAACTGCAGAGGTAGTACCTAAGTGATTGCATTACTGCAGGGATAGTGCCTGGGTGATTGTATGAGAACAAGGGTAGTGCCTGGGTGATTGGAGGAGTGCTAGAATAGTACCTGACTGATTGCATAAGAGCATGGGTACTGGCTGCGTGATTGGAGGAGTGCACAGATACTAACCCTGGGCGGGTAACTCTGCTCCACCAGCAGAGTTTGCAGAGATTTGCCTACTCCGCGCTCTGTGGCGAACGCGGAGGTAGGCAAAACTCCGCCTCCGTGGCGGAGCGGAGTTAGCCGCTCTCACCTCCTCCCAAATGCTTTAAAGGTATAAATAAGGCACTTACCTGCATGTCTGCAGCCTCTAGTGCTCGCCGCTCTCCTTCCTGCTCCTCTCGCGTCCTCGACGTCCTTCTTTAAAAAAAAACACTACGTTGTACGTCTTGCGAGTGCGCATGCGCACGTGCAAGCCTTACAATGTAGTGTTTTTTTCTTCAAGAAGGATGTCTAGGATGGAAGAGGAGCAGGGAGGAGAGTGGTGAGGCACAGGAGTGGCAGAAAAACAGGTAAGTGCCTTCTTTATACCTTTTTTAAGCATTTAGGAGCGGGGAGGGAGCAGAGCTGAGCATAGCTCCATGGGGATTTTTCCAAACTCTGTGTAGCTACGCGTAGAGGCACTACACCAGCTCCGCCCACGGCTATACTGTCAGGGTGACTGGAAGAGTGCAAAGGTAGTGCCTGGGTGATAGAAGCAGTGTATAGCTAATGCATTGGTGATTTCATGAGTACAGGGGTAACGTCTGGGGGATTACACGAGTACATAGGAAGCGACTGGGTGATTTTATAAGTGCAAGGGTACTGCCTGAGTGATTACAGAAGTACAAAGGTAGTGCCTGAGTGATTGGAGTAGTGCAAAGGTAGTGCCTGGGTGATTTTATAAGTGAATGAGTACTGGCTGAGTGATTACATAAGTATAAGGGTAGTGCCTTCATGATTCAAAGAGTGCAAGGGTAGTGCCTGGGTGGTTGAAGCAGTGTATAGCTAATGCATTACTGATTGCATGAGTACAGGGGTAACGTCTGGGGGATTAAAGGAGTACATAGGTAATGCCTGGGTGATTGCATGAGTGCAGGGGTAATATCTGGGGGATTACAGGAGTACATAGGAAGTGACTGGGTGAATGTATAAGTGCATGGATACTGCCTGGGTGATTGCAGGATTACTGAGGCAGTGTCTGAGTGATTGGAGGAGTGCAAGAGTAGTGCCTGAGAGATTATATAAGTGCATGGGTAGTGGCTAGGTGATTGAAAGAGTGCATGGATAATACCTAGATAATTGCATGAGTGCATAGATAGTGCCTGGTTGATTGCAGGGGTAATGCCTGAGTGATTGCAGCAGTGCATATGTAGTGCCTGGATAATTGGAAGACTGCATGGTTAGTAATAGGATGTTTTTATAACTACATGAGTGTTGGGCCTGGCCAAATATAAAGCAGCAGACTCAACTATAAGTCTCTCCATATTGTTAAAAGCATGCATACATATGTCTCTACCTTTTCAAATCTTCATCATATCTAAAAGAAATATGAAAACAATATTTCAGGAATATAGTGAAACCTACAACTGAGACATGTAATAGATCTGCCTGAGTGATTGCATAACTCCATGAGTAGTGCTTGGATGATTGTATGAGTGCAAGGGTAGTTCCTGGGTAATTGGAGGAGAGGATGGATAGTGACTAGCTAATTGCATGAGTGCACACATAGAGGTTGAGTGCATGGATAAGTGTATGAATAGCACCTAAAGGCATAGATGAGTCATTGAGTAGTGCCTAGATGAATAGATGAGTGCAACATTAGGTCCTGGGTGATTCTACAACTGTAAAGGTAGTGCCTGGGTAATTACATGAGTGCATAGGTAGAGCCTGCGTGATTGCATGACTGCAGGGGTAGTACATAAGTAGTGTCTGAGTGATTTTATAAGTGTATGGGTACTGCCTGGGTAATTACATGAGCACAGAAATGGTGCCTGTGTGATTAGAGGAGTGCAAGGGTAGTGCCTGGGTCATTATGTAAGTGTATGGGTAATGGCTCAGTGATGGCAGGAGTACTGAGTCAGTGCCTGAGTAATTGAAGGAGTGCAAAGGTACTACCTGAGTGATTATATAAGTGCATGAGTACTGGCTGAGCGATTACATAAGCACAAGGGTAGTGCCTGCATGATTGAAAGAGTGCAAGGGTAGCGCCTGGGTGATTGAAGCAGTGTATAGCTAATGTATTACTGATTGCATGAGTACAGGGGTAACGTCTGGGGGATTAAAGGAGTAAATAGGTAATGCCTGGATGATTGCATGACTGCAGGGGTTATATCTGGGGGATTACAGGAGTACATAGGAAGTACCTGGTTGATTTTATAAGTGCATGGGTATTGCCTGAGTGATGGCAGGAGTACTGAGGTAGTATCTGAGGGATTGGAGGAGTGGAAAGGTAGTGCCTGGGTGATTTTATAAGTGCATGAGTACTGGCTGTGTGATTACATAAGTACAACGGAAGTTCCTGCGTGAGTGGAGGAGTGCAAGGGTAGTGCCTGAGGGATTATATAAGTGCATGCGTAGTGCCTGGGTGATTGTAGGAGAGCATAGGTAATACCTGGGTGATTGCATGAGTGCATACGTGGTGCCTGCGTGATTGCAAGGGTAGTGCCTGGATGATTGCAGCAGTGCATTGGTAGTGCCTGGATGATTAGAACACTGCATTGGTAGTGCTTGGGTGTTTTTGTAACTGCATGAATGTTGGACCTAGCCAAATATAAAACAGCAGTCTATTACATGACTCTACTGTAACTCTCCATATTGTTAAAAGCAAGCATGCATATGTCTCTATCTTTTCAAATCATCTTCATATCTAAACATACAGATAGATGTATACCTGTATCTCCACATGCATAGCAGACATGAGAACACGTGTGCAAGAACAGACATACAGCAATCACAAGACCATGCAGACCTTAAACTTAAAACTTGACACACTGCACTTTACATTTACTCATACAAATTACTCTAATAAATAATATCTCTACAAACATATCTCAAACCTCACTTCTGTGCTGCTGCTTTACCATTCTACAACTACTTATAATGTTACACCTAGCCAAATACAAACCAGGAACCCTTCACATATCTCTGCTATAAGTCTCACCAAATTCCTGAAAGCATACATGCATATTTCTGTACCTTTTTCCAGCACCATCATATACAAAAGAAATATACAAATAGATGCATACATGTGTTTATACATTTAGCATCTTCTGATACATAACACATATTAGAATATATCTCCTAGTACAGACTTTTTTCTATCACAACACTATGCACACCTCAAAAATTCACCGAACAAACTTCCAATTTCAAGCAAACACCAAAAATTATACGGCATATTTCAACTGTAACTTTATAGAGACTTATAAAAGATACCCTAATCACTAATACCTTATGTCAACATCTTTTAAACCACACTTTTGTGCTGCATCTTCACCATTCTAATACTACTCACAATCTTGAGCCTACCACATAAAAAGCAACAACACATCTTTTTTATACATCATACACCTTCAAATGTGTAAGACATATGAAAATAGATATACAAGTAGAGGCACACTTCAGATCGAAGTCCATGCACACCTTAAAACTTGCCAGACTGCACTTCCAATTTGAAAGCAACACCTAAAATTATGCAGTATATTTCAAATGTATATTTCTACACACTAAAACAAACTACCATAATCACTAATCCATCTTTCAATATACACATATTACTATACAGAATCTATTTCAAACATCATTTAAGTACAATAAAACAAACTACAATACACATCTCTACACTTAATAATATATTTCAAACATCACAGTTCTTGAATACTTTTTAAAGTTTAAAAATAAAGCTAATACATAATACACTTCACAAATATATAACTCACCTTCCAAATTGATTTGTAGAATATGAAATATCAGAAACTCATCAAAGATTTTCTTATGCACACAATCAATGTAATGCACCACTCTCAACAAGGTAAAACCAGTAATGGCAAACTTTCCCTCTCTTTCGCAACAGAAATAAATGTAAGTAATAAATCACATTGCTTCCTACATTATTTCAAATTGTAAAACACATTTCTATTGGTTAGACATATTAACCCTTACAAACTGACTTCTGAACGGATTTACACCATTTCAAAAAAAGGTCGCTTTCTGAACCAAGAGCTACCTTTTTGCCAAATCTGGTGCAATTCCGTTCAGCAGTTCGGGCTGTAGCCGTTTCTAAAGTTCCTATGGAAATTAAGATGGGGAATGCGCGTTTTGGGACCCCCCTTTTTTCTCGGCCCCCGCTTGACAAATAACCCAAAACTTTCAAGACAGGAGCTGACCTGAGTGAACCATTAGTTTTGACAATTTCGCGAAGATTAGTCAAGCGGCGCCAAAGATACTGGTAAAAGAAAAACGCTTTTGAATAGAAACAAGGTCCTAAATATAACTACCTACTGGCGACCACCAGTAGGTAATATATATTACAGTCACCAGTAGGTAATTATAGTTAGGACCTTGTTTCTATTAAAAAAAGTTTTTTCTTTTGCCAGTATCTTTGGCGCCGTTTGACTAATCTTCGTGAAATTTTCAAAACTAATGGTTCACTCAGGTCAGCTCCTGTCTTGAAAGTTTCGGGGTGATTTGTCAAGCGGGGGCTTAGAAAAATGGGGGGTCCCAAAATGAGTTTTCTTCTTGTTAATTTCCATATGAAATTTTAGACATGGCTACAGCCCGAACTGCTAAACGGTATTACAACAAAATTTGGCACAAAGGTAGCTCTTGGTTCAGAAAGCACTCTTTTTCTTAAATGGTGTAAATCTGTTCAGTAGTTGCTGAGAAATGTAAACATTTCTTAGATATCCTTATACCTCAAGTCTGCGATCTGATTGGCTGCCAACACCCTGACCCACCTAGGCCTGCTCAGGGGGTCCCACTGGGACCCTGAGGGCCAAAAAAGCATTTTTTAAAGAAATGTTCAGTGGGATTCGAGTTGGGTGCGTGAATCCTGGTAGGCCAGGTACCCGGGGGGCAATCAAAAATAGTGATGCGGGAGCCTGCGCAGGCCCCCACATGCCCCGGGGACCACAACCTGCCTAGGGCTGTGTATAATAAATGCGGGGGCCACGCAGGCCCCCCGCGGCCCCGGGGACTGCCACCACCCCGGGGCTTTATTTTTAATGTTTTGGAGTTGAAGCTCCACTTCTGTAACCCATTTATCAGCCTAACTTCGTGGGCATTGTCATGGCTAAGAAGGTGTGCTTTCTCCTCATTTCCACTGTGACAAGATTGCTGTAATCCTTGATGGAGGTGGTTGCATCCTTGATTTTCTCGAGTGCAAAACCTCATGCAGTTCCTGTGACCAGGAGGTTCTTTCTCGTCATCTGCTGCTGAGACAAGAGATAGTGTCTGACCTTTTATAACAGGCATGTAAACTTGCCGGGAAGCCCCACCCATTTGTCCCCGCCCCATATACATTAGCAGGATGCAACATTTTCCCGTCCTTTTCCCAGTATGATGGACAGCTTACTGAAAGCACCCGGGTGCATTTCCTGCTCGGTGGCAAAGTTACAGACACACAAGTTCATTGGAGAGATTTCTTAGGGTCCTTCACGCAGGTGTAGTCGCAGGCCATGCCCCCTTTCTCCACTACTCTGCAAATGCACCTCCTGGCATGCTCTTGGTTGGGGCATGAAGTCCCCTTGCCCCTTGAGGGTCCCTGGGGGCCAACTAGCCCTCCTGTTACCTCCAGTAAGCCCCACACAGCTAAATTGCTGAGGTGGTCAGAGGCCATGCCTTCTTTTTCCACCACTTTGCACATGTACCACCTGGTGCACTACTCGTTGGGGGATGAAGTCCACTTTACTCCAGCAGGACCTTGGGGGCCAAGAAGCCCTCCTGGTATCTCATGTAAGTAATACGCATCGGAATTCCTGAGAGCTGGTGCGAGACCCAGACCCCTTTCTCCACCACTTTGCTAACGGGACTGCTAGTAAAAAAAAAAAAACCTTAGAAATTCACTGAAAAAACCACAGGTTTCAGGGACATTATAGTTAGAAATCAGCATTAAAAAACCTTGGAAATTCACTGAAAAAAAACACAGGTTTCAAGGACGTTAAAGTTAAAAATTAACATTTAAAAAACCTTAGAAATTCACAGAAAAAATGGCAGGTTTCAGGGACGTTATAGTTAGAAATGAGCATTTAAAGACATTAGTAATTCACGGAAAAGGGGGGGGTGGCTTGACACCTGAGGCGAATGGCGGCATCCGTGTGAGGCTCTGCGGGACGGGACAGAACAGCCGCATCCTGAGGCTTCCTCCATACACCTGGTGAGGGATTTCAGGCTGAAGAGGATGTATTGACCCCCTGCGCTTCATTTCGGGACCCTTGTAGTTCCATGCGACTGGGAATCCTCTATGTCGCACTCAGCACTTCTGACGCACTGACTGTGACCACCATTTTGAATGCAGCGCTCCCCTCTCAGCTGGAATCCAGGTAAGAAGAATTCTGCTCATATCTCTTCACTATGGAATTACTTTTCAGTAACCGGATTAAATCATAAATGGGGGCCTTAGCAACAGATGGAACCTCGTGAATGATCATTTCTCTGTGAATTCAGCTAAATGCTTGCTATTTTGTTATCCTGCTTTGCTCCTGTCAGGAAAATGAGTAAGAGCCTGTTTGTGTGATTCTTTCATTTTTTCTGAGGGTGCACTTCACCTCCTGCTGTTGAACTATTGTGCTTGATGTTCAAATTACATCCTATTTGAAGTTCATTCGACTTACTTCTTCATTCGCCGTGGTTTTGTATTCAAGGGAGCATAGCTACATCTATTTATCTTGTTTTTTCTCAACTGAGCCTCATTGTATCATCTCCTTACTTTCTTCTGGGAAGACTGAGAAAGCTAGGGCCCCCTGCGTCACGTACCACACACACTTTTATTAAGAATTCCAGAATCTTCACTGAATTTTTTTAAATGAGTCAATAGCCTCTATTTCCATAGCCTCCTCTTCTTTGAGCACTGGCGCTTCTGTGTCGAGATCTCACCTATGTTTCCGCGGGGACGCCACAGACGAGAAGTATAAGTCCACAACCTCACCAAATCACCCAATGGCACCAAAGGCAAAACGAGGTGGCATCAGGTAATCTGGGGAAGGAGGGAAACAAAACAAGGGTAGAAGGGAAAAAATTCCACTTGATGACTTAGACACCCTCAGGGCTCGTTGGTATCAGGCAAGAAGCTGTAAGTAAAACAAGATATCAATATACAAAAAGTATTATATCAGAGGCATAACAGGTTATACTTTCTATCCCCATGTGTTCCCTACCTTACGGTATCCTTCCTATTGGATGTTTCAACGAACGATGTTTCAGGGTGTGGATCTAAGGCTAGGAATAGACAGTACTATAAATAAAGGACTAATGTATGCATGGGAAAGTGCTCTATGCAGGGATTAGGGCATTCACCTACCTATTCTTCCCATATTTTTTCATAAAGTAAATATTCCTTCATTCAGGTTAACTAAAAATAGAAGTGTTGTCTTTCTATCCCAGATCCTAAGAGGCGGAGCGGATCCCCACAGCGCCAGAGCACAGGACTAGGTAAGTGACCTATATATACGTGAATGTATACCACCAAGTGCAAAGCACGACGTAACGAAATAAAGTATAATGCCTATCCCGTTACTTTTCAGAGAAAGGCACACCTCCAACGAGGTGGAGACCACAGAACAGGTAAGTCAAGCAAACTTAAATAATAAAGCAGCGCGATGCGCTGTTTACCGCAAACACTAATACCGTCTTTCTCTCTGATTACTTTCTCCACAGAACAACAACGCAGGTGAGCGATACTGGAAGCGGGCCACGAGGGACGTCAGGAGAGGAGTACCCGACACCAGACAAACGGAGGCAATGATGACCGACGCGAGGATAGCGACGACCCGGAAGAGCTTCAGGAGACAGGAACAATCAGTACGCGAAGCACAGCTGATCGGGAAAGGCCGGGTTTTAACCTTCTGGACCAGTCCCTGCGCATGCGCGAGTAGCGTCGGCGGCCATTTTAGTAGTTCCGGCCGCCGCGCAATCCTGACAGTACACCCCCCCACGGATCCCCCTACTGGTTTGGGCTTGTCAGGGTGCCTCCTATGAAATAAACGCACCAATCGAGGGGCATGCACCTGGCTGGCCGGCTCCCACATGCGTTCCTCCACGCCGTACCCCTTCCAGTGTATCAAGTACTGGAGTCTGCGTCTCACCCTACGAGAATCCAAAACCGCCCCAACCTCATATTCCTGTTCATCGTCCACCGTTACGGGTTCAGGTGCGGTAGGGAGACGTGTGCCTGGCTCTACTGGCTTCAGGAGAGAGACATGAAACACTGGATGTATTTTCATGGAGGTGGGAAGGTCTAACTTCATAGCTACAGGGTTCACCACTTTACATATCTTGTATGGGCCTAGATATTTAGGTCTGAATTTGCATGATCCTCTCAACTTCAGGTTTCGTGAGGATAGCCAGACCATGTCCCCCTGTTTATATCCAGGCTCTGCGCGTCTGTGAACATCCGCCCCCCTCTTATAGCTAGCCTTAGCCTTATCTAGATTTAGTCGTGCTGTCTTGTGTACCTCTTGTATGTCTTTAACAAAATCTATGGCTGCAGGAGTAGAACAAGAAGAGGAAAGGGGGGTTAGCATAGTTCGAGGGTGAAAGCCATATGTGCAAAAAAAGGGTGAGTAAGCAGTGGAAGAGTGACAATTGTTGTTATATGAGAACTCAGCTATCCACACCAACTCATCCCAGTCTACTAAAGTGGGTAAAACCTGGCACCTGATGTACTGTTCAAAGCACTGATTCACTCTCTCCGTCTGGCCGTCTGTCTGAGGGTGGTGACTAGATGACAACCGTACCTCTACTTTCAAGGAGTTTCCCAACCCTCTCCAGAATTTAGAGATGAACTGGGCCCCCTATCTGATACCAATACGGAGGGGAGGCCATGTAAACGTACCACTTGCTGAATGAATACGGAGGCCAAAACACGAGAGGAGGGAAGAGAAGCCATGGGAATGAAATGGGCCATCTTGGTCAGTAAATCTACTACTACGAGGAGAGTGGTATTCCCCCTTGCAGTCCTAGGTAACTCTACTATAAAATCTAGGGATACTGTGTGCCAGGGCCTAGGTGGTGTAGGTAACGGCTGTAACAGCCCTGCAGGACTTTGGTGAGAGGCTTTTCCCTGTGCACATATATGGCATGTCTGAATGTACAATCTTGCATCCTTTCCCATGGTGGGCCACCAAAAGTGTCTATGTAATAAGTCAAGAGTTTTCTTGTATCCTGGATGCCCTGCAAAGGGGTGATTATGACACCAATCTAGGGCCTGCAGTTGCAATTCTTGAGAGGGGAGTACCAACCCACCCTGCACATAGGATAACCCTTGCTCTATAGTAACCTCATGTGTACCCGTCACTTCCTGCATGTTTGTGGATGATTGCGCTTCCTCCACTGAGTGTAGGAAGTCTACCTCGGAACTTAGTACCCCAACTATTCGTTCTCGGGCTATTATAAGAGGGGGTTCACTTTGTGAATCTATGGGTCCATAACTTAAGCGAGATAAAGCATCTGCTTTCCCATTCTTTTTCCCTGCTTGGAACTGGATAACAAAGTCGTAGTCACTGAAGAACTGGGTCCAGCGTAGTTGCCTCATGGACAGAGCCCTAGCGGATTTTAGGAACTGCAAGTTTCGATGATCTGTTAGGACTATTATCTGATGATTGGCCCCCAATAAATATTGCCTCCATTCCTCGAATACTTTTTTATAGCCAATAACTCTCTCTCCTACGGAGTAATTTACTTCCGCAGGAGCCAGTTTATGTGAATAATAGGCCACTGGATGCAGTATTCCAGTGCCGGGATCTGTCTGTGATAGCACCCCCGACTGCCACCTGTGAGGCATCAGTTTCAACCACGAAGGGACGTGACGGATCTGGATGCCTCAGTATGGGTGCTTGTGTGAAGGCTTCTTTTAGGTGACAAAGGCTACTTCCGCCTCGGGTGTCCATTGAAATTGTATCCCCTTTTTAGCAACCTGGTTATCGGGAGGCTAAATCAGAAAACCCATCAATAAAGCGCCGATAGAAATTGGCGAAACCAAGGAAGCTCTGTATCTCCTTGACATTTTGTGGTGCTTGCCAACGATGTATGGCCCCTACCTTCTGTGGATCCATACTGAGTCCCTGTGGGGACATTATGAACCCGAGAAAGCTGACTTGTTGTGTATGGAAATGACATTTCTCTAATTTACAGTATAATTGGTTGTCTCTCAATCGTTCCAGAACCCTCCTTACGTGGAGTGTATGTTCTTGCATGGAGGAGAATAAATCAAGAGGTCATCAATATAAGCAATGACGAAGACCTCCAACATGTCCTTTAGTACCTCATTGATGAAAAACTGAAAAGCCGAAGGGGCATTACATAGCCCAAAGGGCATCACTAGATATTCGTACAAGCCATACTTGGTACAAAGGCCGTTTTCCACTCATCTCCTTCCTTGATCCTCACAAGATGGTATGCCCCTCGCAGATCTAACTTGGTGAATACTTGGGCATCCTTGATTTGATCAAGTAGGGAGGAAATTAGTGGAAAGGGGTATCTGTTCTTGATGGTGATGGTATTCAGTGCCCTATAGTCTATACAGCATCTAAGACCCCCTCTCTCTTTGGTATAAAAAAGAGAAGATGAAGCCGGGGATCTAGAAGGACGGATAAATCCTATTCTCATCATTTCGTCCAGGTACTCTCGTAAATACACATTTTCCTTTTCGGTCAAGGAATATATCCTACTGCAGGGTATGCGAGCCCCGGATTGCAGATCGATTCTGCAATCATAGGCTCTATGAGGCGGGAGACTGGTGGCCTGTTGCACATCAAATACTTCTCTAAGGTCCTGATAAACAGAAGGTAAGACACTATCACTCGTTTCTATGAATGTAAGACTTTTCTCCGGAACACTTAGATCAATAAGATTATGCTCTCTACAAAGGTCATGGTTGAAGGTTAATGACATAGACTTCCAGTCAATAAGCGGGTTATGTTGGCATAACCATGGAAGGCCTACAATAACTGGGAATTGGGGAGACTGTATCAAATCGAATGTAATGTCTTCTTGATGTTTTTTCTCTATGACCAACTTAAGACTACTTGTGGCGTGTTTAATGGGACCAGACTTCAGAGTGCTACCGTCTATTGTTGTGACTTCTTCCCAAGAAGACTTAGGCACGCAAGGAATCTTCCAACTCTGAGCCCACTGTGCATCCATAAAATTACCGGACGCCCCTGAATCCACCATTATGTACACCTCTACCATTTGCTGATCCCATTGTAAGCATGAAGAGAGAAGAAAATGACGTGGCTGAGATCCTACAATCTCCATAGATGAGACAATTAAACCTGAAGTACCCGAAGTCCTTGTCTCCCGAGACTTCGGGCTCACTAGTTTTCCGACCGTTTTGTCTGTTTTGGTTTAACCGGGCATTCCCTAAGAAAGTGACCCTGTTTTCCGCAGTACAGGCACAATTTCTTGTCTCGCCTTCTCTGTCTTTCTTCTTCAGTGAGAGGTCCTCTTATGCTTCCTATTTGCATTGGTTCGGTTTCTTCTGATGTTTTATCAGGATCAGCTTTCCTTTCACGATATGGAAGAATTCTCGCCTCGGACCTCCCTCTTTCTCTCCTTCGTTCACTAAGTCTATGTTCTAACTTAACTACCAAGTCTATGAGGGCGGTACACGACTCAGGAGGTTCCACTACCTGTGCCAATGCGTCTTTTAGGTCCTCTCGTAGCCCCTTGTAGAATAGAGCACTACGCTTTTCCTCGGCCCACCCAGTTTCGGCTACCAATCTATAGAATGTGGAAATGTAGGAAGTTAGATCCTTAGTTCCCTGTTTCAGTGTTAAGAGCTCTGTATCAGCGGAATGCGTAAAGGTGTGTCTATCAAACAGTTTCTTGAGTTCTCTTCGAAAGGCACTGTAATCTTGCAACAAAGGGTTGTTTCTTTCTATGAGGGGTATAGACCAATTAGCCGCGGAGCCCCCTAGGTAGAAGATAACGAAGGCTACCTTGGCTTGATCTGAGGGAAAACAAGAAGCTTTGCACATAAAATGAAGCTGACACTGACTAATAAAGGCAGCAAACTTGGTAGTGTCTCCATAAAAACGCTCAGGAGGCACCAAGGGGACAGAAGAAGGCGTTGTTACGTGTACCACTGGTAGGTTAGTGCCGGGATTAGGGGACCTGACCACTGGATCAGTTCTTATTTCTCTTTGTATGGAATCCACACGGGTGGAAAGAGACTGAGTTTCTAGTTGTAGGTTACCTAACATGTGGGCCAGATCAGCCAGAGTAACTTGACTGACATCCATGACGTCCAGGCGGAAAGTAAAACTATTCTTTTTGGGCATCGCGTTCTGTCGAGATCTCACCTATGTTTCCGCGGGGACGCCACAGACGAGAAGTATAAGTCCACAACCTCACCAAATCACCCAATGGCACCAAAGGCAAAACGAGGTGGCATCAGGTAATCTGGGGAAGGAGGGAAACAAAACAAGGGTAGAAGGGAAAGAATTCCACTTGATGACTCAGACACCCTCAGGGCTCGTTGGTATCAGGCAAGAAGCTGTAAGTAAAACAAGATATCAATATACAAAAAGTATTATATCAGAGGCATAACAGGTTATACTTTCTATCCCCATGTGTTCCCTACCTTACGGTATCCTTCCTATTGGATGTTTCAACGAACGATGTTTCAGGGTGTGGATCTAAGGCTAGGAATAGACAGTACTATAAATAAAGGACTAATGTATGCATGGGAAAGTGCTCTATGCAGGGATTAGGGCATTCACCTACCTATTCTTCCCATATTTTTTCATAAAGTAAATATTCCTTCATTCAGGTTAACTAAAAATAGAAGTGTTGTCTTTCTATCCCAGATCCTAAGAGGCGGAGCGGATCTCCACAGCGCCAGAGCACAGGACTAGGTAAGTGACCTATATATACGTGAATGTATACCACCAAGTGCAAAGCACGACGTAACGAAATAAAGTATAATGCCTATCCCGTTACTTTTCAGAGAAAGGCACACCTCCAACGAGGTGGAGACCACAGAACAGGTAAGTCAAGCAAACTTAAATAATAAAGCAGCGCGATGCGCTGTTTACCGCAAACACTAATACCGTCTTTCTCTCTGATTACTTTCTCCACAGAACAACAACGCAGGTGAGCGATACTGGAAGCGGGCCACGAGGACGTCAGGAGAGGAGTACCCGACACCAGACAAACGGAGGCAATGATGACCGACGCGAGGATAGCGACGACCCGGAAGAGCTTCAGGAGACAGGAACAATCAGTACGCGAAGCACAGCTGATCGGGAAAGGCCGGGTTTTAACCTTCCGGACCAGTCCCTGCGCATGCGCGAGTAGCGTCGGCGGCCATTTTAGTAGTTCCGGCCGCCGCGCAATCCTGACATTCTGCTGCTGGAAAAGTCACTATCAAAACACTGAAGAAGGATCCACCTTCTCCACCAAAGCCCTCTTCTCCTGTATCTTTAGATATGCTATTGGAGGAGATACGGGCGCTTCGTCCCTTCATGGAAGATTCATCTACCAAACTGCAATTCTTAACGGAAAATTGGTCTCAGATGAACGAACGCCTTACCATAGTGGAGCACAGTGTTTCCTCCTTTGCTCACACAAACGAGAGAGTTAACACTCTTCAGTCTCAGACCCTCTATCTTTCTTCAAATCCTTACTCCCTAAACTATTGCACCTACCTGAAGGAACTTTGCTCAACATTCAATGCAATACAGGCTTGGTCATCAACGTGCAGACACCTCCTCTTCTCAAAGACCAAGAGGGGTCATCATGTATTTCCTCAAATACACAGATCGTCTCAAAGTGCTTTCAGCGGCTAAATCCATTCAACGTGTTTCATGGTCCGGCTCTACATTATTTTTTGCTCAGGACTACGACAAATCCACTACAAATTGGCGCAAAGAATTTCTGAACATGAGACCTGATCTGCATGTCATGGGAGCCCGATACGGCCTCTTTCACCCCTGCCTTTTCAAGGTTACCTATAAAAAACAAAATGACAACTTATGAGGATCCCGTTAAATTGCAGAGTTTCATCAATTCCTGCAAAGCTGACTCTATGGATTTTTCTGGAGCTTCATCTTCTCAAAATGTTTGATTGGTTATTCCATTTAATATAGCACTTTCTATTTTTGACTCTATTGTTTCTAGGTCTTAACATTTATTACATCAATTTAAAGTGTTTGCTTATTTATCATTGTGTGTTTAGTCGGTTTATCTTGTTTTGTTATTGTACTTTGTATTCCCTGTTTCTTTGTTATGATGACCATTTCTCTCTTCTTCTTCATAAGTTTATTGATGCCTGAACCCATTATGTACCCTTACCTTATGTGGAGTGCTGTGGTTTGTTCTCGTTTTTGTTCCATTGAGTTTGGTCACGCCATTCGTTCCACTTGGCCTCAACCCCCCACCTCCTTATGATGTCTTTAGATTTAGGTATGTTGTATCTTTTATATTGTTGTTCTTTTTTTCTCTTCCCTCATTTTCTTTCTTTGTCTCACCTGTCTTTCTTTTACTTTCTGTATATCTTTCTATCCCTCTTCTGGTTTAATGCTCTACACTTACTCTTGTACCTGTTCTTCTTAGTTCCCCTTTCCTGCCTTACTCCTTGCTCTCATGATTGGCTTGTCATTTATTCTGTTTTATACCTGTTCATGGTTTGTTTAGTCCCACATGTGTTTGTTTTCTCAACATTATTTATATGACTTTGAAGATCGTTTCATGGAATGTCAGGGGTGTGAATTCCCCCATCTAAAAGACAACGTGTCCTAACTCATCTCTCTAAATTGGGGGCTGACGTTGCTCTTATACAAGAATCTCATTTAACGGCCACTGAATCTATGAAATTGAAGAGAGGTTGGATTGGAGGTGTTTTCTTCTAACCCGGAGATGGTAAACGTAATAGTGTAATAACACTCCGTCACAAATCACTTACTGTTAAATTGCTTTCCCAACTCTCTGACGAGGATGGAAGATGGCTATATACTAAATTGCTGATTGGAAATGCTCCAGTTTCTTTATTTAATATTTACGCTCCTACTATTGGTGATCCTTCGTTTTGGTTATCCCTTTCCCAACAACTCTCATTGTGTATTGATGATAATTTTATCCTTGATGGGGACTGCAATCAAATTGTAGATCCATTTATAGATCGTCATTCGTCAGTTTCTTTTAAGCCGCACAAAACGCATAACATGTTCCTCCAGACCCTCCAGCAATATAAACTCATAGTTGCTTGGAGACTTTGTAATCCCACTACAAGAGAATATACTTTTACTCTCCAGCTCATCAGATTCAATCCCGAATTGATTATTTTTTTGTTTCTCATGTCATTTCCCAATCATTAAGAGGTGCGGAAATTGGTTCCATTTTAATTTCAGATCACGCTCCCATCTTCATTCAATTGGATATAGCACCTAAACCCAATGTTCCCAGGAGATGGCATTTTAATAACTCACTCCTTTTAGTCCCCAAATTTACCTCCTCTTTTACTTCCTTCTTCCATGAATATTTCTCCTTAAACCAATCTGATACACTTCCCTTCCATGTAATTTGGGATGCTTTCAAAGCAGCCACAAGAGATTTTATTATTGGCTATGTTTCTAGGAAACGTAAAAATTTACGTAAAGCCACTGGTGATCTGTTATCTGAGATAAAGAGACTGGAGCATTCTTATTACACTTCAAAATCCAAGCAATGTCTATCTCAACTTGTTAAGACAAAGTTCCAATTTAATAAGGAATAGACTGAAAATGCATCACTTTATTTGTTAAAATCCAGTGCTAAGTTTTATGGAGGACAGAATAAGGCGGGTAAGATTTTAGCAAACTATTTAAAAGTTAAACATAATAAGTTTGATATTGACTGTATTAAGGATGAACAAAACACACTGCGATCAAATGATTCAGAAATATTAAACAAATTCCTTCTCTTCTACAAGTCACTTTACACACCTGAAAAGGTTCCCTCGCATTCTCATATCGCACAGTTCCTTGACAACACTCATCGTACCCATGACACTCAAATAGATTTTTCTCCTTTAGAAACAGACATCTCTCAACAAGAGCTTCCTACTGCTTTGCTCTCTCTAAAGAAAGATAAAGCTCCAGGACCGGATGGTTTCACAATGGAATTCTTTGCACATTTTGCTTCATTACTCCTTCCCAAATTACTCACCCTCCTTAATTCATTCTCACATGCTGATGAATCGTCTGGATCCTTTCTGGAGGCTCTAATATGTCTAATTCCTAAGGATGACAAATATTTATAATATTGTAAAAATTATAGGCCTATCTCCCTTGTCAACATAGATTACAAAATTTTCTCTAAGGCATTGGCTTTACATTTGGAGGCTTTCCTTCCCCAATTACTCGGTGCAGAACAATCTGGATTTGTAAAAGGTCATCTTATTTCGGATAACACTCGCTTATTTTTTGACATCCTTTCTAAATCCTCTCATTTATCCCATTCATTAGCTGCTATAGCCTTAGATGCAGAGAAAGCTTTTGATAGAGTCAATTGGTCATACCTCTTCCAACGTGCAGCCGTCTTTGTAAACGACAATACATCTTCGTACTTTGATCTGAAAAGGGGTGTGCATCAGGGATGCCCTTTATCTCCATTCCTTTTCAACTTAGCTTTGGAGCCTTTTTTGTCCGGATTGCGTCAAAATAATGAAATCAAGGGATTTGAAGTGAAGGACACACAAGTTAAGCTGGCTGCCTATGCCGATGATATTTTATTGTTCATTTCAAACCCACATTCCTCTATCCCAGCCTTTTTTCATGAAGTGAAGCTTTTTGCTTCTGTCTCCGGGTACAAACTCAACAAAGACAAGTGTGAAATACTACCCTTAACTAAATATACTTTTAAAGATGATTTCTGTGCCTCAAATTTTTCCTGGAATTCTTAGCATATTAAATATTTGAGACTCTTTTTCACCCCTTTACTTTCAACTACAATCTCTTTGTGTATGGAGAAATGCATCCAATAAATCTCCACGCTAGGTGGCATCCCTTATATCTCTCCTGGTGGGGCCGCTTGGATACTATTAAATGATGCTCTCCCCTATTATTTTATACACTCTCTCTAATATTCCAGTTCCTATTCCTTTAAAATTTAAAAAAAAAAAAATTCTTTACTTTTATCATTCTTGTGGAATAAAAAGAAATCTTGCATGTCACTGTTTCGATTAATAAAACTTAAATCAGAAGGTGGAGTGAATTATCCTGATTTTCTAAATTATCACAAATCCTTCTGACTCTCTGTTAGATTGCCCTCGTTGGCTAGACCTTGAAAGTACATTCCTTTCTCCTTTTTCATTTAAAGAGTATCTTTCTTTCACCCGTAGACCACAATCTTTATCTACCCCTATTATTAAACACACTTGTAAACTTCTAGACTCTGGTCCACCGTCACCTCCTGCTGATCCAACCTCCTTTCTTAATTCCTCTTTATGGCATAGCAAAGCCATACTAATTCATGGGAAAACTATTTACTGGAAATCTTGGAGACAAAAAGGCCTAATTTGGGTACGTCAACTTTTTTCCAGACTATTGTTATATCTTTCTCCAGAGCTAGCCAACTCTATAACTCACCCCCGTCTTTTCATTCTAAACATAACCTTCTTAGGCAGGCTCTACTCAATGCTTATACTCAAGTTTCTTCCCACTCTCCTTCCAGTCCCTCTCCTATTAACAAATTACATAATCTCCTATATTCCTCCCCCAAAGCCTCCGTTATTTATGCTCATCTGCGCTTATCACCCTCGGTTAGACAAAAAACTAAAGTGGAACTCGCCTGGAAACATGACCTTGGGGCAGATTATTCAATTCTTATGTAGAATAAAATTTGGATCAAGATCAGAAAATCCTCTAGAGCCGCGAACACTACTCAAACATTGTTTTTTATTCATATTAGGCTTTTATTTCATCCGGTCCTGTTGCATAAGAGACACACTGACATGCCTGACATTTGTTGGTCTTGCTCTTCCCCATCTACTGATTTGAAACACCTCCTTTTCACCTGCACACCTGTACACACTTTTTGGAAACTCGTTTGGTCCCAGATTAACTCAATCTTTGGTTCTAATTTCTCTTTTTCTGCTATTCATTTATTTCCAGGAAGTTTATCACTGATTTGGGAGGATTATACTCACAACGTAAAGATTATTGATTTATTGTTAGCTGTTGCATTTCAACAGATCACTAAAAATTGGGAGGATTTGAATCAATTATCATTTCATGCATAGTGGTATGACGTGTGTTACAATCATAGACTCGACACAGCTTTTGTTCATCCCATTCATTTTGCTAAAAAACGTTTGAATCTATGGTCACCAGTTACACTGTTCATTGATGCTACTGCCAAGCGCTCTTTTTTCCTAACACCTATTCAGCAAGAAGTTGTCCAACCTCTGTGACATGCCTACTTTTAATATCATATTGTCATATCTCTGTTTGTTTCATTTTCATATGATTTGAAATTATACTACCTTATTGATTATAATGCTATCTTGTTGTATTGCCATTCCGCTACAGCCATGATTGTATGATATTTTATTTTCATTGCATTTACCTCCCTTTTTCCTTTTCTTTTGTATATATATTATGTTCTTCATATTTTGTATTTTTTACTCCTTGTTCTTCAATAAACTTCCTTTTTAAACTGAGAAATTCACTGAAAAAACACAGGTTTCAGGGATGTAGGAGTTACAAATTAGCATTTTAAAAAAACCTTAGAAAATCACTGAAAAAAACAAAGGTTAGAGGGATGTTATAGTTAGGCTGACATTTCACTCGTAAAAAACCAGAGAAATTCAGCCTTTATAGTTAGCTGAGCTAACTATAACTTGTGCGCCCCCGCAATGCACTGCTGATGTTGTCACATATTACTGCACTCCTGACCTGGTGAGTGATATCACTGATGACATCTCAAATGACATCACTGATGACATCATCCACAGCATCTCTGATGCACCTACTCACACACTAATATAACCTTTGATACACCCACTCTAAAAAACAGTCTACCATTCTCAAAACCATAGAGACACCAATACCAGTTAGTACATACCCACTCACTGATTCATAGGTCTACATACATATCCACTCACTCACCCATACAGCCACACATACATGCAGTCACTCACCAATACAGCCACTGATGTATGCACTTATACACCTCTGCAGACACTCACACACTGCCACTCACCCATAGAGTTGCTCACACACCTAGCCACTCACCCAAAGAGTCAATCACACAGCCATTTACTCACCTATACAGTTATACACACACTACCTCACTTTTGCATACAGGTACTAACACATACTTACTCACTTATACAATCCCTAACACAAACACACACTCATCCATACAGCCACTCTCACAAGCACTCACTCTCATATACAGTCACTTATATACTCCAACACTCACATATACTGGCTTACACATATGCAGTTACTCACCCATATACCACTGAGACATCTATTCACTCACCGACAAATGCCATACACACACTCACTCACCCATACAGCCCCTCGCAGATGCACTCATGAACCCATACACCCAGTGAATCATCTACTCACACATCCATGCAGGGAGTCACACACACCCTCACCCACCCACACAGGCACCCATACAAGTACTCAGACAACCAATCAATAACCCATATAGACACTCATGTAGCTACTCAGCAACCCATTCAGCCACTTACACACCAACTGACAGACTGATACAGACATTCACATAGATTAGTCACTTACCCATACATTCACTGAGACACATATAATCACTCACTTATACAGTCAGTCACGCATCCACTTAATCATTCATACAGGCACTCATACACCCACTGATTCATCAATACACATTGTAGTTATATTTAGGACCTTGTTTCTATTCAAAAAGCGTTTTTTCTTTTGCCAATATCCTTAGCGCCGTTTGACGAATCTTCGTGAAATTTTCAAAACTAATGGTTTGCTCTGGTCAGCTCCTGTCTTGAAAGTTTCGGGGTAATTCGTCGAGTGGGGGCAAGAAAAAAAATGGGGTCCCAAAATGCGTTTTCTCCATTTTAATTTCTATAGGAAACTTTAGACAAAGTTACAGCCCGAACGGCTGAATGGAATTACATCAAATTTGGCAAAAAGGTAGGTCTTGGTTCAGAAAACATTCTTTTTCTTAAATGGTGTAAATCCATTCAGTAGTTCCTGAGACATTCAAAAGTAAAAAAAATATCAATATCTGGTGACCGGGGTGGATCCGCGAACCCTCCCGATCACAAGCTTCATTTTAATTGGTTATCAACACTCCAAACCAAGAAGAGTTGGCAGCCATCTTGTGACTTGATAAAACTGAGTCACAAGAAAAAATGGTTGAAAATGGTTACAAAAAAGAAAAGGGGGCAAGATAGAAACACCCTGACCCCCTAGGCCTTGTCAGGGGGTCAAAAAAAGCATTTTTAAATTAATTTTTTTGGCAGGAGTCACATTGGGTGCGCGAATCCAGGCAAGAAAATTTAAAAAAACAAAGCGCAGTGTCCCGCTTTTCGTTTTAATAAGCCACCGGGTGGGCCAGGTCCCCGGGGCCATGTTGATAATGTACGAGGGGGCCACCTCCCTGGGGCTTTTGAAATTATATGTGAGGGGGCACAGGGCCCCGCAGCAGACCCGGGGACCACCACCTCCCCGGGGCTTCTTTGAAAAAATTGCATGGGGGGCTCCTGACCCCCCCACGATGCCCTGGGGACCGCCACCTCCCCAGGGCACTTATAATAATGGATGGGGAGCCTTGCGGCCCCCCCAAGCCCAGGGGACCGCCACCTTCCCAGGGCTTAAATTATAAGAATCAAGTGTGGGGGGCTCCTGCCCCTTCCCACACTGCCATGGGGACCACCACCTCCCTGGGGCAATTTCAATGAAGGGCGGGGGTCCGTCATGGACTCCCAGCCCCTGGGACCACCATCTCCCAGGGGCTATTTTCACAGTGGGAGGGGGCCGTGGTTCCCGCCTCCTGGAGCCCACCATGGCCTTGGGGACCGCCACCACCCAGGGCCAGTTCCAGCAATGTCCTGGGGTGCCTACCCCCGGGACATTGCAGTTTGCAATGACAGGGCGGGAGCACGGCTCCCGCCCTGTCATTTCAAACTCTGCTTCACTTCATGGACGCGAGAGGAGGAAACCTGCTCTCGCTTCCACGAAGCAAAGCAGAATTGCTTCTGGGCAAGGGGAGTTGCATGTCAGCAGCTCTCTTTGTCCAAAAACAATGTCGGCTTCCCAACTTGAGAGCCGACCCCTGGGATGGGGTCCCAGGGCCGAAAAGTCATTAGGAGGGGGGCCGCGCAGCCCCCTCCTTCAAAAAAAAAAAAAAAAAATATGTGGCCATGCCCCAGGGGATGGGGTCCCCGGGGCCGAAACCGGCCACGGGAGGGGGGCCGCGCGGCAATCTTCCCGTTTAAAAAAAAAACAGAATAGTGGCAGGCCCGGGGATGGGGTCCCCAGGGCCCTTAAAATATTGAGAGAAGGGGGGCCACACAGCCCCCCTTGTAACCACCCCAAAACAGGGAAAAAAACGGCATCTTGCCGGAGGCCCCACCACCTCCCTGCAGCACACTGCAAACTCGCCTCCTGGCACGTTATGGGTTGGGGGATTAAGTCCCCTAGATCCTTAAGGGTCCTTAGGGGCAAAGTAGCCCACCAGGTATCTCCAGTAAGCCCCACACAGTGCGATTGCTGAGAGGTGGTCTGAGGCCACGCCCCTTTTTACACCACTCTGCAAACACGCCTTTTGGCGCACTGCTGGTGGGGCGATGAGGTCCACATGTGTCCTGAGGATCTCATTGCCCCACCAGCAGTGTGCAGGATGTCATTTGAGATGTCATGAGTGATGTCATCAGTGATGTCACTGACCATGTCATGAGTGATGTAATATGTGATGTCATCAGCAGTGCATTGCGGGGGCGCGAGTTATAGTTAGCTCAACTAACTATAACAGACGAATTTCTCTGGTTTTGTATGAGTGAAATGTTCAACTAACTATAACATCCCTGAAACCTGTGGTTTTTTAAATGCTAATTTCTAACTATAACTTCCCTGAAACTTTTGGGTTTTTCCAGTGAATATATATATATATATATATATATATATATATATATATATACATATATATATATATATTCCACACTTGACAGCGCTCCTACTGGGTTCAACGGCCTGATGCAAGTGGCGCGGAATGGCGGCGGAGCAAGCCGTCAATGTATCACACACAAGAAAGACGAATGTCCACACTCTCGTGCTCTCGCTCCCCTGCTAAAAGTTGCTATCATTCTCGGGACTCCATTAGATTTCTGACTTTGATTCTGAGTTTGCCTAACAGATGTGTTAAACAGCAAATCTCTCTGTGTTTTACTCTGAACTTTGTCTTTGGCTGAGTCTAAGACTCTATCATTGCCCTTGTGGCCTCCAGTATGTGGGTAGTACTAAACTCCCGCTAAAAGTGAGAATCCTACAACATCTCCGCGCTATAACCAATAGGGATTTTAATTACCCGTTTGCTCGGCATTTCGCCGACAATCATAAGAGCAAAAATAATGGCCTTAAATTTTTTGGTATCGATAGAATTCCATCACATATCAGAGGGGGAGACAGAGAAAAACAATTAAGAATTCTAGAGTCAAGATATATTATTGACTTAAATTGCAAAACACCCAAAGGTCTAAACAGTGGGGAGAAGCTTGCAACTCATGTTGGACGTTAAATGTAGAAAAATAACAATAACTGCTTTTCAGATTTTTAATCAAATTATATTTTAGTTTAAAAATTATTTATGTCATTCTTTCACGTTTTTTAAGCAGGAAGAAGAACAGAGAGTCGTTTGTCTATATTGAGCCATTTTGGGGCGTCAAATAGGGGTAAATAGGTGCACATTTGTGACTTACCTCATGATTTCCTAAAATAATTGGGTAATCCTCAGACAGAATGATTCCCTTGCCAGATTCCAGCTACTTTACACGTGTGTTAGGGGACATTCACTCACTTAAGTCCCATTCACTTGGCACCATTTAGAGGTCTATTCCTGTCTAATACGCTAAATGATTATGGTTTCAGAAGCATAACGAAAATGTTATGGACTTAGGAACAATCAATCTATCACGCAGTTTCTACTGCCTCAAAATGAAGTACCAGCAGAGAGATTAGGTATAGCGGCAGTGGGTAGGATATGAATTGGATTTTGTTAACCATAATATATGGACCCACGAAATATTAATGGTTATAGACGTGGTCAATAATTTGAATAATATCGAGCATTGTAACCGTGATAAGCTTCACACATGTTTGAAGGATTGTATAGATTATTGAGATCAATGGATCAGATGGCATTTGTCATAGGATTGCATAGGAGTCCAAAAATAAGGCTAACAATTGCATTTGCATATATTGTGGTAACATATGCCATGAGCCGCGTATACCTGGCAACTCATTGGAATATCATACTGATATAGCATGCCGAGATGATTGCAGAGGAGTCCAAGGAAAAAGGTTAACAATTGTATTTGCATTTATAATAATAACCTATGCCATGTGCCGCGCGTACTGAGAATTTCATTGGAATGTTATATTGATATTGCATGCCAAGATAATAAAAGCCTGTCCAAATGAATGACATCAAGGAAGCATATGGCACTTGTCATAAGAATATATAGGAACCGGAAGACATGCCTAACAATTGTATTTACATATAATGTGGAAACATGCGTCCAGCACTGCGCGTCCTTGAGAGCGTAGTGCAATGTCACATTGATATAGTATGTTGAGAAGAAATATCTACATTATGGTGATACTTATTAAAGAGTGTGATGACTTTATTGTCCCAGAAAGCCGGGAGTAAGCATCGCCGATGATAATTTTATTGTCCATGATTGCTGGAAACATTGCCGTTAATTCGTATTTTTTCAATGGTAATTAATGTCATGAATTATGATTCCATGGGAATGAATCACAAACTACTGTGTATTGCTTTATAATAAGAGATGTTCAGTCCAAATGTTTGCACTATTAATTGTGAAGCACAAGAAATACGTAAAGTATGCTTTCTATGTTTATGAACTCTGAAACATATTTCTATGGGAATTAGCGGTACAGGAAGTAACTTGACAAAGGCGAAACGCGTCGTCCTTGACTTTGGTGCACAATAAAATTATTTGTGCTGTCCCCTGGTGTGCCGCCTCCTGTTGTGTTCTGCCAATGAGGTAGAGTAAAGGACTCTGTAGTAATTTACAAATGGCTGCTGTCACCGTTCAGCAGGCACCGACGCCGTTGGAAGGGAACCACCAAGCACAGCAACTTCTGCTTGCTGGAGGTTCTGTGTGGATATATATATATATATATATATATATATATATATATATATATATATATATATATCCACACACGATTCCTCGGATTTTCCAAAAGAATACAAGGACACTTTGAAAGTTTGCAGTGTAAGAGATTTACTGACTGCACCAGACTCTTTGGGAAATATATATATATATATATATATATATATATATATATATATATATATATATATATATATATATATATATATATATATATATCAGGAAAACTTCACCCGCCACTTGACGATTCTTCCAAACGATGGAGCACGGACCACAGAATTGGTGCTGGTAAGTTTCTTTATTGTTCCATAAACATAGCAGCCATGACGCGTTTCAGCCCCAGAGGGCCTTGATCACATGACGCACATCACAGTCAACAAATGCCTTTTTATACAATTTTTTTACCTTGTTTTTAAAGTGACATGTGCAAAGAAGGTTTGTAGCCACAAACATAAACAAAATACTACATGATTATACCAGTACTCCTGCTGTAACAGCCTCTGTTGTTGTATAATACATCTATACAAATCATATATACACAGTACTGCAAATATGCGGTATCATTGTTGTGGACTTAATGACCGCGTAAGATACTGGTGTTAGGAATAAAGGTTTAAATACCTGCTCTTTAGAGACAAATTTGACCTGTGACCAGTTCATGTGCCTTCCAATAAAACCAATTATATTGTACTCGGCCCCATTAAAACTGTGATAAAAAGGCATCTTTGTAAAATACATCTTGTACAAAATATTGCCAATACAGTACTGCTGGAACTGGGTAACCATGTCGATCCCGTCATGATACACTAAAGTGCTTGTAAATCCGGTTTTAAGTATAATACATGCTGTAAACTTTTTTGACTACATAAGGTGTTGGGTGCATGAATAGTTTTGTAAAGTGCTAGTGCAATAAAAACCCCTTAGTGTAAAAAAGCTAAAAGAGCTAAAAAAATAGATTTAAAATTGAATTGTAAAAGACTGTGTTTTCGATTGGCCGGGCGGTTGTTTCAAAATTGTTGCAAAAGGCTAATAAGAATAATTATTGAATACATATTGTCATAGCACCACTGGTACCTATAGCCTCTCGACTATGACCCACTCATTCTATTTACAAGCATGTGTAGAGGTCTTCAGTGGTGTTCAATCCCCCCGGATATTTTGAATCGAGCTCCAGGATGTAATGGGTTTCTAGTCTGCGTAGGGCCTTTTCTCTATTGACACCTCTTTTGCTGGCTGGTACGGCATCTATCAGATAATATTTAAGTTCCTTGGGGTCAGATTTATGTATTTCCCCAAAGTGCCGTGCCACTGTGTAGGTCTGATCTTGATTCTTAATGGCCCTAATATGTTGCAGTGCCCCTGTAGTTTGGTACGGTACTTCCCACATACCTCAAACCACAGGGGCACTCAAGCACATAGATGACATGGTCTGTCTTGCAAGTTAGGGCCTTCTTAATGGTGTGTTCCTGGTTACCAAAAGGTGTTACATAGGTTGTCCTGTTGGTACCATGCTGGCAGGCTTTACATGATTTACATTTGAAAAAACCTTTTCGTTGTGCCAGCCATGTACTACCTGTTTTGCTATCAGGGTTGTTCTGTACCAGGTAAGTGGCCTATGGTGGGATCGTTTAAAACAATCGGCCAATTTCTTTGAATGACTCGATTGATTGCTCTTTCTTGTCTGCTATACCCAATAATCATTCTAAATGTCTCACCCCCTGTGTCTTGCCTATTACTGGCTTCCACGGGTACCTGATTATGTGCCTGATGTTTAGAGTTTTTGAGTAGGTCTTCCCTGTTCAATGCCTGACTCTTGGTAATAGCTGCATTGATACATTTGTTGGTGTACCCTCTCTCACAGAACCTGGCTTTGCTTGCTTGTTGTGCTACACTCAGATCCTGTTGATTGCTGCAGATTCTTCTTAGCCTGATCATTTCCCCATATGGAATACTTTGTATGAGGTGCCGTGGGTGGGCACTGGCGGCGTGCAATACAGAGTTGCCCGCCGTCGGTTTCCTGTGTACCTTTGTTTCCATCTTGTCCTCTCTTATGTATACCTGGACATCAAGAAAAGTTACAGTTTCTGCACTAATGTTCGCTGTGAATTGCAGGTTTATGTCATTCTTGTTGAGACCCTCTATACATTTTTGTGCATCTGCCAAGGTCCCTTGTCAGATTAAGAACAGGTCGTCGATGAACCTTAGCTACAGTTTTACATTATTGTGCAGTACCATCTCAAAAGTTTTTTGCAGGACCAGCTCCTCCCACCATCCCATATGTAAACAGGCGTAGCTGGGGGGAGAAGCTGGCCCCCATTGCTACGCCTCATAGCTGCTGGTAGAAAGCACTCTGAAATATAAAGATATTGTTATTTAGACAAACGTCAATCATGTTGATGAGCATCTTACTGTGTTGTTCATGTTGGGCCGGTCTTTTGCTGAGGTAGTGTTGTATTGCCCTCATTGCATCTTTATGATTGATACTGGTGTAGAGTGCTGTTATGTTCATGGTTATTAATAAATAGTCCTTTTGCCACTTAAAATAATGAATTTTGGCTAAAAAATCTCCAGTGTCTTTTATATAGTAGGGGAGTCGCTGGACGTGCTCTTGCAGGAAGTAGTCCATATATTGTGACGTTTTCTCTGTTAAGCTGTTCCTTGCAGAAATTATTGGCCGTCCTGGGGGCTTGAGGGGATTTTTATGTAGTTTGGGGATGAAATAAATGACTGGGGTAGTTGGTGTGTCATTCCTCAAGAATTTGTATTCGTCCATTATTAGCAAACCTGCACTTTTCCATGCTAACAATTTGTTGTAATATACATTGTAGGTTGTTTTTAGAGAAAGCAAAACACTTTTACGGTAGCAATTACGGTCTGATAGTTGCCCCATTGCTTCATATACATATTCTTTTTTACCCCAGATCACTAGATTTCCCCCTTTGTCAGCATTCCTTATAATAATCTGGGTGTTGTTATTTAATTTGGCCATGAGTTGATGATATTGAATTTCCTGTCTGTTGATTTTTTCTTTTTTATTTCCTCTTATTTTATGATTTAGTCGCTTAATTCCTGCAACTGTCTGTTCATGAAAGATGTCAATTGAGTCCCTCGGAGTTATCGGGTTGAACGTGGATCGTGGTTTGAACGGTGTAATTGTAGTGCCCTGCTCGTTGTCACTGCTGGTTGGCTCAGCTGTCAACTCCGATGTTTGACTATCACCTGCAGTTGTTCTATTTTCAACCAGCTCCTGCAAATCCCTTAATGTTGGCAAATCCGAGGCAGTTAAATTGTAAAGCGCCGACAGTTGTTAAACTTCGTAGTTCACGTTAGTTTGAGTATTGTTGGTAGCCTTGTCCCTGAGCAAATGGAATTTCTTCAATTTAAGTTTTCTCACCCCCTTGAAGATGTCCATTCTTGTTGATGCATAGTTGAAGGTACTCTTGGGGCAGTATGACAGCCCGAGAGATAGTAGCTGTTCCTCTGCCTTATTTAATTCCACATTTGCCAGGTTAATAACTGTATTACTGGAAACTGGATTTGTGATTAATTGCGTTTCCATCTGCACGTGTTTTGTCCTCCTTCGTTTGGCTTTTCGCCTTTCCCTGCGTTTGGTTGTTCTGTTTTTCCCTGTCTGTTTGACTGGGTTTCGTGGACGTAGTGTTTGTCTTCACTCTAAACATAAAAAATCAAGTTCTTCTTTGATTGATAATTTGGATGGAATTTGTGCACCCGTGATATTTCTGGGGTCTGTTTCAGTTTCGCTCTCCAAGGCTGAGCTTAAATCAGAAGTAGAGGAATCTGCAGGTCTTCCCCTAATGCTCGCAGTGCCTGTTTTTGCAGTGCTTGCTCCACTATATTTTGAGATCTTTAACGAGTCGTATTTCTTGGCATATGTAAAAATGCGGCCGCACTCGTAGTCTGCCTTATCCCTGTGGAATTTGAATGTTTTGCGTTCACAAATCTTTTCCTCCTCCTTACGGAGTCTTTTGGTCATTTCATCTCGTAATTTTGTTTCCTCTTCATTGCGTCCCATTTGACTCAATTCGTCATTCAATGTTTCAATTTGCTCCTGTAATTTTGTTCGGTCCAATTATGCATACTTAACAAGGATGGTGATCAACTTTCTTGACGATTCCAGGCTTGTTTCGGCCCATTATTTCATCATCCTGGGTTCAGGGGGTTTCATAGCTTGGTGCTATTAATATTCTTAGTCCCGTGGGATCCTTCCCACGTCTAAGTATCTCTGAAGGGATTTCCCTTCCCACCACTTACTTTGTTCATTCTTCATGAGTTTCTCCAAATGCCTGAATTTATCCCTAAGGCTGGTGCTGCTATTGCCTGACGGTGCATTGTGGGAGAGTGAGTTTAGATTGGGCGCGCGTGTGTCATTGAACATTTCTGCCGCCGCAGCCTCTCGATCCTTGAGCGCGTCGGCTGACTTGTTTGTGGAAATATTGCTGCAATTGTGGATACTTTTGAAGGGCTTGAGCAGTTTGCATGCACTTGACTCGTATCCTTGCACGTCTCTCACCCAGTGCTGCGTGAAGCAGCCCTACCTTCACTCTAATGCCAGTGTGCCTCCGACCCGAGCCTGCCACACTTGAGATGGAAGAGGGCCACCGCAGTCGCTGCTGAGGGGCAAGCTCTCCGTCACGTCTGTCGCCAGACAATGCCTCCTTTGTGAGCAGCCTTGCCCTCCTTCGAGAGGGGGTCAGTGGTAGCTGGAGGAGGCAAAACCGGCTAAAAATATCAGGAAAACTCCAGCCGCCACTTGACGATTCTTCCAAACGATGGAGCACGGACCACAGAATTGGTGCTGGTAAGTTTCTTTATTGTTCCATAAACATAGCAGCCATGACGCGTTTCAGCCCCAGAGGGCCTTGATCACATGACGTGCATCACAGTCAACAAATGCTTTTTATACAATTTTTTTACCTTGTTTTTAAAGTGACATGTGCAAAGAAGGTTTGTAGCCATAAACATAAACAAAATACTACATGTTTATACCAGTACTCCTGCTGTAACAGCCTCTGTTGTTGTATAATACATCTATACAAATCATATATATACAGTACTGAAAATATGCGGTATCATTGTTGTGGACTTAATGACCGCATAAGATACTGGTGTTAGGAATAAAGGTTTTTATATATATATACACTGAAACTGGAACTGGGGCTTTAAGAACGACCATATGGTCTTAATTAGTGCTTGGGAATGCATTTAAACTGAATCATGACGCGCCCCGTCAGTTGACAAAGGCTTGTAATGAAGTTGAAACACGTCCTGAAAGCTGCTGGCTGATACATTAAAAACTGATTGAATTCTCCCCCATTTTGGAGTGCCGAAGTTCTCTTTATTGCTGAGGATACAGTGGTGAATTTATAGGTGTTTGCGATGACACCCAGGGCGGCACCACCAGCGGTCAGGAGCTTACAGGCAGCATCGCGTTGTGAGTGGTCACGACTTGTGAAACCTGTTTGCCCCCGGAGCTCCAAAAAACATCAACGTAAGAAAGGAGAGGGTTAATGTCTCGCAGGAACAGAGACTGACCCTGTGTGACATAAATCGAGAAGTGCTTCGGAGCTGGGCACGAAATAAAATTGAAAACTTTCAGTTAAGTAGTGCAAATGGGGAGTCAGACTTTGTGTTTTTAAAGATATAAAATAAACTGCCAGCATTGCAAAAGGGGTGCCGCATATTGAATATTGGTGCACTAAGCGCATTGACATTTCCTGGTATCCAGTCTGATTATTTGGACACTAGTCAGGATATTTATTAACACTGAAACTGGAACTGGGGCTTTAAGAACGACCACATGGTCTTAATTAGTGCTTGGGAATGCATTTAAACTGAATCACGGCGCGCCCCCGTCAGTTGACAAAGGCTTGTAATGAAGTTGAAACGCGTCCTGAAAGCTGCTGGCTGATACATTAAAAACGGATTGAATTCTCCCCCATTTTGGAGTGCCGAAGTTCTCTTTATTGCTGAGGATACAGTGGTGAATTTATAGGTGTTTGTGATGACACCCAGGGCGGCACCACCAGCGGTCAGGAGCTTACAGGCAGCATCGCGTTGTGAGTGGTCACGACTTGTGAAACCTGTTTGCCCCCGGAGCACCAAACAAACATCAACGGAAGAAAGGAGAGGGTTAATGTCTCGCAGGAACAGAGACTGACCCTGTGTGACATAAATCGAGAAGTGCTTCGGAGCTGGGCACGAAATAAAATTGAAAACTTTCAGTTCAGTAGTGCAAATGGGGAGACAGACTTTGTGTTTTTAAAGATATAAAATAAACTGCCAGCATTGCAAAAGGGGTGCCGCATATTGAATATTGGTGCACTAAGCGCATTGACATTTCCTGGTATCCAGTCTGATTATTTGGACAATAGTCAGGATATTTATTAACACTGAAACTGGAACTGGGGCTTTAAGAACGACCACATGGTCTTAATTAGTGCTTGGGAATGCATTTAAACTGAATGACGGCGCGCCCCCATCAGTTGACAAAGGCTTGTAATGAAGTTGAAACGCAACCTGAAAGCTGCTGGCTGATACATTAAAAACTGATTGAATTCTCCCCCATTTTGGAGTGCCGAAGTTCTCTTTATTGCTGAGGATACAGTGGTGAATATATATATATATATATGTGTATATATATATACATATATATATATATATATATACATATATATATATATATATATATATATATATATATATGTATATATAACATTCTTAAACTTTTTAGAAACACTCACAGTCACTGAATTATGTCATCAGTGATGTCATTTGAGATGTCATCAGTGATGTCACTCACCATGTCATGAGTGATGTAACATGTGAAGTCATCAGCAGTGAATTGCAGGGGTGTGAGTTTTAGTTAGCTCATCTAACTATAACGGCTGAATTTCTCTGGTTTTGTATGAGTGAAATGTCAGCCTAACTATAACGTCCCTCTAACCTTTGGTTTTCTCCATATTAAAAAAAAAATATATATATATATATATATTCTTCCACTAGGCGTAGGACACTTCCATTTATTACTCACAATGAACCATCTAGCGCGAGCAGAGGAAATTGTTTGCTAAGGCACTTGCCGATACGCATGATAAATTAGGCCACATGTGCAAGGGTCACTTGACATTGATTCGCAGTATTTCAACTGCCAGTGGAAAATAGGTTGTGTATGAATATGTATTCTTACAAATATGCAATTATCAGCAATGAGAGTGACATTTAAAACTGTTTTATTTCTTATTTTCAATTATGAATACACATTTAATTTTCTGGCAAAAACGAAGTGCATGGCAGAGTTTTAACAGACAGTCTGTTTTCTAATGCCTCTCACTTTATGTAACCATGAAACCCCGGTCAGTATGTTTTCTATGTTTACTGGGTTCAGGATGTTTTGAAAATGCAGCACTTCTGGGTGTCTGATGACTTTGACAAAGACCGTTTAGGTTGACACGCGTCAGTCATTAAATTCTATTCTTTGTTGAAATCCCTGAGTGCAGCTTTTTCCTTGTGCAGCGGCGTTCTGTGGCGTTCTGCGGCGTGAGGACTATTGGATATATATATGTATATATGTATATATATTATCTACTGGCGGTCGCCAGTAGATAGTTATAGTTAGGACCTATTTTCCATAGGAATTCCGCAACATTCTATTTGAAATAACTTTGGCGCCGGTTGACGAATCTTTGCGAAATTTTCAAAACTCGCGGGGTGCTCCGGTCCGCTCCTATCCTGAAAGTCTCTGGGTGATTCATCAAGTGGGGGCTGAGAAAAAAGGGGGGTCCCAAAACGTGTTTTCCCCATGCAATTTTCCATAGGAACCTTTCATCGCAGCTACAGCCCGAACTGCTGAACGGAATTACACCAAATTTGGCAAAAAGGTAGCCCTTGGTTCAGAGTCGTGCCTTTTGCTTAAATGGTATAAATCCGTTCAGTAGTTCCTGAGAAAATCAAAAATAAAATCACATATATATCTATGGCCGCTTAGGGTCCGCGTACCCTCCCGATCACGAGCTGTATGGTAATTGGCTGTCAACACTCCAAACCAGGAAGTGTTGGCAGCCATCTTGTTCTTCGGTAGAACCGAGGCACAAGAAAAGACAAAAACAAGGGCGCAAAATGCAAAAAGGGGGCAGGGTAGAAACACCCTGACCCCCTAGGCCTGCTCAGGGGGTCCTACAAGGAACCCAGTTTTTTTTTTTTTTTAAATCGGCAAAAAACGCGCTGGGTGCATGGATCCAGCCTATAAAAAAAAAAAACAATGTGCGGTCTCCCACGCTTTGTTGTTAATTGGCCCCCGGGTGGGTCAAGTCCCGGGGGCATGTAGGGTTTATCAAATTTATGTATGGGGGCCTCTAAGGCCCCAAGCCCCGGGGACCGCCACCCCCGGGGCTTTAAAAATGGTGCGGGAGGGCTCTCCGCCCTCCCGCAGCGCCGGGGACCGCCACCCCCCGGGGCTTCTTTTTTAAAATAATTATGACCTGTGTGGGGGGGCTCCAGCCCCCTCACATGCCCCGGGGACCGCCACCTCCCCAGGGCACTAACAAAAGAAATGTGGGGGTCCGTTTCGGACCCCCGAAGCCCCGGGGACCACTACCTCCCCGGGGCTTTACTAATGAAGGGAGGGGGGCCGCGCGGCCCCCTCTTGGAGCCCTCCATGGCCCTGGGGACCGCCACCCCCCAGGGGTGGCTCCTGCAGTGTCCCGGGTGCCTACCCCGGGACACTGCTGTTTGCAATCACAGGACGGGAGCCTCGCGGCATGTCAGCAGCTCCCCTTATGGAAAAGCAATGCCGGCTTCCGCAGGATGCGGGAAGCCGACGGGACCGTGCGGGGATTGGGGACCCCCCCACGATCTCCAGCGAGTGGCCAGGGCCTGGGGGATGGGGTCCCCGGGGCAATTATTAAAACGTAAAGGCCGGCCCCGGGGGATGGGGTCCCTGGGGCCTTAAATGGCCTGAGGAGGGGGGCCATGCAGCCCCCCTCCAAATATAAAAAAGAGGGCATGCCCCGGGGGATGGGGTCCCCGGGGCCAATAGAGGCCCAGGGAAGGGGGGCCACGCGGCCCCCTTCCCGTTTTTTGTTTAAAAAAAAAAAAGAAAATCATCAGGCCCCGGGGGATGGGGTCCCCGTGGCCAAAAGTGGCCGAGGGAAGGGGGGCCACGCAGCCCCCCTCCCATACAAAAAAAAAAGACCGGCATCGTGCCGGAGGCCCCGCCCCCTCTCTGCAGCAGTCTGCAAATGCGCCCCTGGCGCGTTTGCAGATGGAGAGCGAATTCCCCTTGAATACTGGGGTCCCTGGGGGCCAACTAGCCACCAGGAACCTCCAGTATGCGCCAGGGGTTGCGTTGCAGAGAGGTGTACAGAGGCCATGCCCCTTTTACACCTCTCTGCAACGCAGCTCTGTGGCGCTTTTTGGAGGTACATGGTGGGCTAGTTGGACTCCAGGGACCCTCAGGATTCAAGGGGACTTAATCCCCCAACTTAAAACGCGCCACGGGCGCGTTTGCACAGTGGTGAAGGGAGGGGCGGGGCTTCAGGTGACATGTGTGCAAACAGGCCCCGTGGCGCGTTTTAAGATGGGGAATTAAATCCCCTTCAATCCTGAGGGTCCCTGGGGCCAACTAGCCCACCAGGTACGTCCAGAAGCGCCACAGAGCTGCGTTGCAGAGAGGTGTAAAAGGGCGTGGCCTCTGAACACCTCTTTGCAACGCAGCTCCCTGGCGCATACTGGAGGTACAGGGTGGGCTAGTTGGACATCAGGGACCCTCATGATTCAAGGGGACTTAATCCCCAACTTAAAACGCGCCACGGGGCGCGTTTGCACAGTGGTGAAGGGAGGGGCGGGGCTTGAGGTGACATGTGTGCAAACAGGCCCCGTGGCATGTTTTAAGTTGGGGGATTAAGTCCCTTCAATCCTGAGGGTCCCTGGAGTCCAACTAGCCCACCAGGTACCTTCAGTAAGCACAACAGAGTTGCATTGCAGAGAGGTGAAAAAGGTGCGTGGCCTCGGAACGCCTCTCTGCAACTCAGCTCTGTGGTCCTAACTGTAGGTACCTGGGGGCTAGTTGGGCCCCAGGGACACTCAGGATTCAAGGGGACTTAATCCTGCAACTTAAAACGTGCCACGGGGCGCGTTTGCACACATGTCACCTCAGGCACCCCTCCCTTCACCACTGTGCAAACGCGCCCTGTAGCGCGTTTTAAGAGGTAGTTTTAATCCCCCTACCCTATTATGTACTAGGGACTTACAGAGGAGGTCATGCTAATCACAGGGGTACCCCAACGCATAGTGTTCCCTAGTGTATGTAGGTGTTTTAACTGTATTCTAAGTGTGTTTTAGCATAGCACTGGCTCTGGTTAGTCAGAGTCAGTTACCACCAGTACACGTTGGAAAAAGTTGTGGGCACAGGATGATTTTGAAAGAAGGCCTCTTTCTGCTCCTCTGTTGGTTCTTTCTGCACATCTTTTGCTTCTTCCTGCACTTTTCTTCGTCTTTGTGGACTTCTGTTGCTTCTTTCTGCATTTCTTTTGCTCCTTTCTGTGCGTTTTTCTTCTTTCTTCACATGTCCTACCTCTGTAGGCATAGTTACAAACTAGCATTTAAAAACCTTTGAAATTCACTTAAAAACCATAGGTTTCAGGCACGTTAGAGTTAGAAATTAGCATTTAAAAAACCTTTGAAATTCACTGAAAAAACCATAGGTTTCAGACACGTTATAGTTAGAAATTAGCATTTAAAAAACCTTTGAAATTCACTGAAAAAACCATAGGTTTTAGGGACAGTTATAGTTAGTTGGACATTTCACTCGTACAAAACCCGTGAAATTCCCCGTTATAGTTAGTTCAGCTAACTATAACTCGCGCCCCCGCAATGCACTGCTGATGATGTCACATATTACATCACTCATGACATGGTCAGTGACATCACTGATGACATCACTCATGACATCCCAAATTACATCACTGATGACATCACTGATGAAATCATCCATGTGATAATTTCATGCATCTTCTCACACCCTAATATAACTTTTGATACACCCACTGTAAATTACAGACTGCCATTGTCAAAACCATAGACACTCCAACACCAATAACTACATACACACTCACTGATTCTTAGGTCTACACACACATCCACTCACTCACCTCTACAGTCACTCATACTTACGGTCACTCACTACAGGACTTTCATATGCACTTATACACCTACATAGACACTCACACACCGCAACTCATCCATAGAGGTACTCACACACCTAGTCAGTCATGCAAATAATTAATCACACTGCCATTTACTCACCTATACAGTTATACACACACCAGCTCACTTACTCATACAAATACTAGCACATTATTACACTCTTATACAATCACTGATACAAGTACACACTCATCCATACAGCCACTCTCATAATCACACACTCTCACTTATAGCCATTTATATACTCCAACACACATATATACTGCCTTTGACATATTAGTTACTCACACATGTACCACTAAGATATACATTCAGTCACTAACACACCCATAGCTTAGCTGAACTAACTATAACGGGGGAATTTCACGGGTTTTGTACGAGTGAAATGTCCAACTAACTATAACTGTCCCTAAAACCTATGGTTTTTTCTGTGAATTTCAAAGGTTTTTAAATGCTAACTTCTAACTATAACGTGTCTGAAACCTATGGTTTTTTCAGTGAATATATATATAGATATAGATATATATATCTATATTCACTGAAAAAACCACATGTTTCAGGGACGTTATAGTTAGTTGGACATTTCACACGTACAAAACCAGAGAAATTCGGCTGTTATAGTTAGTTGGGCTAACTTTAACTCGGGCCCCCGCAATGCACTGCTGATGACGTCACATATTATATCACTCATGACATGGTCAGTGACATCACTCATGACATCTCAAATGACATCACTGATGACATCATCCATGTGATCATCTGATGCACCTCCTCACACCCTAATATAACCTTTGATACACCCACTCTAAAATACAGAATGCCATTCTCAAAACCATAGACACAGCAATACCAGTTAGTACAAACCCACTCACTAATTTCTAGATCTACACATACATCTACTCACTCATCCATACAGTCACTCATACATGCAGTCACTCATCAATACAGCCACTATCATATGCAGTCATACACCCATACAGACACTCACACACCGCCACTCACCCATAGTTACTCACACACCTAGTCAGTCATGCAAAGAATCAATTACACTCCCATTTACTCACCTACACAGTTATACACACACCACATCACTTATTCATACAGAGACTAACACATACTTACTCTCTTATACAATCACTGACACAAGCACACACTCATGCATACAGCCACTCTCACAATCACTCACTCTCAGATATAGTTAGTTATATATGCCAACACTCACATATACTGCCTTTCACATATATAGTTACTCACACATAAACCACTGAGATATCCGTTCACTCACCAACACAGACATATGCACACTCACTCACCCATACAGCCCCTCGCAGATGCACTCATGAACCCATACACCCACTAAATCACCCACTCACACATCTATGCACAGAGTCACACACATCCCACCCACACAAACACTCAGGCACCCATACAGATACTCAGACAACAAATCAATAACCCATATAGACACTCATGTAGCTATTCGCAAACCCATGCAGCCGCTTACACACCAACAGACAGACGGATACAGACATTCACAGAGATTATTCATTCACCCATGCATTCACTAAGACACGTTTAATCACTCACTTATACAGTCAGACACACACCCACAAAATCATCCATACAGACACTCATACACCCACTCGTTCTTCGAATACACCTTGCCGTATATATAGATAACATTCTTAAACTTTTCAGAAACACACAGTCACTGGATGATGTCATCAGTGATGTCATCAGTGATGTAATTTGAGATGTCATCAGTGATGTCATGAGTGATGTCACTGACCATGTCATGAGTGATGTAATATGTGACGTCATCAGCAGTGCATTGCGGGGGCGCGAGTTATAGTTAGCTGAACTAACTATAACGGGGGAATTTCTATGGTTTTCTACGAGTGAAATGTGCAACTAACTATAACTTTCCCTAAAACCTATGGTTTTTTCAGCGAATTTCTAAGGTTTTTTAAATGCTAATTTCTAACTATAACGTGCCTGAAACGTATGGTTTTTTCAGTGAATTTCAAAGGTTTTTTAAATGCTAATTTCTAACTATAACGTGCCTGAAACCTATGTTTTTTTCAGTGAATATATATATATATATATATATGTATATATATATATATATATGTTCACTGAAAAAAACAAAGGTCACAGGGACGTTATATATAGGGTCAGATTTCATTCATACAAAACCAGTGAAATTTAACAATTATAGTTAGCTGACTCTCGGCCCCTCAATGCACTGCTTATGACCTCACATATTAAATCACTCATGACATGGTCAGTGACATCACTGATGACATCTCAAACAACATCACTGATGACATCATCCACAACAATACTAACGCACCTACTCACATCCCCATAGAACATTTCATACACCCACTCCCACACAACCATTCACAAACCCATTCACAGACCCATACCAGTACTTACACACCCACTCACTGATTCATAGATCTACACACACATCCACTCACTCACCCATACAGCCACTCATACACCTACTCACTCACTAATACAGACACTGACATATCCACTCATATGCCCATACAGCCATTCACACACTGGGTCAGTCACCCATGGAGCTAGTCACACACCTACTCACTTACCCATAGAGTCAAACACACAGCCACTTGCTCACCCATACAGTTACACACACATACCCACTTACGTACTCATACATGTACTCACCTATACAGTCACTGACACAAGTACACTCTCACCTATACAGCCACTCACATTCACTCACCCATACAGTCACTCATATACCCCTTCACTCACCTATGCTGTCTTTCACATACCAAGTTATTCACCTGTATACCACTGACAAATCCCCTCACCCACACAGCCGTACGCACACTTACTCACTCATACAGCCCCTCACACACACACTCACTTATGCATACAGCCACTGACTCACCCATTCACTCTTCCAAACAGACAGTCACACACCCCCTCACCCACCCACAGAGACAGTCAGACATCCATACATGTACTCAGATAAACAATCAATCACCCATACAGCCACTGAAATAGCCACTCTCAAACCCATACAGCCACTTAGACATCAACTACCAGACTGATACAAACATTCCCACAACCAGTCACTGAGACACATATTCACTCACCTATACAGTCAGACACTCACCCACTGGATCATCCATGCAGGCACTCATACACCCACGTATTAACCAATACACCTTGGTATGTATATTTAACACTCATAAACATTTTAAAAACACTCAGAGTCACTGGGTGATGTCATCAGTGATGTCATAAGTGATGCCACTGACCATGTCATGAGTGATGTAATATGTGAGGTCATAAGCAGTGCATTGCAGAGGCACGAGTTCTAGTGTGACCAACTATGGACCAGGAGCTACCTTTCTGCCAAATGTAGTGTAATTCCGTTCAGCAGCTTGGGTTGTAGCTGTGTCTAAAGTTTCCTATGGAAGTTAACATGGGGAAAAAGTGTTTTGTGCATGGTAAAGTGGTAAGTTATAGTTAATGTAGTGTGGCTAACGAGTTGACAATACTGCGCATGAGGGTGCATAGGGATTTGAAGGTGGTGTGTAAATTATAACTTTAAGTTGCAACTATAACCCATAGCCCATTGAACTCCGGTCTCTGCACCTCTCTCCCGCCTGGCTCCTCGAAACCGGAACTCAGCTTGCCAGCCCAACTGTTTCCTGTTCGAGCATGCAGTCCACCCACTATTCATTTGCCTGGTCATCTTTGGGTTAACTTTTCCCATTATTTGTTAGGTCAAGCTGTGCTGTTGTTGTTTCACCACCGTTTTCTCACTCCCCCTGCCATTTTGCCCAATCTCCCACCTCCTGCTCAGCCTCTCACACCTCCAGGACTACTTATGGAGGCCGCTGCGCTGCACCAGCAATAGCCCATTGACCTACGGTCTCTGGGCTGCTCCGCTGCCTGGCTCCTCAAGACTGGCACTCAGCTTCCCAGCCCCACAGCCTCCTGTTTGAACCTGCAGTTCGCCGACTATTCATTTGTCTGGTAATTTTTGGGGCATCTTTGGGTTAGCTTTTCCCATTTATACTGTAGTTTTAATAAATTTGTTCTGGTAGTATGTATGTTAGGTCCAGCTGTGCTGATGTTGTTTCACTGCCGTTTTCCCACTCCCACTCCCCCGCAATTCTTACCCAATCTCCTGCCTCCTGCTCAGCCCCATCCAATCCCAGGACTACTTATGGAGGCTGCTGCTCGTCACCTGCGGCCTCCATAAGGCCACCTACTGGTCCCTGCAATGCTCCCCCACCTGGCTCCTCGAGACCGGGAGGACATGGCTTCTAAGCCCCACAGCCTCCTGTTTGAGCCTGCGGTCTGCTGCCCAATTCAATTTGCCTGGTCATTTTTGGGCCACCTTTGGTTTAGCTATTCTCATTTATTTTGTAGTTTTAATTACTTTGTGCTGATAATTTGTTTGTTAGGTCCAGCTGCGCTGTTTTTGCTTCCCTGTCATTTTCCTGCTCCCTGAGCACCAATCTCCCAATGCCCCTTCTCCCCCTCATCCCCTCCCACCCCCAGGACTACTTATGGAGGCTGGTTCATGGATATGCACAGTAGGCACACTGCTGGCATACTGAAGGCACCAAAAGGCAAGCCTGTTGGTGCACATCCTCGCCTGGACTGTGCCTAGCGCCAGAATACCTGGCCCTCCCACCATCCACCACTACCATGCCAAGGACCTCCTGGCCCTTGACCCTGGACACCGCAACATCATCTGCTTCACGGTATCCCAGTGATCAACCAAAGGACCTTTCATCTGTCACCACTGCCACTTCTCGTGCAGCACAGAACCATCAACCCGAACTGGACACTATGCACATGAGCCTATGCACAATCCAGCACCACTCCAATGAATCCTGCTCAATGCCCATTCTGTCTGCAAACATGCCATAGAAATTTGAGACACCATCACTACCCTATACCCAGAAGAGTTCTTCATCAACAAAATGTGGCTCAACCCCACACCAAACCCTGACATCACCACCGCCACACCCATCGCTACAAGAGAGATACACAGAGACCACACTAAAAAGACACGGTGGAGGCATTGCCATAATCATCAAGGAAGCCATCTGATGCACCATCACCAACAACAACCCCACACCCATCATGGAGCACCTCAAAGTCTGACTACAAATAGAAGCCATGACCACAATAAGAGGCACCCTTCCTTACAAACCATGGGACCCCAACCAGTCCTCTGCAACGCCATCTCAAACCTCAGTGCCCCCTGGCTTTCAACTCCCAGCACTACATCAAGCTCAGCGATCTCAATTTCCACATCAATGACCCCAATGAAACCAACACCACCTCCTTCCTAATGAACCTGAACAACATCGGCCTCACCCAGCTAGTCACCGGACCCACGCACAAAGCTGGACACACACTCAATGCCATCTTCACGTCCAACGACTGACTCAAATTCACCCACACCACAGAGCTCACCTGCACCTACCATGCCATCATCCACTTTCCCATCTCTGGCAGAGCTCAACACACAATCACCAAACACCACAGGGCCACCCACTGCAGCTGAGTAATAGTTACCAAGATGCAATGGACCCAATCCCTCAGCACATCGCAACCTGAAACCTCAGCAGATCTCACCAGGACACCTGGAACTTCACCATCTGGATCACCAAATGCTCCAATGAAGTTGCCCTTCTGAAACAAGCCAAAACCAACAAAGCCTCAAAACTGGCCAGCTGGTACACCCCAGAGCTCAGAACCACCAAGCGCAACCGCTACAGACTCGAGAAGATATGGCAAGCTTCCAAGGACTCCTCCAACAGAGCCGTCTGCAAAACAGCCCTCAGCAGCTACCACCGGTACATCAAGGAAGCCAAGAAAGCAGCCATCACCGACCACATAGATATTGTGTCCAACCACATGAAGAAGCTATTCAAGATTCTCAAGGACTTCCCCAGCCCTCCAGCCACAGAGAACACCATCCACCCCTCGCAAGAACTCTGTGACACCCTCTTGGACTACTTCCATAGCAAGATAGCCACAATCTACAACAAATTCTGGCCCCAAACCATCACCCCAAGCCTCAACAAAATCAAGCAACCAGCAAACAACGGGTGAATTATCAACACCTGGTCTCCACTCACTGCTCAGACCACCTCTACCATCATGTCATCCATCCACTCTGGGGTACCCACCGACTTCTGCCCCAACCATAACTTCAACGTGGGAGCCAACCCTATGAGCATGGAGCTGACCAGAATCCATGACACCTCCATCTCTGGATCAACCTTTCCAGATTGATGGAATCACGTGGAGGTCAGACCCTTCCTGAAATAGTCCTTGACCGACCTAAAAAACTACCAACCAATCTCCCTGCTCCCCTTCCCAGCCAAAGTACTCAAGAAAGCTATCAACCAACAGCTCACCAAATACCTGGAACTCACCCAACTACTTGAGACCTCACAATGTGGATTCTGTGCCAACCAGAGCACAGAGACTGTGCTGATTGCCGTCACAGGTGACATCAGATCTCTCCTCAACCATGGAAAAACTGTGGCATTGATCCTCCTCGACCTCTCTGCTGCGTTTGACACCATTTCCCACCACACCCTAGTCAACAGACTCCACACCATTGGCATACAGCAAAACGGACTTAAAAACAATCACCTTTTTCCTCTCAGGACGCACACAGATCATCCGATTGCCTCTCTTCTCCTCGACACCCAGGGACATCACCTGCGGCGTACACCAAGGATCTTCCCTCAGCCCCAACCTATTCAGCATTTACATAATCCCCTTGCAGACGCTGTCAGATCCCACAGCTTCAACATAATCTCCTCTCACAACATTCAACTCATCCTCTGACTCACTGAGGAACCAACCAACACCAAAACCAACTTTCACAGTGCCATGACAGATGTAACCAACTAGATGAGAGACAGCTGCCTCAAGCTCAACACCAACAAAACAGAAGTACTGATCTTCTTTAAATACACCTCCGTATGGGACAACAGCTGGTGGCCAGCAGAACTCGGACCTACCCGCACACTGACAGACCACACATGCAACCTTGGCTTATCCTCAACAGCCAACTGACAATGAAACAACAAGTCAACATAGTAGCCTCCTCATGCTTCCACACCCTCTGCATGCTCCATAGAATCTTCATATGCACACACCAGGAAGACTATTACGCAGGCCCTCATCGCCAGCCGCCTAGACTAAGACAACGCCCTCTATGCTGGAATCTCCACCCAACTCCTCAAAAGACTCTAGACCATACAGAACACTGCAGCAGGACTCATCCTGCACTTCCCCAAACAGACTCACCTCACCCCCACCTCAGAGACCTCCAATGACTCCCCATGCAGAAGAGATGTCAGTTCAAGATCCTCACACACACTTACAAAGTGCTACTCAATCAAGGACCATCCTACATCAACCATTGACTGAACTTCCACCTGTCCAAGAGACACCTGCAATCTGCCTCACTTGCCCTTGCACACATCCCCCACATTCATTGCAGCCGCAGCGGGGGTCGCTCCTTCTCCTACATCATTGCCAAGACCTGGAATGCCCTATCCCTCACCTCTGAACAGCTCCCTCCATGGCAAAGATCAGAAAGAAGCTCAAGATCTGGCTTTTCAATGGAGACACAGCACCTTAGCGCGTAGGGGTGACAGAGTGATTGATTGATAACTTTTGAAATTCAAGGTTTGTGCAGTTTAATTATTTTTTGTATAGAAATAATAAATTACATTTTCCTAACTATAACTAAGTTTACCCTTTTGTTTTTTCATCAAATTTGTATGATTTTTTACATTTTATTAAAACATTTTTCCTAACATAATGGTATTTCGTAGCATTGGGCCGCGTTTATAGCCCAGTAGGTGTTACTTTCAACACTTTCACAGAGGACAAACTTTTCTCTTTGGAAGCAACCTTCCAGGTTGTGCAGTACTGCAATGGCTGAACAAGAGGATCCTGTTCTGCTTGAGAAGGAGGCAGAAGATGTGGAGCGGAGGATGCAAGAGCAGGAACTAGAAGTGAAGCACAGCAAGATGCTCAAGGATTCTGTTTTGTGTGTTTTTCTCCTTCCCAGCTGGCGGGAAGTAGGACAATGCCAAACTGGTAACATGCAACCTTTGCAAGAAGGTAATTTCCTGTGGCAACATCAAACTGTACTATTTTGGTATGACGGGAAAGGGGTAACACCTCCAGGTGATGCGATCAGCCAGTTTGGTGCAGACCGAAAGAGGGCATGAGAAGGAGTTAGAAGAGGCCACAGTAGGATCATCAGTAGCAGCCACTTCTTCGGCTATTGTAAAACCTTTAACTTCTTCAGTATCAGTGACCTTCACCACCACACACTGCATCAGTCTCTCCAGCGCCACCTTCAACACTTTCAGCTCCATCAACACCTCTACCACCACTCGCTGCGTCAGTTCCGGCATCACTACCTGTCCCGGTACAGTGCCATTCAATCTGTTGAGGCAGAATAGACAAATGTTTGAACAGTATGCAAGTATTGCGACATACTGTCTCCTGTGCCATACTGTAATTGCTGCAAGAAAGACAGATCTGACCATACACCAGGAGCATGTAATGGCTTTTTTGGCCTTTGTTGTCCTCCAGTTTTGTGTTTAGACTTTTTTTGGGGGTTGGTCATTTTGACCTTAGGAAAAAAAAAATCCAGAATTTTCATTTTAACAAAAGAAGAAAAAATGTATTTTGGAACTAATCAAATATCTCCAAAAACAAGAACTTGTAATCTTATTAACAATAATGCTTACAAACATTTGCTCTGTACAGAGGTCCTTGCAGACAGGCCATTCCGGCACCAAACTCAACTACCTGTACACTGACACATATACACACACAATCACATTCTAATGCACACATACATACACAATCGTTCATACATGTGCACATGCACAGCCACTCACTCACATACATGCACTCTTTCAGACACTTGTACACAGAGACAAACACTTACACAATCATACAATACACACACACACATACAGTCACACACTGTCATACTTACATAAGCACACACAAACACATCTATTCACACTCATTCACTGTTTCACTGTTTCACATACTCACACACACACACACATAGAGACTCCTACACATACATATACTTTAACACTGACACATTGACACTCACACATCACTTACTCTTTCTCAATCACACTGACTCCCACTCATATTCTCACTCTCTCAGTTACACACATATGTTCTAACACTTACTTTTCCTAACTCCCGCTCAGACACACACACTCACTATCATTCTTTCCCACTCTCTAAATATCTACTCTCCGACTCCCACTCGCTGTCACTCATTTCTCTCATTCACCCAAAAAAACACCCCCAAACAAACACCAGCACACAGTCACTCACAATTATTCCCACATATTGGTTCTCACTCACACATACATAGAGCAACAACAACACTGGAATTATTTTTTCTGATAGATACTTCTCACCGCAGATTCCTCACTTTGTGAGTACCCTGAGGTGCAAGACTGAATCAGAGAATTTTCTTCAGGAATTCCCTTGAGAATCAGAAGGTGGAGTTGAGCAGCTCAATGTCAGATCAATCCCACCACAAGTGTGATCTGAGGCCCCACATAATCACCACTTCCGCAAGCTGCTCTCAGTTCTGTTATTTCTGCACCTTTCAATGCTGATCCAGAGCTCGCTCCCTCGAATTCTGTCAGACCTGACAGACTTTTTCTTCAAAGTTTTTCCAGTGTGGAAGGGACATGCCTGCCCCAAAAACAAAAGGGTTTACATCTTGTAAGGACTGCCTCAAATGGATGTCAGAGATAGAGCCACACAAAGTTTGCCTCTGGTATCTGAGCTTCTCACATGATTCAACATAGTTGTCAAGACTACTAACCTGTTTTGTCCAGGAGTTGCAGGAGTGATGAGTTTCTATTCTATCCATTATCCAGGTACACCCACAAACTGAAGCAAACAATGGACCAGGGCACTGAGATGAGGGAACAGAGGTGGTTTAGCCCCTTTGATGCTCATGACGAGCTGAGCTCGTCATGCTGCGCGGTCGCGCTGTGCGCATGACGAGCTGAGCTCGTCACGACCACACCCGCGATCGGAATGTCCAGCACCTGGGCGGAATTCCGATCGCGGCGAAGAGGTTAGTACAGTGGTACCCTATTCATGCTTCATAAGGATGAAACTTCAATCTGACATTCTCCTTATTCTTCTAAGGAGCCTTTCCTGCTCTGTCCTTGATTTTCATTAATAAGATTCACACACCTATGCTTGTGATAGAAACAAACCATTTGTACCCACATCAAATAATAACCTAAGCAATGCTTATTTAGTGCATTTTTCAGGTGATTTTCAGGATTTGTACCCATAAAACAAAAGTCTAGAAGGGATCCTTGTTTTTTTCTAATTATCATCCTATTACTCATTAGAGGACATTTACTCCCTTTTACAAGTTTTTGAGGATTGTCGATCTCTTTTAACCATTTAATTCTCTCAAAGGTAGATATCTGGCTCTGGTTGGAGCTCTGAAACCTTTTGACCTAGTTGTGATTTCTACTAGATTCACTTACTGCATAGTGAGTTGTTTTATCTGTGTAACTTTGAGCACAAATATCGAAGTCCTCTCTAAACTGTGTGCTGTGCAGGACCTGCAAAGTGCATGTTATTTCAACTATGTGACTCCTGAGTGCGTGGTAATCAAGATTTAGAAAAGCTATTGCATGTTTAGTTACCTTGGTAAAACTAACTTTGCCTTTCTTTGTTTTCCAAGTTGTGACAGATCAACGCAGCCCCACCGTTAAGAATTGACAAAAACTTTGAGTTGAAGAAATTGATGTTGGACCTGGATAGATGTTCTGAAGGTAAGTCAGGATCCTGGATTGCAGGAGATGTTGCCCGTTTGGGAGCCAGAAAGTCAAGCGCTTGCCCATGTGCAGGGTGTGGCTTCTGGAGCCTCACAGGACCAAGATGGCCACCTGATCACGTGACTAGAGTAGATCTCCTACAAAAACAAAACACATTCTTTGGATGTATGAGCCTGTAAGAGTAGGCCAAAATTCCCCAGACTTGGAGGCACCAAGGTCAAGAGACTGAACCTGGGTTCTCTGGGATAAAGCAAGCATCAATTAGGGGCCTATACTGTAGCCTTAGCTGTGCCCCCAAGATTAATACTGGAGTGTGAACAAGACTGTCTGGGTCCCCAGTAAGTGTTGGCTGCTGGATCACAGCCAGTGTGTCAGGGTGCAAGGTGCCAAAGACTAGGAGACCTCATCTGCCAACAAGTTAGGCAGGTTGCAAAAGCAGTGTCAAAAGTGAACAAAGGTGAATCTGAAGGCCATACAGGATCGCAAAGTCAAGTATTTCATCACAGAACACCAACAATAAGTTAGAAGAGCCCAATTCCACTCGAAGTCGAGTACACACTCGTCTTGTTTCCGAGGCTGAATGCTTAATTGTTTTTCAATGAGGTCCAAGTCATCATTAAGTTGAAGAAGGTGAAACATTCGAAATTCAGGCATGGCCCCCTTCTTACCTCTGCTTCCACAAAGAGGGTTTGAGCACTCAATCTTCATCTTTGGAACTGACTCTAGCCCTTATTCCAATGCAGCCAGAATTCCAGGGTCCATTGGAAATGCTGCAACTGATGCCAGAGGGGTTGGTGAAAGTTCTTTCGGACTTGGAAGTAAACTCGCTGTGATCTCCACCGTTGCAACCCTCACACCCCCTCAATGATGATGATAGTCTTGTCGACAACAAAGATCTCTTTCTGTACCTACAAGATCACAATATGCTTGATACCTCACCCGGCACCAGCCTACATTCACCAACTCCAGGTCAAGCCAGTGAAGAGTCTACCTTCTTTGGGATGTCAGCAGAAGGGCAACAAAAGTCCTTGCAAGGAAATGACAAGGAGACACAGACCTACTTCAGTAAATTATGCTTATCTCCTGCAATGTCCCACATCTGAAAGCCTGGTAGATTGGGCCTCTACAAGAAGGTCGAACCCAAATGCATTCCAGACTATGCTGCCAGACAGAGAGTTGAAACTCACAGAAACATTTACAAAATGCATGTTTTGCTCCACTAGTCTTGCCCTTTGTTTAGTGAACTCGAGTTGCATTCTGTGTACATACTAACCCTGGGCGTAGTTCGCGTAGTCGCGCTACGCGAAGCTACGCGAAGACGTCGGAGCGCTACGCGAGCTACGCGTAGCTTCGCGAGCATGCGTAGCTGCTTGGCGCGCCCGTTCGCGATGCGTTTTTCTTGCTCGGGAAAGCGTTGTTCGTGTTCGGGACGCTGTTTGGGTGCTCGGGGGCGCCTATGGGCGCGGCCCTTTTGTTTTTCACTTGTCCCGCCCGTTCGCGATCCCTTATTTCCTGTTCCGGGTCGCGTATAGCGTGCTCGCGATGCGCATTCCATGTTCGGGAACGCGTTGTACGTGTTCGCGACATTTTTTGCGTGCTCGGGGAGAAATATCGCGCGAACTTACCCATGCGGTCGCGATGGGCGCGGCCATCTTGTTTTACCACTCTATGCTATGGTTCTGGGCCTGCTTTTCTATCCTCCCTCAATCTTTGCAATTCTTAGTTTTTTACACTGTTTTTCAATTTTTCTTTATTTCTTACCTATCTCTCTCTCTGCCTAAGTCTATATTTTGCATTTTTTTCTACTTTTTACTGTGTTTTTTTACTTTTCAACTGTTTTATATAACTTTCTTCTTTAAGCTCCTACTTCTTCCCCTAACTTTATTTTTCCCTTCTAACTTTTCTTTTTCACCTCCTCCCACCCCAGAACCATGGCGAAGGGTAGCAGCAGCGGCTCAAAGGGCAAGGCGCGTGCGCCCAATAGCCGCCTGCCTTGCGGCAGACTGCGCCCTGCAGGGGTGCAAGCCCGCCAGCTGTTTACGGAGGAGGAGGTGGCCGCCCTTGTTTTTTTTATTCAGCGCCACCTCCCCTTGACCTTGGCAGCAGGCGGCAGGCCAGGCTCCGGTTATCCGACCCAGGAGCGTCACCGCCGGTGGGCGAAGGTGCGTCGGGCAGTGTTTCGCTGCTCCGCGGTCCGGCGCACCCATAACCAGCTGGCCCACCGGTGGTCAGACATTCTTGACCGGGAGCAGGACCTGTTGGACCTGCTAGGTGTCGAGGTTGTGGGGCTTGGTGAGTAGCCAATATATATAGTAGTATAAGTATTGTGATTTGTGTATACATTTTTTACAAATAACAAGAATAATGCTGCTTACATTGCAGGTAAATTACGTTTCAAAATCTTCTGTGATTGTAGGACACAGGTGCTGGGCGGTACTCTTACTTTTTTGCAACTTTGCGCTCGCTTGTCATTATTATGTAAGAGTTTACTTTAGAGATCTTCAGTTAGGTAATGCTATTGCTAGAGAGACTGTAGTCCTTCCTTTGTCCTCCTGTCAAATAGTGGTGGATGGATTTGATACTAGGTTTAGTTACTATTAGTTGATAATTTTTGAGCAGTCTGCGTGACGCATCATCTGTCACTGAGTGCTGCTTACCCCAGTCCTTAGTAGAACCTTTTGTAGTTTGTTTAGTGAGTGGTACTGGTAAGCTTAGCTTAGCAGTGTCAGTCAGCTGCAGAACATCAGACGCAACCAACCAACAATTTGGTGTATGCATTATGCACTGACTTTATGCGTGTGTCCTCCTTCTCATCTATGCATTTTTGATGGAAACAAAAAATGGAAATGCAGGCTTAATGAACAATTGGCCCGCCTGGAATAGGTGGGCTAGGTCAGGTGGTACTTAGGCTTAGTTAGTGTTCTGGATTTTATTTGAATCAATCAGAATGGAACACTGAATTAGTGTTCCCAAATAAGTAGACTGTCCATGAATCCCGCAAGCCAGTAGTCGATCGGATTAGATAGGTCAATTTTATTGCAATTTTTGTTTCCTAAAACGTTTTTTGAGCGTTTTTTTAGATAATTTATTTGTTTCACAGCAATCATTAATGTTTGTGTCTTTCTTTTCTTTATTATATCTTACATGATCACTGATCTGCAGCACCCAGGGGCAAGAAGACGGGGTCCGAGTCGGCGGGACAACCACCAGAGGACCGCTCCTCTACAGAGGGCCCTGCTGCTGGTCCCAGTAAGTCCTCCAGTGGTTATATTAACAATTATATTGCCCTAACTTTTACTGGACCTTATTTTTTCAGAACTATTAATTCTGGCTCCACTCCCTAATTATATTTTTTACAAAAGATTCTTTGATCTTGACTTGACTATCTGTTTCTAAATTCTGGTTATCCCTGCCTCTAAGTTCTAACTGCCTCTGCTATGAATGTCTGTACTACTACTATTAGTCTGTCGCTAAGCTTGCCCAGTTTGCATTGCCACTCTTTATTGTACGGTTTTGAATAAAACTCAGATTGACCAATACTAATAGCTCTAGCCACTGAGTCCAGTCCGTTCGGTTGTCCTCTTCTAGGCTTCTTAATCTTGAGGCTTTGACAATTACCACAAACAAAATGCACAACCAGATATTTGACTATTTTTGATAGGATATAGTACATACTACTTGGATTCTGCACAGCCCCATGCAGAACTATGCACAATGAAATAGGATGTTGGTGATGCGAGTTTGGAACTTGGACGTTCCTCACACCTCAGTCAGAAGTGAACCCACAATCCCCTGAACGACTAGCTAGTGTCTCATTAGGTCCCCGAACCCCCACCCGAAGATACCCAATGATTATGATTCCACAACCCAGAACATAACACCCTTTCGCTCACTCACTCGTGTAAGTCCCCACCCACCACACCAAATACCACAGAGTCTATGTGTAAGTTCAAAAGGTTTATTTTCAAATAACAACATCTGTATGTTGTTGTTCTATAAAATTCAGTGTACTCCAGCCAGCTCCAACAGCAAAATGCATAAGATTAAAACAATAAAAATTGTTGCAACAAGTGCATGATGATATAAGACAAAAGATCTGTGTGAATTCTGGGCGACTCCTCACCGTAGGACGTAGAATTACTGGTTACATGCATCATTCATAAGCTCTGCAAATCTCTGGTTCGTAGAAGGGAATCCTCTGCCTGAGAAAAATGGTGCGTGTTAATGCAAGCATTTGTCAGTCCTGCCAAAAAAGTGTAACATGTTACCTATGGCTAAGTAATACGGACTAACCGAACTCCATAACAAAGTGGCTTGTTTTTCGACCTCTTGTACGCAACGCTCAGACAGTAGCTGTATGTGCTCATGTGGGCTCAAAAAGGCGTCTTACTGTTACTGCACAACAAGCTGCGAGGTAACATGCGCAAAAGACATGAAGCGAAAAATGGTTGCATGGCTCAGGCTAACTTTGCAAAGAGTAGAGTATAGTATAATAATGACCGTAGGGACCATAATAACACTACTAGTGTCTGTCTACTGACTGTACTCTAGTACCCGATTTGGACTAATGAATGTGATTTATAATAATAATATGTATGTATTAACTTTTTTTTCAATCTTGCTAGTGAAAAAGAATAAATAGGGGAGGTGTACAGGCATCTAAAAATGTGTCATGTTTTTTCTAGGCGTACTACCGACCACCAGTGCCGGTGGGGCCAGCGGCGATGGCGTTGCGGCCATTCCGGAGGGGGCAGGAGATGCAGCACCTGCAGGAGATACAGGGGGTGAGCCAGCAGCAGTGGCGGGCGGTGGTAAGTTATATTCATGACTTATTGACATTGCACTAGCTGGAAGGGTGTGTGGAGTGGACTTCACTCACTGTACTGTTGTTGAGACTTATTAGGTATGAAGTTGTAGTGAACATTATACAACGGTTAATAAAGAAGACACCCTTTACTTAGCATGAGCAATGCAGTAGCAATAGCATTACCAGCGTGACTTCATTAACCAATGGCCTCTTATATCTGACTCCAACTCAGCTGTGAAAGTTTTATGGAGGAGACTAAAAGTCAGATCAGATGACCTTGATGGATGTGTTGAACAAAAAGGGAAAGAAGGGTGGAAGGAGGAAGGGCGGGCGAGATTTAATATGACGACAGGCAGAGAAGGATACGTTGGAAGCATGGATAGGTGGCTGATAGGAATCAGATGCATGTGTTGTTGAAGGATGGGTGGGAGGTGAAAGAAGAATGGATGCCTGCCTGGGTGGGCGACACAGTATGGGTGGATACTGTGGATAGCAAGAATCATCAGCAGTGTTTGGGTGAAACTCAAAGCCAAGGCAAGCAACGGAGTGAGTGGACGCATGCGTTGTTGTTGGTGAAACAAAGTAACGTTTGTGGAGAGATTAAGAAGAATGATTGACATTTACTTAGAATGGATGGATGCCTGTATGTATTCATCATAGACAGCATAGGTGGAGACTGTCACGGGATGCACAGTTTTAGGGAATGTTAAAGAAACCGCGCCAGCGTAGCAAAGCCGATGTGGGGAGGGGCAGGGTGGGGGTAGTAGTAAACAATGTATTACGCGGGCAAATACAGGTAACTTTACTGTAACATACAAATAAATAAAGTGAATTTCATTGTGCGCACTGCACCGCCAAATGCGATGCAGTGTGCGCAACAAAATTAGTTTCATTTATTTATATGTTTACTTACCTGTAATTGGCCGTAATCCATAGTTTACTACCCCCATCCTGCCCCTACCCACGTCACCGCCCGGTCGAACTCCCCGAGTCCCACCACCGACCGCTACTGACCTTATGTTGTTGTCCCATATAAAAGCAACGATCATTGGATCAGATATATAATCTGCCTTTTTGTAGTAGCCAAGGCACTGTGAAATTGAGCAATTGCCCTCCATGTAACAGAGAGAGTATGGCCAGTGCCACCCGTAATAGAAAAATACGAGCTTCCCCACCTGCAAACAGTAGTAAATCAAACTAATGTGACTCTGCGTCATGACTCGTATGTTTGTCTTGGGTTCAAGCATAGATGACCGAGCTGGCAATGCCGGCTACAACCAGGTTATGTAATTTCGCTAAACTAGAGATAAGAAGAACACTGGTGTACTGTGTACTGGTTGGAGTCCATAGTGCTAGTATAATGCCTGAAACTCCCACAAATGTTAGAGGCCGAGGAAGTGGGAGGATAGATAGATTATTACCACAAATGTTATGTACTGTGCTTCTTGCTAGTGCTACTGTGCCATTATGTGTTGAATTAATTTTGTGTTACTGTTTAGGTAAGAGTACTGGTTACAACAATATTTTTTTTCTTTCTTTTCCCAAGACAAACCATCGCGGAAGGAGTTGGCAGTCAGGGCCCGGCGCCGGAAACTGGAGGCCATATGCCAGGAGTACCGGCGGCTGGTGGCTCAGGCGGAGGAGGAGGAGGAGGCGGCAGCAGCTGCAGCCTCGTCCGATGCCCCGGGCCCCAGCCAGGCCCCAACTCCAGCGGTACGGCGCCGCGGTCTGGTAGCCGCCCGCCGCAATTCACTAGTAGCCAGCACTGCTGTCCCCCATTGTGGATGCCACTGCAGGGCATTCCGCAGGAAGATTCTCCTCCGGATGGCACGGCAAGAGGAGCAAATGGAGGAGCGGGTGAAAATCCTGGTGGACAAACACCTCAAAGCCTGCCGATTATAACATCGAGGACCCTGTTGCTTTGCCCCTTTTTATTCCTTGTTTTGGTGGGTGGGAATTGGGCGTTGGGGTTTCGGGACATTCTTTGGACTTTTTTGTTTTGGACATTGGTTGGGGTTAGGGAGAGGGGTGGGTCAGGTGTGGGATAGTTTATTTTTGTTAGGGTAATAAATTATATTTATACTTAAACATACAATGTTAATGTTTTGTGGGGGGTTACTGTTTTACGAATTAACGTCACATTGGTTTCCTTGCTGCTGCAGGGCCGCAGCCAGTGTTTGATTTAAATAATCTGCCGATGATGTATAACAAACAGATAGATGCGGTACCCCTCACTGAGTTATTTGTCCTACTAGTATTCTACCTCCCACCAAACTTATCTTACCTGTGATTGCTGATGACTACGTTCGGCACAGCAATGGCTGCATGGTTTCCATAGAGAATGTAGAAGATGCCATGGTTGTGGTGGTAGTAGTAGAGTAGACACTGGCAGTAGCATTTGCTAAAAAAATAAAAAAGAGACAGTCACTTGCCTGAGAAAAACTGTGGGAGGAGTAGTCGAATGAAGTAAAATACAGTACAGAAGACGACTGCCAAACAAACAATATTGCAGTTGCAACTGCTAAAGTCAAATTAAACATAATGGTGGCGGGGACAGCCTAGTACAAGAAGTTATAAACTGTAGTTGTGCTGTCGAGTGAGTCACTTAACTTAACACAATCGTAATTCGTAACCTTTACTGCTGTGTGGTAGGAGTTTGATGATTAATCCAATCAATGACGGCAATTAATTATGATGTACTACTATTAGCCGGTGACGGCTTGCACATAGACTGAGCATGGGTGGGCAAGCAGAAGAAGCTCCTCGCCCTGCCTTGCAATTGAATTAGTGTTGCTTTCACCACATCTGCCCCAGCAAGCGTGTGATCAATTGGTGTACATTTTATGTAGTCACATCACACCTCAATATAAATCACAGCCCGGGGGAAGAGGGTTAGGGTTTGATGAATGGATGGGAAGGGGGGTTTGGGGAAAGGTTTGAAAATGAAAAACAGTATGCATGGGCAACAAAAGCAAAGCGCAATCTTGGCAGACGACCATGATCTTATCCAAAAAATCAATAAAGGGAGAAAAGGGAAATGCATGCGTTAATGATGATGAAGATTAGATAACTTGATGGTTAATGAGTAGTACTTAATAACTCCTACTAGACAATTAGACAGTACAGGGCACCAGTATATTCTATGCAATTTGCCTTGCCTGTAATATGCCCTCAGAGACCCAAATTCCATGTTGTACTGGGCTTACTTGTAAAGATAGCAAAGACAATTAAAAAACATTTGTAGGGATCAATTAGCAAACAAACACACAACACACAGTCCTAATGATTGCAGAGAAAAAAGGATTCAAATTAATTAAAAGATGAATGATGAATGATACTAAAGTTACTGTATTATCATGCTAAAATTGTGGAGCTGAATCTCGTCCTTCCTCTTGGTCCTATCTTCCATGGACGCTCCGCACATCAATCTTGGTGGCCTTCCTGATGCCGATTGGTAAGGTAAATGTGAGTTGTGTCTCCCAGTATAGCAAGCACAGGGTAAAGACCAGCCTGTAACGTCTAGATGGAAAAACAAAAGGGGTATTGAGAAATCAATGAATAAAAAAAAACATCATTTACGGTGGAGTCCAAGAAGAGAAGAGAGAACACTTTCACAGTGAGGCGGCTTGGATATATCGTGTAGATTCTGTTTACAGCATTAAGCTACAACAACAACAGGACAGAACAGGCCCACCACAGCACCAGCCCATGACCCAACCTCCATTTACCTTAATTTTTGACATAGCCAGACAAAAGGCATACACAGCAACTTAGCATTTTCCTAATTACGTGACAAAATCAATGTGCCGCTGTCAGTCATCACTACACTCGACTACACCACTACATGGACATGTAGGTCTGCTGTGTTTACTACTTTCTTGTTGAATTCTTGGGTTTATGTTTACCTTATGCCACTTCATGAAATGCAGTTAGTCCTTGAATCATCTCCGATCCAACTGAATGACTGCGCGCAAAAAGATAGTATGGTCATCATCATGGTGTGGTACGTGTTGTCCAACTACAACTCAGTCTGTATTGACTCCGATTAAGTCCATATTCCATATTAAAAATTGCAACAGATATTGGCTTGCACCTGCAGTAGTAGGAGTACAATTTGGTTATTAAACAACAAGAAGGGAAACATTGACTGTCACTGACTTACTTGAGTCACTTTGTAGATTAACTAGTAGAGTAGAGTTCGACTTCATGCACAACATCAACAACAAACAACAGCAATCGCTCAGAGTCTGCAAGCATCCAATGCATTCCATCATTACCTGTCTTGCTCTTCTCTTTGGCTGTCAGATCATCAGATGCCTAGTTCTGACATTTTTTTTTTTTTTTACGGGGCAGTGGCCTCATCATTACTCCAGTCCACATTCATTTTGAGTGTTAGGCGCTGTTTCGGTTTTCGTCTTATTCATCTGTGGCACTTTGTCACAGTTTAAGTTGCTTCCCATGGTCAGCACTGTGATGATGGGCCGCGGCCTGTGTAGCGCTCATTGCTGGTCATTTGAGTTAGCACAAATGTCAGCAAGTTTCTTCGAAGAGTCTCTTGTCTTTCTCTGCCAAGTACCTTCTGTCCTGACAGTGAGGACCTTTGGATGCCTGCTGAGGCTGTAGCCTTCGGACACTGATGAGTTTCGGCTCGAAAACAAAACGGAGGATAGCTATAGTAGTCACGTTTCACTTCTAATGGAGGCGGGACTGGTAAAGGCAACATTTCTTGTACTAATGTATGGCTTGATGGAAATGTACTTGTGCGAGACAGGAAGATGAAGCAGGACTCTGAAGAGTGGACAGTTAAATGCACAGACGTGCAACTCCAATAGGGAAATAAAAAGAGAAGACGGTGGTGATGGTTTTGTTGTGATTTGATTTGAACCAGAAAGACAGATACACAGACACATAAAGGAAGGAAGAAAGCAACAATTTGAAAGCCTAGTTGTCAGGGAAGAGGAGCTCGTCCTCAAACTCTGGTGGTTCGGACAGAAGTAGGTCCTGTAACGCACTATTTACGTCATCCAAGTCGTTCTCCTCTTCCTGCTGTGATTCACGTATTTTGTAATCTGGTGGTATAAAGTGCTGATTCATTTTGATCATGGTTAACCTCTCCACGCTTTGGGCCGAGAGACTGGTCCTTTTCGAAGTTACAATGGCACCAGCAGCACTGAAAACACGCTCAGAAGAGACACTTGCGACAGGGGAAGCCAGATACTTTATCGCCAGCCTGCTGAGCACTGTCCATTGGCTTCTTTTCCCATACCAATACACCAATGGGTTTCGATCCATGAAGACCTCTGTTGGGTCATCCAGATAGGCCTGGACCATCCGCTCAATGTTCAGGGGTGCTCTGATGTGCTCGGCCTGTTTTGCCTTTGCATCAGCACTGGACTTACCATACCCCTGCTGTAGAAACCAATCAGTTGCACATTGTGCTGTGGATGATCCTGTTCTTGATGTTATTGTTGGTGTAGGTGACTGCTGGGAGGCAAATGCACTGCCCTCAGGCTCCGAAGTAGAACTTGACTCTGGATGCTCTGTAGTACTGGTTATGGCCTGGGGTGGTGGGCCTGTAATCAACAGCCGTTCGCTTTCGAAAATAGTGGCTTCCTTAGCTATCAAAGTTTTGTAGTTGGCAACATCCACTTCCGAAAAGGAATTACTGCCTTGCTGTTCAGAAATACTTTGTACCGTGGATCCAAAATTGTGGCACTAATGTAATGTGGTTGTGACAAAATTTTATTTTTAATCCTTGTATTTTCCGATAAGCGAGCGGCTAAGGTCTCCGCCAAATGATATGCGTCTTGTTTGTCATCCACACCTGCGTACGTTTCAGACACATCCTTCAGCTGTTGCTCTAGCATGTGCAACAATGGGATAGCTTGGCCCATAGTACAGTCCTCCCTGCTGACTTCACGTGTGAAGATCTCAAAAGGAAGTAGCATCTCAGTCAGGCATTTAATGAGGTCCCATTGAGCCATCTCAACGGTCATGCCTCTCACAGTAGGTTCCCCTAATCTTTGCATGACATAAGCATTGAGTGGTATGTACAGTTCAAACAGACGATCAAGCATGTAATAAGTTGAGTTCCAACGTGTTGGCACCTCCTGGATGAGCGCTTTGACTGGCTGTTTATGCTCACGTTGAATGACCCTCAGCTGCTTCCAGGCTTTAAAAGAATGGCTGAAATGTGTGCATATTCTTCTGCAGGTGACCAGTAAGTTGCTGACTTTTGATTCATTTTTCAAAAAGTCTTGAACAACAATGTTAATGCAGTGTGCCAAACACGGGACCCTGAAATAGCCACCATTGCGCATGGCCAAAACTACATTACTGCCGTTGTCCGTGGCAACAAAACCAATCGTAAGCCCTCTTGGGCGCAGCCACTCAAAGACCTTGGTGTTAAACTCTTCCAAAATGTTTGCAGCAGTATGAGATTTCTCCATGGCAAACATGGCTACAGTTGCATGTTTGCGAGTGGCATGAAAAATCTCTGCAGTATCAACACCAGCAGATAGCTGTTCTCTAACACCCACAAAACTAATCCAGTGTGCAGTGATGCACATGTAATCTGTGGCTTGGCAACTGGTCCACATGTCTGTAGTCAGGTGGATACTGTGAACAGCACTCTGCTTCAAGGCCTTTCCTAGCAATTCCAGCACGTCGTGATGTAGTGCTGGAACTGCAACTCTGGCAAAATAGTAGCGGCTGGGAACATGCCATTTTGGGCAGATGGTTGACACAAATTCCACAAAACCCAACCCTTCAACAAAAGAAAAAGGGAGAAGGTCCAGTGCTAACATTTTAGCCAGCTTCGCATTGTACAAACGTGCTATTGGGTGGTTGCGTTCGTACTGCCCCTCACCCCCAAACATGCTGATAATGGTAGGCTGCATGGTTTTCCTTTCTCTTAGGCTCAACGCACTTTTTGGTAGTGCGGACCTGGTACTTCTTGGTGTCTCCGGCTGACTCTTACTCTTGTGCCACTGAGATGTTGCTGAAGATGTGTGCAACGTTAAGACTGCACTGCTGGGGTCAGGGACACCTTGTGTACCACTACCAGAGAGAATGTCTCCCTGTCCTTCCTCTTCCACCGTGATCGGATCTTCTTCTTCTACTCCTTTATCCCCACCAACACCAATGGTTGCAGTTTTTTTTCTGTCGCGAAGGTGGTCCTCCTAGCTGATCAAGTGGTGTTTTTTCAGATGGGTCATTTGGCCTCCGGTACCATAGTTTGTACCAAGCTTACCACGACTAACAGAGGTATTACAAATGGAGCATATAGCAATGTTCTCCTCCTTTTCGCTAACCGTAAAGAAGTCCCAAACTGGGGAGCTTAACTTTGGCCTCCTGCTGGAGGTGCCACTTCCAATGCTGGATGATCTGTAGGGTGTGTGTTGAATTTGACTCTGTGCTGCTGTACCACTACCTACTCCTACAGAGGTGGTGGTTGTGCTGGATGTAGGTCGCTGCCGGGCCTTTGCTAATGCAAATATGGAAGCTGTAGGTCGTGTTGGTGTTACCTGTGGAGGTATGCGTGCTACATCCCTCGCAGCGATTTTGGATGGAGTAAGAATGTTGGTCTCCATCTCCTCGGGGCCGGGAGTGATGTTCATGATGACTGGCTCGTCGTCATCATCATCATCATCTTGCTGTTCTACATCGACCTCCATAAGTGTAAGGCTTTCTGGAACCTTCCTTTTCCCTAGCTTGGTCTTGGAACGTGGCTCCCTCTCAGACTCAGTTTGTGGCTTCCAAGTGGCATCTAGATCATCAGAAGGGGGCTTGGCAAAGAACTTGATGGACTACCCCTCCTTTTCCTTGCTGGGGATTTGGAAGACAATGGATCTTCTGAATGAGTGGCTTCTTCTTCTACCTCTGCATGAGGCTCAATTTCCTGAACTGCCCCTACTTCAGGAGGAACAACAACTACTATTGCGGGCGGTGGTTGCGGCTGTTGTTGTTGACCACTTATCTGCTGTGTTTCCTCCTGCGTTGATTGGGTACTACTTTGAGATAGCGATAAGTTTATCTCCGGCTCAGCATCACTGCTTTCCACCATTAGGCTGGCTACCTCTTCCCCACTCATGTGCTTGGGCCTGGGTTGGTGGGTTGGGTCCACTGATGTGGAGGTGCTGCCCCCAGCTTGCCCCCAGACACCGCTGCTGCAGGCGCAATTTTTTTTTCCCAAAAAGGTATTGGCCGGCACACCAGACTTCAGTGTCACTTGCTTCTTCTGTTCCTTCTTCTTCTCAATAGCAACTTTCTTGGTACTGGAGGACCTGGTACCTGCTTTCTTTGGGCCCATCTTCTTCAGATGTCAGCAGCACTCAGTTGCAGAGATGTCTGGTCAGGTCACACGTCACGTTGTGTTGTGTGTACAGCAGCAGGATGTCTGTCTGGAAGTGCAACAGGCAATGATGAGAGACACACCTCCTCCTCAGTCTTTGTGCACCTAAAAGCAAAAAAGCCAGAACATCAGTCAAACATAGCACAAATCAAACAAATAGAATATAGAACTTAGTGTGTGGTGGCCTCAATTATTAAATTTCAGAAACTCTGTGAACAACAACACACAGTGTAGCCATTTATGAGACGTTGACAACAAGGCCAGGGCTTTCCTGGCTACTGTGTAGTGCTAGTGTACACTCTGGAAGAATAAGAATAGTAAAGAACAAAAACTAAAATGTACTGGAGCATGTTTGGCCTAAATTTGTGCATCACGTGGGATGTATTATATAGCAGCATCAGGGAGCTGCAGCTGGCAATGGGGATGGATTTGGAAGCAGTAAGACAAGAGGAACAATGGAAAGACACGCAGGCCTATGTGGCAAAAACAGCACACTAATAACTACCACAACAAAATGGCCCCCAGAAACATGGTGACTCACAGGCACAAGGCACGGCAAACAATGAACTCAAGCAGGCCTATATATGGGCAGACAAAGGATGCCTTATAAAACACACACAGCTTTAATGCAAAAACTAAAATCCACATGGCTAAAAACACTTTGGAAAGTTAGACAACCACTACAACAACACAATTATAATTACACAGTACACACGCACAAAAGGCATTTATTTAACACACCCAAAAAGTGAAATAGTCAGACCCTCCAAAAAAACCCACATTTCGCAATTCAATGCCATCCATGGCCTAAATGATGTCAAAATTCCACAGACTACACAGAAACAGTTTTATGCACCCATGGTGACTACCTCTGGGCCTACTGGCATACTGGGCCGCAAGCTTGCAGGCCTATGGCAAAAGCACAGTGGCTGGTTTAACAAAATGGCCGCCGCCCACATGGCCAGGCCACCAAAAATAACAAATAAGTGAAGACAAAGGAAAGGACCAGGCAGTTGGAGACTCTGGGCAACTTGCTACCTCTTGGAAAAAATTGTAAAACAAAAAAAAAAATGACTCCTTGCTCACAAACTATATCTAAATGACAACCTGAGGAGTTTTTTGTGCAAAATGAACTAAATCAACATTTTCGAGAAGGTTTAGTGATGCTCGAGAGATATTGTTCGCCAGATTGTAAATTCTGCGTGTTCGGCATCGCGATCGTCACAAAATGTCGTTATCGCGCGCTCGAAAACGTACATTGAGCGCGCGAAGAAGATAAAAAGTGTAAGTCTGCGTTGTCGCGCAGTGCGGACTTGCCCAAAGTCCGCGAGCTGAACGCCCAGGGTTACTTACTGGCTGAAAAGGCCTATTTATTTAACAAACACCAAAAAAATAAAATACGCCCCAAAAGCCACATTTTGCAAATCAATCCAATGCCATCCATGGCCTAAATTATGTTACAATTCAACAGACAACACAGAAACAGTTTTTATGCACCCATGAGGATGACTACCTCCGGGCCTACTGGCACACTAGGCCGCAAGCTTGGAGGCCTATGGCAAAAGCACAGTGGCTGTTCACACAAAATGGCCGCCAACACATGGCCAGGCCACCCAGAACAACAAGAAAAGGAACACAATACAGACAATGCAGGCCTATGGCAAAAGCACAATGCCTGGCTTTACAAAATGGCCGCCACCCACATGGCCAGGCCACCCAAAATAACAAAAAAGTGAAGACAAAGGACAGGACCAGGCAGTTGGAGACTCTGGGAAACTTGCTACCTCTTGGAAAAAATTGTAAAACAAAAAAAAATGACTCCTTGATCACCAAACTACATCTAAATGACAACCTGAGGAGTTTTTTGTGCAAAATGAACTAAATCAACATTTTCGAGAAGGTTTAATGATGCTCGAGAGATATTGTTCGCCAGATTGTAAATTCTGCGTGTTCGGCATCGCGATCGTCACAAATTGTTGTTATCGCGCGCGCGAAAACGTACATTGAGCAAGCGAAGAAGATAAAAAGTGTAAGTCCGCGTTGTCGCGCAGTGCGGACTTGCCCAAAGTCCGCGAGCTGAACGCCCAGGGTTACCTACTGGCTGAAAAGGCCTATTTATTTAACAAACACCCAAAAAAAAGAAAATACGCCCCAAAAGCCACATTTTGCAAATCAATCCAATGCCATCCATGGCCTAAATTATGTTACAATTCAACAGACAACACAGAAACAGTTTTTATGCACCCATGAGGATGACTACCTCCGGGCCTACTGGCACACTAGGCCGCAAGCTTTGAGGCCTATGGCAAAAGCACAGTGGCTGTTCACACAAAATGGCCGCCAACACATGGCCAGGCCACCCAGAACAACAAGAAAAGGAACACAAGACAGACAATGCAGGCCTATGGCAAAAGCACAATGCCTGGCTTTACAAAATGGCCACCACCCACATGGCCAGGTCACCCAAAATAACTAAAAGTGAAGACAAAGGACAGGACCAGGCAGTTGGAGACTCTGGGAAACTTGCTACCTCTTGGAAAAAATTGTAAAACAAAAAAAAAATGACTCCTTGATCACCAAACTACATCTAAATGACAACCTGAGGAGTTTTTGGTGCAAAATGAACTAAATCAACATTTTCGAGAAGGTTTAATGATGCTCGAGAGATATTGTTCGCCAGATTGTAAATTCTGCGTGTTCGGCATCGCGATCGTCACAAATTGTCGTTATCGCGCGCGCGAAAACGTACATTGAGCGCGCGAAGAAGATAAAAAGTGTAAGTCTGCGTTGTCGCGCAGTGCGGACTTGCCCAAAGTCCACGAGCTGAACGCCCAGGGTTACTTACTGGCTGAAAAGGCCTATTTATTTAACAAACACCCAAAAAAATAAAATACGCCCCAAAAGCCACATTTTGCAAATCAATCCAATGCCATCCATGGCCTAAATTATGTTACAATTCAACAGACAACACAGAAACAGTTTTTATGCACCCATGAGGATGACTACCTCCGGGCCTACTGGCACACTAGGCCGCAAGCTTGGAGGCCTATGGCAAAAGCACAGTGGCTGTTCACACAAAATGGCCGCCAACACATGGCCAGGCCACCCAGAACAACAAGAAAAGGAACACAATACAGACAATGCAGGCCTATGGCACAAGCACAATGCCTGGCTTTACAAAATGGCCGCCACCCACATGGCCAGGCCACCCAAAATAACAAAAAAGTGAAGACAAAGGACAGGACCAGGCAGTTGGAGACTCTGGGAAACTTGCTACCTCTTGGAAAAAATTGTAAAACAAAAAAAAAATGACTCCTTGATCACCAAACTACATCTAAATGACAACCTGAGGAGTTTTTTGTGCAAAATGAACTAAATCAACATTTTCGAGAAGGTTTAATGATGCTCGAGAGATATTGTTTGCCAGATTGTAAATTCTGCGTGTTCGGCATCGCGATCGTCACAAATTGTCGTTATTGCGCGCGCGAAAACGTACATTGAGCGCGCGAAGAAGATAAAAAGTGTAAGTCCGCGTTGTCGCGCAGTGCGGACTTGCCCAAAGTCCGCGAGCTGAACGCCCAGGGTTACCTACTGGCTGAAAAGGCCTATTTATTTAACAAACACCCAAAAAAAAAAAATACGCCCCAAAAGCCACATTTTGCAAATCAATCCAATGCCATCCATGGCCTAAATTACGTTACAATTCAACAGACAACACAGAAACAGTTTTTATGCACCCATGAGGATGACTACCTCCGGGCCTACTGGCACACTAGGCCGCAAGCTTTGAGGCCTATGGCAAAAGCACAGTGGCTGTTCACACAAAATGGCCACCAACACATGGCCAGGCCACCGAGAACAACAAGAAAAGGAACACAAGACAGACAATGAAGGCCTATGGCAAAAGCACAATGCCTGGCTTTACAAAATGGCCGCCACCCACATGGCCAGGCCACCCAAAATTACAAAAAGTGAAGACAAAGGACAGGACCAGGCAGTTGGAGACTCTGGGAAACTTGCTACCTCTTGGAAAAAATTGTAAAACAAAAAAAAAATGACTCCTTGATCACCAAACTACATCTAAATGACAACCTGAGGAGTTTTTTGTGCAAAATGAACTAAATCAACATTTTCGAGAAGGTTTAATGATGCTCGAGAGATATTATTCGCCAGATTGTAAATTCTGCGTGTTCGGCATCGCGATCGTCACAAATTGTCGTTATCGCGCGCGCGAAAACGTACATTGAGCGCGCGAAGAAGATAAAAGTGTAAGTCCGCGTTGTGGCGCAGTGCGGACTTGCCCAAAGTCCGCGAGCTGAACGCCCAGGGTTACCTACTGCCTGAAAAGGCCTATTTATTTAACAAACACCCAAAAATATAAAATACCACCCCAAAACCCACATTTTGCAAATCAATCCAATGCCATCCATGGATGCCCGGCCTACATGATGTTTAAACTTTAAATTCAACAGACACCACAGAAACATGCAACCATGGGTACCTCTGGCTCTAGTCCGGGCCTACTGGCTGAAATTCCAATCAAAGAAAAACAACTAGGCCCCTGCCGAAACTACAGGCCACAACAATACATTTTAAAAACTATGGAAATACCACAAAAAAATGTAGGTACTAACAAGCCCCAATCAAACAAACAAGTACACCAATTCTCCAACTTACTTGTAAAATCTCAAATCCAAGAGTCCTCAAATCCAAATCAATGATATGATGCAGCAGACAGACACAAAAAGTGATCCTTCCAGCTCCAAATCCAAATGAAAGTGAACAGCACATGGACAAAGCACTGGGAGGAGCCTGCTGGACAGGAACAGGAAGTTTGAGAATCAGGGGCACTTCCTTCCTCTTGGAAAAAAAGAAAAAGGACTCCTTGCTTACCAAACTACATCTCTAAATGACAACCTGAGGAGTTTTTTGTGCAAAATGAACTAATTCATCATTTTCGAGAAGGTTTTATGATGCTCGAGATATATTCTTCGCCAGATTGTAGTTTCTTCGTGTTCGGGATCGCGATCTTACCAACACTGCCGCCGGAAGTCAGATCGCGCGTCCGAATGACGTGTTCGCGTTCGCACACTCTCGCGGGATCGTGCGGCCGGATTCCAAATCTCGTGGCGCCCGCGAACGGATAGGAAGTCGCGTCGGCGAACGCAGAATCACGGTAGGTCGTTACCGCGCGCGCGAGAACGTATATTGAGCGCGCGAAGAAGAAAAACAGCTACGCTACGCCGCAAATTGCGTAGTGCACGGTAACTTCGCGTTCTACGCGAATCGCGAAGTTACCGAAACTTCGCAAACTCCGCGAGCGTAGCGTAGTTCACCGCCCAGGCTTAGTACATACTTGCATGCATTGTGGGAACTAGTGGTAGACATCTTGCCAGCAGTCCCGAAAGACATCAGAGCCAACATCCAGTGTGTCAATCAGAATGGTCAGGATTCATCAAATTATGTAATTTGTTTGGGCCTGGACAATACCAATTGCTTGGGTAGGGCAGTCAGGACAAGTATGGAGCATAGACATCACATTTAGATCAGTTCAATTGGATTTTCTAGTGACGTCCAACAATTCCTGATGGACATGCTCTTTCTTTTTGAAGACAAGGCACACTCAGCCTTGGAGTTCTTAATGAGAGCAAGGCAACCAACACTACTTTGGGCCAGCACTGCTTGTGCAGCAGTTCCCCTAACATTTTGCCCCTTTCCAGGCTTTGGATGGGGATTTCAGCAGAGGTTGCATCAGATCTTGCCTAAGCAACAACAGGCTTCTAGCCCTTTCAAGGCAGAGGCCAGGGATCCAGCTGCTAAAGTCCAGGCCCCCAGGGACAATGACCTACTCAAGCGCCTACCCTCCACCTGCAGTTGATGCAAAACTGCTTTAATTTGCCCTCAGTGACTCACGATTCTCCAGTAAGAGATCGAATCACCCTTTACCTCCATGGTTGGTGGAGCATCGCGTCAGACCAGTGGGTGCTCCAAATTGTCTACAACGAGAGTGCGAGAGTGCCCTCCCCTTTTTTTCCACCTTTCCCAATATGCCTCCACACTACCTTGCCTCCTGGTGGGCCACTTTTTCATTCTTCAAGATTAGGTTCACACTCTCTTGGAAGCGGGAGCCATGGAGTGGGTGCCAGCATCAAAAGACTGGACTGGTTCTTCTTTAGGAAGTACAATTTCAAAATGTTCACGCTGGCCCAGTGCTATGTCTGTCCTGGATTCAGAAAAACTAGATGGCAATGTTGAATCTACAGGATGCCTATTTCTCCATCCCCAGGCCCACAGGCCCTACCTGCGGTTTCATTGTCATGAGCAATTTCAGTACTTAGTGTGACCCTAGGTGTTCACAAAACTTATTATTGTAGTAGCTGCCCATCTTCAGAGGTTAGAAATATCAGTCTTCCCACATCTTAATGAGTGGCTGCTGAAGGTGGACTCACCTGAGACACTCATGGACCACCTCTTGACAATGGCCAAACTATTGATATCACTGGAGCTTTCCATCTACATACTGAAATCACACCTGATTCTTTCACAGATGCTCCCCTTCATTGGAGTCATCCTGGACACAGAGTTATTTCGAGCCTTTGCTCTGCTTCAATGATTCCAAGACATACAGGCTATGATCCTGATGTTCAAAATCTTGACTTGGATCTCAGTGAGAGTGGCTCTGAGGTTTTTTGGCCTGATGCATCATGCTTGTGGAACAAGCCATGTGGCACATGTGGGCTCTGAAGTGAGATCTGAAGACTCAGTGGGCTAAGCAACAAGGGAACCTTCCATATTCTATCCAGGTATCAGAGGAGACTGCAAAAGATCTGCAGTATTGGCTGTTGGACCGCAATTTGGCCTGTGGTAGATACCTCTCTACCACAACCAGAACTAACAGTCATGATCGATGCTTTGTTGCTGGGTTGGGGAGGTCATACGGAAGAGGTGGAGGTCAGGGGACTCAGACAGCAACCTCTCTCAAAATCAACTTCTTGGAGTTACGGGCAATTAGTTTGGCATTGAAAGAAATCCTCCCCGCCATCAAGGGGGAAATGGTGCAGGTCCTTACGGAAAACACCTCTGCCATGTGGTACTGCAACAAACAGGGCAGAGTGGGGTCATGGGTTATGAGTCAGAAGGCCATCTGCCTCTGCAAATGGCTGCAGCATCAAGGCATTTGCCTAGTTGGACCGTATCCGACAGGATCTTTATATGCCAGGGCAGGCAAACTCAGCCTAAGTTGCTTAGTGGATCATGCATGGCGACTGAACTTAGACAAGAAACAGGGTGCTTTCACCAATGTGAAGAACCCTGGCTCAATCTTATCGCCACAGTGAAGAATGCATAGGGTCCAAGGACATTTCATCTCCCTTCTGAACTAGTGAGTGTCATCTTAGCAGCAAAACATCTCTCAACTAAAACAATCTATGCAGAATGCTGGGAGAGGTTTGTTGTCTGGGTTTTTTTTTACTAAATATCCAACCTTTACAAGCACAATTATCTGATATTTTACTCTTTTGTTTATCCTTAGCCTAGTAGTGAGAGTTAAAGGGTATCTATTGGCTCTTTCAGCCTTTTAAGTTTACCGAATCAGACATCGTTATTGAAATCACCAGTTGTGAAGCATTTTCTAAAAGGGCTGACCCCCACCAACACCTTCTGTTATGCCTCAGTGGGGCCTAATTCTGACCCTTACTTTCCTCATGAGCTCTCCATTTGAGCCAATACACCACTGGCCTCTTTGATTTGTCACCTAAAAGACAGTGCTCCTCACAGTTATAACATCAGCTGAATTACAAGCAGTGTCGGTCCAGCAACTGAGTCCCACCTTCTTTCCAGGCAAACTAGTACTTTTGACTAAAGCTGCATTTCCCCCAAAAGTGACCATGACTTTCAAGATAGGACAGCTGTAAGAAATTGGGTTTTTCATTGAGGAGGGTGAAACACCTTCTCAAGTAACAACCACAATCCTTGTCAAGGTGAACTACAAAAGTCACTGAATGAACCTGTGCTTAACCCTCTTGCAGCTTGGCAAAAAAGCAATCAGGCTTAACTTAGAGGCATTGTGTTAAGTATTTATGCAGCAAACAGTAATAAAGTGAAAACACAACACTAGAAATAAGTCACAAGAATTTATAAACAATAGACTAAAAGTTAATAAATAAAATGATAACAAAATTGCAAAACTCCAATCAGTAGAACCGGAGATATGCAATTTTAAGGGTTATGCAAAAATAGCACAATTAAGTAGAAAGCACTGTTTTTGGGTATTTGGTCACGCTAGACCACAACAAAGTCACAAGTTCAGGCCAACTGCGTTGGAGTGTGGGCTGGATACAGGGACCATGTTAGTTCTGCTGAGAAAGTCACCTTAGATTGCAAAACTTCAGTATTTTACAAAAGGAGCTCGACTGATGCCAGCCAAGGGTCCAGGAGCTGGGGAGGCAGTTCTTGGGGATCATGAACTCACTCCTGCAGAGGCCAGCAGGGCACTGCCAGGTCCAGGTGCAGGTCCTGGCAGGTGCATTTGCAGGTCCAGTTGCAGGGGCAGGTGCAGCAGGTCAGCTGGACAGTTGCAGGGAGCACTGGCGTAACTGAAGTTGAGAGGGCCCCCCTGCGAAGTACATGAAGGGGCTCCCGCTCCGGATTTAACCCGGAGCTCTCAGGCCTGAGTACTGTGCTGTCAGCCTTTGCAGTCAGTTCAACCACACAAAGAGTGGAAGAGCGGGAGAACAGCGGTTACCAGCAGCGGAGCAGAGCAGAGTCGCGGGGGCCAAGAACGGGGCTCCGTGAACCGGGAAAGCCGCATTAGGAGCCGCAGGAGGCTGCAGGAACCCCCGGTGAGCCCGTGCCGCGGTGCCATGGGGGGGGCAGGGCACCTCGAGCATCAGGAGCCACGGTGAGAGCTTGGTGAGAGCTTGGGAGAGGAGCGGAGCAGGAGAGGCGCAGGTCTTGGAGAGAGCTCAGACCAGATAGACCCGACATCACCTCACACAGCTTCCATGCCTGCTGAGCTCCCGTGGGGAGCACCGTACCTTGCTGGGGACTCAGAGTCCCAGCAGCACTTGGGCTGCCACCGGTCACGCCGTAGCGCACAAGAGCACGTCAGGAGTACCGCGGAGCCCGAAGGAGGCTGGGGTCTCCCTCTAACATCTGCATATTCTGAAGGTATTCCGCTTTCCCTTTGGCCTCTTCTTGCTTCTCCGCTTGGATACCTTCTGTATTGCCATAAGTGGATTCTTTTGGGGGTTATTCCACGCATAGAAATATGAGTAAACGGAAGGGTGGCGTTGTGGGCACGCTGGACGCATTCCTCACGAGAGCGGAGTCGGTCTTAACCCAAGAAATCCAATTAACTGAAAAACGTCTCTCACTGGACCCCTCTTGTACTATGCAGAAACGTTCCTCCCTTGGGGCTATTGGGTCCGCCCTTTGACCCGTGAGGGCTTTAATACAGCTAGATCCGAGCCCGGATCCAGTTATAATGCCTGTTCTACCCCCTCATACCAGTGCGACACAGCCCAGCAATAGAGTGACGCGGGCTAAGGCTGTGTTCGTAATTGCTCCCAGTTCTAGTGGATGTGCTGGGCTGCCAGCTAAAAGAAGAAGGGGGGCTGGATCCGCTAAGAACAACGTGACTAGAGGAGTACGGGCTGGGAAACGTGTTAGGACAGACGAACTGGAAGCGGTCCATGCGGAACCAATTATCTGTAAGATACTAGTACTTTACCATCTTATCTGGGTGATGAGATTTTTCTGAAAAGGGTAGAAACTATGTTTTCCGTTTTGCATGACCCTGTCCTCTATAAACTATCTAGAATTGAGGAGAGGCTGACGCTGTTAGAGGCTGGCTGCAAAGTACCTCATTCCTGTGCAAAAAATTCTCAGCTGAACGGTGTAGAGGGACAGTCTCAGGTGACACCTGCAGGAATAGAGAATGAAATAGCTAGACTTGACCCCCACCAGGTTCACAGGCATGAGGTTTCTCGGGGGGGTATCAGTGCCCGCAGACAGCGGGGGGGAGCTGTAATGCATCAGCACCAGTATCAGCCCTTAGGTGGTCCCCATCAGGGTCCTACCTCTAACACTGATAGTTTTAATCTCCAGCATGCTGACCGTCAGGAAATTAGTAGGGCCCAACTTCCTTCCGGTTCCTCTACCTCTAACAATGTTCAAACAACTCAAGGGGGCATGAAGGTAAGACGGTTAACCAAAGTCAATTTCAAAATAAAGTGCATTCCTCCCTTTATCTTCCCCCGGCAGCAATACCGTTAGTATTGGTTTTAAAAAATGTACCCATTTTGAGGGAGGGCCAAATGGAAACTACTGTCCAGCTGATGGATAAGGCACTTCATTGGCTGAATTGATATGTAATGGGCTCTGGTTGGGGGGGGCACATTTAGTAAACCAAATGATTATGGCTAGAAGGGTAGGATGGCTGGGTGCGTCCTTGAAAGGGTCACAGGGTGATTGTATTGTGATCAATTTTAACAATTCGTATGCTGCCAAAACCATTCTTGATTATCTGTATAGATTTCCCCCTGTAGGTACGCAGATCACAGCACTACCCCTGAGTTATTTCTTTAGGCCTCTCCCATTACTGAGTTCAGAAATGCCATCTTACCCAGGTAAAACTCTGGATAATTACAATCAGGCACCTAGCCAGGGAATCCCTTTGGAGAACCGGTTTGCACCTCTTTCGGGGTTAGAGACCTGTGATTGACTACCCAGGAATGAGCAACTGGGGAGAATTGTAGCTGCCCCTTTCTCCCATAGCTTGGGCAATAGCCCAATAATTCCTCCTGAAGCTGATACCGTCACTGTCTCTGGAATAAGTCCGAGGGTTGTACAGGGAATTACTAAAGACAGTATTTGTTGCTTCTTGTTTTGGAATATTGCTGGCCTAAAGTTAAAGATTGTGAATTCTCAGTGGGCAGAGTTTGTACCTGGGTTTGACATACTTGTTTACAGGAGACTTGGGCGGAAGAACCGATCCATATTAACGGTTTTAAAACCCTTCACGCACCCGCAGTTGCATCATCGCATGGGAGAGCAATGGGGGGGCTGTGCATCTATATAGCACATTACTTAAACCTAGGGAATATTGTAACACTGACAGCTGATCGTTGCTTTCAAATAATAGGGGCGGATTTGGACAGAACAATTGGTATAGTTGTAGTGAATTTTTATAATAATGCCCCACGTGAAGAGCTGGCAGGAGTGTTGGGGGCCATATCCCATCATATTACAAAGATCCAGGCGGCCTCCACTAAAGATTTGTTTATAATTTGGGGTGGAGACTTTAACATTAATTTATGCCACTACTGGGACACTGGTGTCTGTGGTCTGGGCTATAACAAAGAAATTAGTTGCCCTCACTTTAATCATTCAGGACCCGGGGATATTATAAATGATATTATGTTCACTGGAGACATGGGCTTCGCAAATAATTTATGTAGCACCCCGGTCTCCTTCAGCCCAACGTTTAATGGACGAGGGCTGTCTTCTACCATAGACTTTATCCTAATTTCGTCCAGACATGCCTCCAGAGTCACAAATTTCCAAACTCATGACATTTCCCTTAGCGATCATTTCCCGCAGAGAATTGGAGTCAAGGTTGATTGTAGATTAGTTAAAGGGAAGGTTTCGTCCACTCACCTAGGCTAACGATGTTACATTGGTCAGACAAAATGGCTATGCGCTGAGTTGGAAAAAAATTGATCCGGAGTCGTTTATGAGAAAGGTGACTTCTAACTGTAGTGATGCCATTAAAAAATGTTTAGGCGATGACCATCTTGCGTCGGAAATAGTGGAGGGTTTTTCTGAAATAGCAGACTTCATTGGTAAAACCCTTCATGTAAACTCAAGCAAGAAAACCCTTCAAAATAAAGGATGGTTTGATTCTAGTTGCTCTGAAGCCCACTCCAAACTCAAACTTGCACTGCATAGAAAGGTTAAAAATTATGAAGAAATAAAAGAAGCCAGAAGGGCTTATAGATGTACCTTAAAAGCAAGGACATTTTTTTTAAAGGAGGAGGCATGGAATGCCCTGAGAGCTGAAAGATTCTTCAGAGTTTTGGAAAGTGGTCAATGCTCCCTTTTTAGCTGATGCAGGGAGGGCAACTATAGAGATAGCGGTTTCTAAGGGTGAATGGGTTGATCACTTTTCTAAATTATATTCTGCACCTTGTCCTGAAACAAGTAGTAATGACTTGGTGGGGGATAGGGTAGAATACCAGACTGTAAATTACCATTCACATCTCCAATTAGATCTTAATGAAATTGAGGAGGCAATCGCAATGAGCAAGAGTGGTAAGGCCCCAGGCCCTGATGGCATTCCTGTGGACCTTTTCAAACATAATATTACTTTCTGGGGACCCATTTTAACAAAAGTCATTAATGCCTGTATCTCGACCAGCCTTATTCCTACCTGGAGTGAATCGATTGTGGTTCCGAATTTTAAAAAGGGGGATAGGCACAACCCAGTTTGTTATCGGCCTATCTCGCTTTTAGACTCCACGGTCAAAATAATTGGAAGAGTACTCCTTTTTAGATTGCAGGACTGGGCAGATAATTATTCTATTATCAGTAATATACAATATGGGTTCCGTAAGGGTTTGGGCACTATAGATCAGTGCCTAAATTTAGAATTAACCATTGCCAAATATACTAAGGTGAAAAGGGGCCCTCTCTACCTGGCCTTTGTGGATTTGTCCGCGGCCTTCGACTGTGTCATCCATAAAAAACTATGGCCGATTTTGGAGAGGTTGGGCATGGAACCATCCCTAGTCTCATTAATGAGACAATTTTATATCGGGCCAGGGTTCGATTCGGGACAGGGGGTGAGTGCACTGATTCCTTTACTGTCGGAAGAGGTGTAAGGCAGGGCTGTGTCCTGGCACCCTTTCTTTTTACCTTGTATATTAATAACTTAGAGCGGGTTCTGAGAGATGAGTGCCAGGACCTCCCGGCGGTAGGGAAGCGCTAACTTCCTGTGCTCATGTATGCGGATGACGCGGTGCTTATGGCCCGCACTCCGAATAGTCTCCAGAAGGTATTATCTAGTTTTGTGAACTTTATGTCCAACTTGGGCCTTACAGTAAACGCCTCCAAAACATTCATTTTAAAATGTGGATCGGAGAGCAAAAAGTGTTGCCCGTTCTTCTTAGAGAAGAATCGTCTAGACTGCACCAATACCTTTTCATACTTGGGGTCTTATTTGATCTTACTGGCACGTGGACACAGGCTGTTAATCTAAGGAGACTGTTATTCTCAAAGTCACTGGCAGCCCTGGTTAATTTTAGCAAGAAATTGGGCAGACGCCCTCCCTCAGAACTACTTCAAATTTACAAGGCTAAATGTGTCGCAATAGCGACCTATGGAGCAGGTATTTGGGGACATGTAGATGTGACATCTTTACAGAGGGCCAAAAACAGATTTCTTAGATACCTGCTTGCTGCCCCGGTTAGTGTCTCTACTTTCAATTGCCACTCGGAGCTAGGTATAACCAATTCTCCTCTGGCATCATATTTGGACTTCAGAGAAGACCATTTTAAATCGTCAAATGATTACTGATTGCTGTGGGCTAGATGGGGAATCACATATAAGTTGGCTCAGGTATGTCAAGGAATTCTTTTGTAAATTAGGACATCAAGAATATTTTGATAACCCCAATACCTTGACTAAAGTAAATAGGAAACTTTTTAAACTTAGCTGTTTGCAGTATCTAGAAAATATTAGATTAAATACAGAGATATTAAAAATCTCTGTTCTGGCTCACCAAAACATCTTGACTACTTTTAAGATGCAGTCATATTTAACTTTTGTATCCTCTGATTTTGAAAGATTTTTATTAACACGTTTCAGGATGGGCATTGTCCATAGGTCGCTTAGTTTTCCAGCAATTAACGATTGGTCTAGGCAGCTGTCTAATTTCCCATGCGATTATTTGTCAGCACAATCCACCATGCATGTTTTATTCTTTTGTAAATTTTATACAGTCCAGAGGAAAAGGTGGATTCTTCCGCTGCTTAGAACACTAGGCCTGCGACAATGCCGTCCTGCATTTATAGTCATGCAATCCCTTGGGGCAGAATTTGTAATTTTATCTGTTTCGTTGTTTTTAACCCCTTGGACGCCTGTGGAATTCCCCCGCGGTGCGGACGAATTCCACATGTGCGCAGATCGGACGGCCCCCGGCCGTCTGACGCACACGCCCACCGTGACGTCGGACGGCCGGGGGCCGTCCGACGCATGGAAGGGGTTAAAGTCTGTTTTCAAGTGTAGAAAAACTATCCTAATGTAAGATTTTTCACTGTATAACTTATCCCATAATTTTATGGTTTCCGAACCTTCTGTAACATGCTATTTTATTGTTTTATATATATGCTTTTATGATTATTTTATAATCGAATAAAGCTTAACTGACTGACTGAGTACTGTGCTGAGGGGGCCCCCTGCAGCTCGGGCCCCCCCCGCACTGCGAGGGCTGCGGGGGCCTGTGTTACGCCACTGGCAGGGAGGTCTCTGGAGCATAATGTGTCCTTGCAGCTCACGAAAGGAGGTCAGTTAAGTGACCATTGGACTCACTCTGGTAGTCCTGGTTCTTGTCCCTGCTCCACTGGGAACAGTCCAGTCCAAACTGCCAAGCAAGGTCCTCCATGAACCAGAACAAAGTCAACCTAGGACAGTTTTCTTTAAAGTTTTACATTTTTGTATTCATTTAAAAGGGCAGAATATATGTTATCCAATCCATGTTTCAGGCAGCATGGCATTTGACCAAGTAAAAAACGCACACAGTGCCAAGGAATACACCAAGTTTACATCTAGATGTTATTGTATTCATAATTAAAATCAACTTAAGCAAGAAAATTGAAACATATAGAATAAAATGTAATTATTAAACCAATAAAATATTAAATGAAATAAACACATTAATGAACGCCTTTCAAAAAATAAAAATCAGGAAACAACCTTCACCTGTGATCCCTAAACACCCTTCCAAGTACGTTTCTCTTTGTCCTTATGTAATATGTCTTTGTACATATAATCTTGTACCAAATAACATACTAGTGCATAATTCACTTGGGGGATAAGTCAAAGTCTTTGAATATCAAGAGATTCCTGGCTCTCCATAGAACATCTTTCAAGCAATGTACAACAATACAAAATGTTTGACATGGGGAGCTGGATTTGATGAAAACAAAAACCACAATCTCTTGCACTTAGAGAAGATAGCCGTACCTCCACTAAAGCCCACACCTTCTGTGCCATAGGGCAGTACCACAAAAAGGTTGTCACAGGTTTTGTCTGACAACCATCTCTTCCTGACAAAAAATGGGGCTCTAGAACATCTTCACTGATATAAAAAGAGGCGAAGAGGCAGACAACCATGTGCTGTAGTCCATGCCAGGTTGCGATGCATGGAAATTTGCAGAAACATTTCCCAACATTCCTATTCAAGTCTGATCAGAAAATCCACTGACTGGTATCTGTAGCTGTTCCCCAGTGATTGCTTCTAAAATAAGCTTAGGAGACATCTGGCCCAAAGGACTACCTTTTAAATTGTCTTTCTTAATGACTTTCCTGGCATAAAAGTAAGCAAAAGGGCAGGATTCTGAATGAGGCATGCTGTTAGATACTACCATGCCCCATGTTCTGCATAGCAGAAAATTCAACCAAAACCAGGCAAAAGGACCATTTCCTTTCTTCCTTGTTTTAACAAATGTTCCCTTTTATCAAGTTGCAAATAAACAGGGATTGTAAACTGAGGCCAATGTTTGGAGCATTCTTGCCACCCAAAACAAGGTTTAAACAGGGAAATATTAATCACTCATTCCTGTTTTCCTCCCCAAATGAATTGAAAAACCCACCTTTGTATTGGTGTCAGGCAGTTTCGGGGAATAGGGAAAACAACTGCAACAAACAGAAGGCTTAATAGAAATTCTGCCTTTGCAACACAAATTTTACAGGTCACGGTGAGTGACCTCAGACCCCAAAGTGCGATCCTTTGTCTGACCTTGGACATACTGTCTGACCACCCCTGCAGAGTACCACCCTCTCTAAAAAACAGATCAAGAACGTTGATGTGATCTTGCACCACTTTAAGCCCCCTATCTATCTTATCTTTTTTCTAGTTAGCATATAAATATTTACTCTTAGTCAGGTTAATTTGTGATGGGGATGCAAAATAATACCTACTGCAATACCACAAAACCTTTTAAATTGAAATGTTTTCAGAACAAAAAAATATATATAGCATTCATAGAAGCAGAACACACACTTGCTCCTGGGTCAGGAATACCTTTAATCAGTTGTTCAGCCCTCAGGTTTGCAATAAAAGGTTCAATGGTAAAAATAAAAAGAGACAGGAGGAAGGGCATCTCTGCTTTACTTCTGACAAAATGGAAGAAGAGTCAATTAATGTGCCAGTGACCATGACCTTACTGAAACAATTTGAGTACAATAAAGACATCCATTACCTGAATTTTCAACCAAAATTCATGTGCTATAAAACCTTGAACATAAAAGAGCGGTTCAACCAATCAAAGGCCTTTTCTTGGTCTATTTAAAAACAGGGATAAACCATGGTCTTTCACACAATATAGTGCATATCTAACTTGCTAGACGTGTTAGCCTTAGGATGGTCTTTTGCCAAACTTGTTGCTTTCCTCCTCCAGTTTTGCTGTTCTGCTCTTTGATGGCCTTAGGACTCTGCACACTTTACCACTGCTGACCAGTGCTAAATGCCTGTGCCTGTGCTTCCTACTTAAAAAATGGCAACATTGACTTACCCCCAATTTGCATATTTCATTTACTTGTGAGTCCCTAGTAAAGTGGAACCACCTGTGCCCAGGGCCTGTAAATAAAATGCTAATAATGAGCCTGCAGCACTGATTGTGCCACCCACTTAGGTAGATCTTTAAAAATGTCTTAGGTCTGCCATTGCAGCCTATGTTGGCAGTTTTAAACTGATGACGCAGGAAACCTCTTGGGGCGTGTGAGGGCCATTGCTCCTGATAGGAGCTATCCCATCCCCACCTTTCTTCCCTTACCTGAAGCCTTCTTACACGACCATCGGCCCCTATGCCCTTCACCCACTGACCTCCCGCCCCACTCTCCACAGGAACTGCATACCTCTTGTTTGACTTCTATACCCTTTTAAACTGCCATTTTGAAAATAAAACCTTTTGCCAGGTCCAAACCTTCCTTTTTAATGCATATGAGTCATCCCTAGGGTAGGCCCTGAACAGACCAGAGGGCAAGTTGCTGTGTATTTAAAATGTACTTTTAAGTTTTTCATGTCCTGATAGTGAAAAACTATTATATCCAGTGTTCACTATTGCAAGGCCTGCCTCTCCCATAGGATATCATTGGAGTTACCTTATTACATTTAATAAGCTGTAATTTCCAAATGGGAGCAGGTAACAAGTTCATGTTTTCTTTCTTTGGAATTGTATTAAAAAATCCTAATTTATGGTGAAGTCTGATTTCAAATCACAATTTTGAAAATGCAATTTTTAGAAAGTTGGCTTTTTTCTGCCTTAACCAATTAGTGTATTTAGCCTGTCCCGTGGTCACATGACTGGGTTTATCTGACCATTGGGCTTCATGTAATCCTCCTAGACAGCAACACACAATAGAAAGCTTAGGTGTGCCTGGATGGGCCATGACTGTCAGGATGGGATGGTGGAGCTGGAACCAGCCCTGCTTACATTTAAATAGGCTTTGTCCTGCTTCCACACAAAGGAATGCATACCCCCTGTAGTTCCACTGGAGCCAGGGCAGGGAAGGCAGGATGCCTGGGGACTTCAAACGGAAGCCTCTAGAAGCTTCTTCCCCACTTCAAAGGCTCAACTGGGTATAAATACTATACCTCAGACACCACCTCTTTAGTACCTTTCTGGACCTTTGGATACTCTGTCCGGAAGAAGGACTGTTGTGCTGCTGAAAGGACTGCCACTCTGCTGGACTGCTGCCCTGAAGGATTTCTGCCCTGCTTTGCTGACCTGCTGCCTTCTGCCCTCTTGCCTGGGGGAGAAGAACCTGCATCTCTTGAACCCAGAACCCCAGAGTGACTCCAAAGGTTAGTTGGCAGACCTCCTGACCTGAAGCCTCAGGGACACAACAGGCTTACAACAACCTTGCACCTGTATCTGGACTCTGCCATCTGTAGTCTATATTGCCAAGTGGTGCCACCCCTGTCCACAACCCTTGGAAGTGGGCTTAAGTTGCTCTGGGAATTGACACATCTTCTATTCTGTGTGATGCAACCTCGAGCAGAACTGATGCATCCCTTTGCAGCTCCTCTGAACAGACACATTGCCTTGACTGTGAGATGCATCTTCGATGGCAAACTTTGCATCTCAAGCCCTCTTCAATGGGATCCTCAACGACGATGCAGGACCTCGCATCGCAGCCTCACCGCTTCTCAGAACTGATGCATTACTTCGGCTGCACATCGAATCTTCAAAGCAGAGCCTCACAATGCTCTGCAAACCAGGGTTAAAGGTACTCTGTTCAGTGGGCCTAAATGGTCCTGGTAGCCGGCCCACACTCCATTGTGGTCAGCCTGAACTTGTGACTTTGTCCTGGTCCAGCATGACAGATATCAACAGTTGGTGCTTTGGGCTTTTTGGCGCTATTTTCACTAAAACCTATAAAATTGCTTTTCTCCGGTTCTACTGATTGGATTTTTGTTGTTTTGATCTTGAGTTATTTGTTGAAGTATACTCTATTTTTCTAAACCTTTTCTGGCATCCCTTTGTGGTGTGTCTCACTGTGTTACTGTTTGAAGTGTGTGCAAATAATTTACACATTGCCTCTGAGTTAAACCTGACTGCTTTGTGCCAAGCTACCCAAGGTTTGAGCACAGGTTAACATAGGGCTTGCTTGTGACTGCACCCTGAGAAGAAGTTTGTTTGCTGCTTGAGAATGTGTTCACCCCTCTCAACCAGTAACCCAATTTCTTAAATAACTAAACATAAATTGTCAGAAATTTTACACCCTGGTACAACACCTTTGTTCTGATTGAATGACTGTGGAAACTGCATTCCTCATTTGAAGGAACAAAGATTTAGAAAAGATTTCCAAAGTCTGCATTAAGAAGACCAACTGGATGATAGTTTTAAACATAATTTCTGTCAACTTTCATTATAAGCATTATTTATCCCCACTCAAGGAATTTGGGAGCAGTACTTCCCTTGCAGAATTTTTATATGCTTAAAAGAATTCAGAACCTACTGCATCCCAAAAGGTAGCATAGCACTCTACAGATAAACCATCTGAATTAGGGGTTCTCCCCTTGGGAGACTTTGCATAGCTCTTCCTATGTATTCAATTATAAAATCCCTTTCTAGATCTTCTCTGTCTTCTTCAGACAAAAACAACTGCAAATGTTGCAAGAACAAAATCACAGTCAAGTCATTGTCTTATTCTTTAGGGCTATAAGGTTCTATATAGAAGCTATGCACCCATTCTTTGATATCTTAAATTGTGGTATACTTGTTACTCTCTGAGCCCAACGTGGCATCCAATATTCTACCACACGCTTTGGCTTTCAGAAAGAAGACTCTAGAGCACATCTCATTTTACTCCAGGAATAGCGCCCTACTTTGGAAAATATAACCTTTAATAAACTCATTGTGCAATGAGGATATTTTCTGCATGTACAACATAATATCAGCTTGTACATCAAACCCATACTCTAAAAGCTTGAACAGATTCTGGAGCTGAACTTGTAAATTGTTGATTCTGCATCTTCTTTCTCAAGCAATCGTAGTTCCCTCATGGATAAAGAAGGATCTTCTATGGATCTAATATCCTCCCACCACTTACTTATTGAGGGAGAAAATATTATTTAGAGATTGCCAATTCTGGTAATAATACCTAAACTTTTCACAGGTAGCCTTAATGTTTATTTTTGACAGTCCTTTCCCTCTAAGTGGTATCTCAGCTATGGATACACCAATTATAATGAGATTATGGTCTTAAAAGAAAACTGGAGTGAGTGTTGCTGAAACTATCTTTTCAGATGGGCTTACAAAGATAAAATCAATGCAGGACTTTGGGGAAGAGCTTTAGGGTTTGTGAGAAACCAGGACCTGTTTGCAGTGTTTCCCACTTTTTGTCCCCATTTTGAGTACTTGATTCTGGTTGTCTGACTCTGAGTGGGCCCTGGGCTCTGCTAACCAGACCCAGGGCCTGTACATGATATTTTGGTATAATTGCAATTGGTACTGACAACCTACCTGTTGGTCCCTTTTATATGGTAGGGTATGTAGATTTACACGCCCAATAGACTTAATGTACTTAAGTGTGCACTACTGGGGTGTCTGCTGTCATCATAAAAGCCAGCCCCACCTTGCAGGCTGCCTTTAAAATAGAATTATATGCAAATAGTAAATGATCTTAATTTTACATATAGGTCACCCAGAAGGTCTCCCCTGGTGTGCCCCAGGGGTAGGGTGCCTTGTAACTATAAACAGGAAAATTATAAAAAATGTTTTATATGTCCTAGTGAGGGAAAAACTGCCAATTTCATTTTCCCTATTGTAATGCATTGGCTTCATAGGCTAATATGTGATTAGTTCAATAAAGTATAACTATTGACAGGATTGAGCTAAACATGTAATTCAAGAACTTAAAAGAATAGTTATGTTAAATCCAACAACTTGCCATTATTATATTTGTTATAACTATTACAGAAAAGAAGTTATAGCACGTTCTTTTCTGTGAGTCAAAAGTCAGCCTTTCAGTAGCAATTCTATGATTGGACAGCCTCTGCCAGGCTGAACCAAGTTGTCCTAATGAGGTGTGAAGTGGCCCGCTAGAGAAACAAAGGATTTCCCATGGGAGACGAACTGAAACTGCAGACGCAGAAGGCAGGATGGGGGTTGAGGAGCCAAACTGGTCTTCAAAGAGGGAATGACACTTTAGGACAGCATAGGCTTACCTCCATATCCTGCAACCCCAGCCACACAGGAGACCCTGTAATTAGATTAGTGAAGGGGCTGTAAGGGTAGTGTTAGAGAATCTTATACATACCAGTGGGTTGGCTTGGCCACATCTAACTCTTCATGAGAGACTTTCTCCAATTGGATTTTAGAAGAATAGTGCTTTCTGGGACAAGAATATGCCACACTTTGGAGGAAGTGGTCATACACCTGGGTGGTACCCTGCATCACATTGGCCAGGGGTGTCCCCTGCTTGACGTATAGGAATACTGAATAAATTAATACTGAATAAATATGGGAGAGCTGCATGGCAACTCAGATCTGCTGCCTGAAACAACAAAGAGAAGAAGGACTGCCCTGCTGGAACCCTGATCTTCATCCAAAGGACTGCACTCTGAAGAATCTGGTACTATAGCTCTAAGGACTTTGCCTGGCTTCACAAGGATTAAAGAGTGAACTTCCTGAAAGCTACAGGTTAGCAGAGTCCACCTGCATCATCTCCACCAAGAAGTCCACATCCCAGAGTGTGTCCAGAGAACAATTTTTAAGAATTTGGCCAGGTGCATTGTGGGGATTGTAGTTCCCACCCCTTAAGGACTATCTCATAGCTTCATGACCCTTGGATTGGTGTGTTGTACACTTTGAATGCACAAGAGGAACCTCAGGAAGATGTTTCAGAAGTTTAGAGACGTTTGGAGCAACTTTTGTAAAAAGCTCCATAAGATGACCAGGTGCATTGTGGGAGTTGTAGTCTCAGACCCCAAGCGGCAAAAACTAGAGCATCTGAACCCTTGGCTGGTGCTGTGGACCACTTTCCTGCATCAAGAAACTCTTCTGGAAGTAAGTGTAAAAGTGTCACATCGTGGGTGGCCTGAACTCTGGACTTTGCCCCGGTTCAGTGCGACCTTTTTTAACCCATTGAACACTGTTTGCTTCTAAGCGCTAGTTTTACTTTTAATCTTTAAAAATTCCTATTTCTGATTCCCTACATTGGAGTTTTGTCGTTTTGATGTCTATTTGGTTATGAAAATCTAACCTATTTTGTATAAGTTGAAGTTGAATTTTTATTTTGTGATGTATCTTACTTATTTAATGTATTGTTATTTTTAAATGCTTTACAAACCTGTCTCCTAAGTAAAGCCTGCTCGTTGCCAGCTACCAAGGGTTGAGCTGGCAATGAACCTTTTATTGTGTTTGTGGCCTTATTACTAGTGGTTGGTCCCTACTTATCACTGGTAATAGACCACTTTTCAACTGGGTTCAACACTTTGTAAGCATACTGCAGTGATATTCAGATGTGATTTGGAGCTACTGCCAAGGTACATTACTGAACAAGATGTTGTATCATTAACATTCAGTAAACAGTTAAAACCACCTCCCAAAAAAACATTCCTGTGGTATAAAAGGAGTTGTGGTATTAAACTTAAAACATTCTCCCTGCATGATAATGAGGTAGGACAATACACATTAATGAGGTGAATTTCATGTCCAAAGCATGTACCATCCACACATAATAGTCTCCCTTTAACCATATCTTGTACCTTTTGAATAGAACAGTGTGAGAAAGTAATCCATTTTTTGCTGATCACGCCCATTTGTTGACTGATACTGGTGGTAACTGACTCTCACTGTGACCTGGGCTCTGCTAACCATGTCCAGGGGCAGTGCTCTGATTTAAAAGATATATGGTAATTAGGAGTAATTACAATTGGCACCAACAACCTACCTGGAAGTCCCTAGTATATGGTAGGGCATGTAGGTTTAGAGGCCCAGCAGCTTTGAGGCACTTAAGTGTGCACTGTGTTGCCTGCTGTCATTTTAAGTCAGACCAGCTTTGCACACTGCTTTTAAACTGAAATCATATCCAAATTCGACCTTGGATTTAAACATACTTCCAAAGTATTAAACTACCTTATCTTTACATATAGGTCACCCCTAAGGTCTACCCTATGTGCCCCCAGGGTAGGGTGCCATGTACAAATAAGCAGGGACTATTCAAAAGATGTTTTATATACCCTGCTGTGGGAAAACTACTAATTTCATTGTTTCCCATTGTAGCATTTTAGCTCCATAGGCTAACATGGTAATACTGCAATACAGTGTAACTGTTGACTGGAGTGAGCTTAAATAATATTTCAAGGACTTAAAATATTGGCAATGATAAATTCAACAACTTGCCACTGTTAAATATATCATAAATAATACAGATAAGAAGATATAGTAGTTTCTTTTCAGTGAGCCAAACTCCAGCCTTCTAACAACCTCTCTGATTGGCCAGCCCTTAACAGGCTTAGACAAACTGCTTTGATGAAGTGATAAGTGGCCTGCATTGAGAAAGAGGTTATCTGGTCGGGGGAGCTCTGCAGAGAACAGGCCAGGAAGTGGACTAAGTAAACAAACTGGGTTTAAAAGAGAGCTGGAATGCAAGGAATGCCAAGGAGGTCTACCCCCTCTTCCTGTACCCCCCAGCCAGATGGGAGCCCCAGGAATGGAGTTTGTAGGCGGTCTATCATGGGAAGTGTAAAAGGAAATGAGCCACACCAGTAGGTTGGATTAGCCATATCTTGCTCCTGAAGAAAGAAATTCTCCGCCATCTATTTTAAAGTTCAGTGATTTGTGGAACAAGAATATGCCACACTATGAAGAAAACTGTCATGCTTTTGGGTGGCACCCTGTACCCCACTGGTCAGGGGCTCCCCCCTACTTGTCACCCCATAACATTGGATAAATATGTGAGAGCTGCATAGCAACTCAGATCTGCTGTCCGAAACTACAAGGAGAAGAAGCACTGCCCTGCTGGAACCCTGGTCTTCATCCCAAATGATTGCACTCTGAAGGACTGCTCCTGCTGCACACTTGAAACTACAGCCCTGAGTACTTTGCCTCACTTAAAAAAGGGTTAAGGAGTTGACTCCCTGAAAGCAACAGGTTAACAGAACTCCCCTGCACCATCTTCCCCAAGAAGTCCCCAGCCTGGATCACGTCCAGTGGACTTTTAAGGATTTGGCAAGGTGCATTGTGGGAATTGTAGTCCCAAACTTTCAAGGACCATCTCAGAGCTTCTAGACCCATGAATATGTGTTTTGAACACTTTGAACCCTTAAGACAAACTTCAGGAAGAAGTTCTAAAAGTTTGGAGAAGTTTGGAACAACTTTTGGAAAAAGCTACAAAAGGTGACTGACACTTCGCCGAGAGTCAAGCCGCCGATGTCGAACCATGACCTGACCTGGATTTAAGGTTCATCACACTGAAAGCTCTGAATCTCAAGATCTCTATGATTTCAATGAGGCCTCGCACTGAGCCAAGCTGCCGTCATCGACTCAAATCCTGGCCTGAAAAGGAGCCTTGCTCAACAACAAGAGAAAAGCCTCCAGAAAAGTTTCTAAGTGTGAAGGCAAAATTTCAACCGGGGCCTCCTGCTTAGTGTACCCGACCAGGACTCCATTGCGATTGGCCCCAAACCTTACCCGGTCAAGCATGACCAGAAGTCCCAAGTTGGTGCTATATGTTTTTAAGCACTAGAAAGTGTTTATTCTTTAAAAATTCATATCTCTAGTTCCCTACATTGGATTTTTGTTGTTTTTTGGTGTCATTTTAATCCTAAAAATATTTCCTGTTTCTATAAATTGGTTGTGGATTTTTATTGAGAGTTGTGTTTTGCTTATTTAATGTATTGGTGTTTTTAAATGCTTTTCACACCTTTCTCCTAAGTTAAGCCTGCATGCTCACAGCCAGATACCAAGGGTTGAATCAGTGGCCAATGTATTGAGACCTTGGCTGAACCTTATATTGTGTTGGTGAACTTCTTGCTAGTGGTAATTGCATACTTACCCCTACCAATAATCCACCTTCTAACAAACACTCTGAACTGCAAAATGAAATGCTTATTTCTGCATTTCAGTCAGAATTGCAGCCTGAACAGTTTGAAGGGCCACAGTTCCACATTTCCTGTAATTGTTTTGTCCTTAGAAAGTTCTGGAATAGCAAAGCTCTGCAAAGAAATTAAATCTAATTTAACTTTTTTCAAAAAGTCAAAAACTGATTTAGCATTATTACCGGATATTAATACTTCCCAAGAGAACCATCAGGAAACATTCAAATAATAATAATAATAAAAATAATACTGAAGCTTATAAAGCGCGACAGCTACCCCAAACAGGGGTGTCCCGGCGCTGAAGCAGCAGGTAATTGCAACCGGAGTGAGCACCGGGGTCCAACAGACCATATTAGTCTGCCATAAAGAGCCATGTTTTCAGGGCCTTTCTGAAACAGGCTTCTGACTTGGCCTGTCGCAGGAACCCTGGTAGAGCATTCCACAGAGAAGCCGTTCTAACCGTGAATGCTCTGCCGCCCAAGCGTGATTTCGTAAAGCGTGGAATGCATATCAGATTGTGGGAGTTGGATCGCAACGTACGATTTTGCTTATAAAGGCACAGTCTGTCTTTCAGATAACCAGGGCATTTTCCGTAGAGGGCCCGGTAGGCCAGTGTCAAGGCCTTAAACTTTATTCTCCTCTCCACTGGAAGCCAGTGAAGCTTCAGTAGGTGCGGAGAGACATGGTGTCGAAAAGGTATGCGACAAACCAGTCTCGCAGCCGCATTCTGTATCATCTGAAGGCGACAGATGGCATAATTGGGGAGGCCAAGATATAAGCTATTTACGTAGTCCAGCCTAGATGTAACTGTGGCATGGACTACTGATTTGCGGCAATCTTCCGGTAGGAAGTGTAACACTTTCCTAAGGTTTTTTAATTTACTGAAACAGATTGCAGAGACCTGCTGTATTTGGGCTGAGAAAGAGAGGTCCGCCTCCCATCTCACCCCTAAATTACGGATGCGTGTGGCAGGTGATGGTGGTGGGCCCATTTCTGATGGCCACCATAAATCAGAGTCTGGCACTGGGCCTTTCCCAAAAACCAGAACTTCTGTCTTCCCAGCGTTAAGTTTTAATTTATTTGAGTTCATCCATAGAACTATATCGCGCAGACTGCCCTTGAAGTTCTTAAAGGCCTCTGTCGATCGCTCTTTAAACAGAAAGACCAACTGGGTGTCATCAGCGTAGGAAATTGCCTTCACACCCCAGTTGGCAATCAGGGAAAACAGTGGATCTAAGTATAGGTTAAAAAGCAGAGGGCTCAAAGCTGAGCCCTGGGGGACGCCGCACCAGAGCTGTTTTGGTTTAGATTCAAACGGTTGAAGGGCAACTCACTGAGTACGCCCGCTCAGGTAGGATGTCAACCAGGACAGCACTATCCCCCCAAAGCCCACCCCTTGTAGTCTCTGGGTCAATATGGAGTGGTCGACCGTGTCGAATGCGGCGGACAGATCCAGGAGCACCAGCAGAGCTGATGCTCCTGAACCCAATGACCATCTTATCGACTCTGCCACCTCGAGGAGAGTGGTCTCCGTACTGAAACCAGCCCGGAAACCCGATTGTGTGTCGTGCAAAGCAATATTCTGCTCAATAAAAGTGGTCAATTGGCGCTGGACCAGCTTCTCGAGCATTTTTCCTAGGGCGGGGAGCAGGGAGATGGGTCTAAGATTGCTAAGGTCGCCTGGGTCTCCATTTGGTTTCTTTCGCAAAGGGAGAAGTGTAGCATGCTTCCATTGATCAGGGAAGATGCCTGTATCTAGGGAGGTGTTCCAAATATGAAGTAATCCTCCCAACAGACAGGGGGCAAGCATTTTCCACAATTTGGGAGGGCAAGGATCATCAGGGGCGCCAGAGCGGCATTTTTGGATTTCAACTAGCGCATCCTGAGGCAAAATCGGTGTGAAGTTGGTGAATGGGAGAACCTCACCCATGCCCTGTGGGAGATCCGATTTCTCAGTTGCCTCCGGGGGTGAAAAGGAGTCGTAGACCTTTCGGATTTTAGTATCAAAATGACGGGATTATTTCAGTCTCTATTGCCTTGGGTTTGAGAAAGGTTTGAACTACTTTAAAAACCTCTGTACTGGCGTGGTCCACATTGTGGATGCATGTCACAATATAGTCCCGTCCGGCTGCTTTTAGGGATTTATGAAAATCTTTTAAAGCTTTTTTGTAGGTTACCTTAGCTAGGTCGCAGTAGTGTAGCCTCCACTGGCGTTCTAATTTTTTGCACCTACTTTTTAACTCTTTGAGGACATCGGAGAACCAGGGAGCAGAAGGGGACAATCTGGTAGATTTTACTACTGTGACCGGCGCAACTGACTCCACCGCAGTGGCAATCCATTGATGTATAGCAGTTGCATCTACATTGGGGTCAGAGGATAGGCGGGGGGTAATTGTCCTGCAGAATCGGGCTTAATGAAGCTTCAGACAGGTTCTTCCAATTTCTTTCTTTGAATAAAACGCGAGTTTTTAGCTTGACCAGATATTGGCAGAGTAAATGAGAAGGGGATCAAATAGTGGTCTGACCAGTCCAACGGGGATGAGGTCTCTATATCAATGGTAGTGATATTAGTGAAGACTAAATCCAAGGTGTGTCCCGCTTTGTGGGTCGGGAAAGACACTTGTTGTACAAGATTGGCACCTGCTAAGGAGGCGACCAGTTGCATTGCTTGTGGACAGTTCGAATCCAGTACCGATTTTTGAGCAACATAATTGCACAGAGCCTGGGATGCAGTCGTTACACAATCAGGTGGTCTGTAGATCAGAATGCCCGCTATGGCCAACGAGGGGTTAATTTGTGTACAAAAATTAAGCCCTTCGATGCCCTGAACAAGGAGAGGGGCCGAGGACACAAGCTCCCAAGAGTCTTTAAATATAATAGCCACCCACCTCCCCTTTTTCCGCCCTCCCGATTGGCATAGCACATTTTGAAACCTGGTGGGGCAGCTAGTGCAATAGTAGACATCGCGTCCATGTTTAACCAGGTTTCAGTTAAAAACATAGCATCCCAAATAGCCTCAATTAAAATTGACCAGACATCCTCCGCATGCTTGGGCAGTGATCTGCAATTGATGAGGCACGCTTTAATTTTAACGTTGCGCTCGATCCCCGCGCCCCGGGGTATTACCTTTCTAAGATTAGAGGCCTTACCCCGGTTTAGAAGCTGCCCGCATGCGCCGCAGCTATGCGGCAGAGAGGTTTTAGCTAAGTCAGTCAGGTGTGCTCCTGGACAGGATACGCCTTGTAGACAGATCAGGTCATCTCGCGACCAACAAATGGCCTTACCTCTTCCAAACCCAGCAGCATGGCCGGCCCCGGCCGCGATCCAGTCGCGGACGGGCGCAGACGGGCTTGCCTTTGGCGCACCCGCGGCGCGCCCGCTGCGCGCGGCCGGCAAGCCCTCCGACACATATAGCCGTGGGCAGGAAGTGAGGAGTAGTGTGGGCGGAGTCGCGTCTGTCCCTCCGTTCAATCGGCACTGTTTGCCGTGACGGACCGGGGAATAGTAAAAAAAAACAGAGAAACCGAATACAAAACCAAAAGAAACTCTGGCAGCGATTGGCGGTGGTGATGCAGCCTAATCTTTCCCTAGGCATATAAATGGTCTCAGGTACTTTTCGGAATCCACCTCCCCTATGATAGACATTGTCATAATTTACTTTTCGTACAATTTCCTATTTCATTTTTTGGTCTTGTGCTTTATCACAGGAATAAAAACATCACCGTTTTTCCTTCCTTAATTTTGCCTCTTTAATCCCATGTACAAATGTCTCTCTAGTCATTGCTCTCAAAACCAATCTCTTCAGCATCTTTACCCTCCTTCTCCTTCCTTTATAATAAAGTTGAAATGCCCATGGCTGTTTTAACCTCTTCGTCAGTGATATTGTCATCCGCACCAAGTTCAATGACCATGCCAGCAATTACAGAGTCAGAAAAAGATGACTATTCCAGGGCTTTACAGGCACAGACTACCGTTGTACAAGACTACTTGGAGGAAATTGTATGCACTTTTTCCTGGTTATCAATGGAATGCACAGCATCAGATGAAGCTGTTTTAACTATTTTTTGGCTTAAAGTAGAGCATATCTTTGGAGTAGCATATAAACAGCCATCTTTATCTGTGTCTTTTAGCCGCAGTTTATAATAATGGTCAAATTGCACCTTGGATGTTTCATTTGCTGCACGAGCCTCATGAGCACCAAGCATCAATTACTTCATTCTTTTCAGCTGGAGATAGTGGTTGCTTTCCAGTACCCCTCCTGTTGCCTTTGGAAAGTGATTGCTGGCATTGGACAGCCAAATGCATATCCAGTGTGGGAGCCATGATTGCCGTATCAGGAGCACCTGGTGGAGCTCCCTCATTGGGTGGTATGTTCTTTCCAGCCTCATTTACAACATCTGTTTGCTTTCGCTCCACAAAAGAAGTTTCTTTTCCTGAGGTTTCTTGCTCCAAAGTGATATCCACTTTTTCATTAGACAGAGAAAATCAGTTTGAAAATCAAATTGTTCCTCCTTCAAACCAAGTCTGAATAATTATTCCTCCTCTGCCTCAACATGTTCCCTTGACCTCCCTCTACTTTGGTACTTTAAAGGCATGGGAAGAGGGGCAATTTTTAAACTCATGTTGCGTTCAGCGACAAAGATTGCAAGCTTTTTCAGCCACGCAGTCCTCTGCCTCATGGTCAGTATTTCTACACTTTGTGCAGGAAGATCAGTACAATTGTATGCCCCTCCAAATTACATTTCCTGCATCTTTTTGGCTGACCCATATAAAAGGCTGTGCACTGAGATCCTCTCAATATAATAGCATTTGATACATGCCTTAGTTCCTGGCTGGGTCTCTTTTTAAAGTCACTAAGTCTTTAAAGTATACAGCCTTAACTCCATCAGCATCTCTCACTCTGGCCCTTTGAGAAACAATGTGAACTGATTTAGCCAGGTGATTATGTCAGCACTTTGAACATATTTATTGAACATGGAGTCATTCACCCATCTCTTCAGGGGGCTGAGTTAAGGCACACTCGGCAAACAATTTCAAAGGTGCAGAATCATTTTTCACTTTAAAGCACTGGAGGCATTGCTCAAACAAGGCAAAAGTGGTAAAAACACTTCATAGACTTTACCTATAGGAAAAGCAAACAGGGAGTCAATTTGATCTGGTCTGAAACCAAGTTCCTTTTGCAACACTGACCAGCTGATCATCAATCCATCCACAGTGACGTCTTCAATCGCAAAGTAGCCCCCATCCTTGTCAAAAACTGCTTCCCGAAGGGTTTCCCAATCTCACACTGAAGAGAAGAGCTGCAACTGCCTGCACAGCTAGAACCTCCTCCTAGGGTACCTAGGAGAGCACAACCACATGATCATAGTGTCTCCCATGGCAGGTACCTAGGACTGGTTTCGCTCTGATAAGGGCTCAAATGGGAACAGTCTAGCCCAACTGTCAAGCTAGGTCTTCCCTGTACTGGAATACAAGCTACCTAGGACAGGATTTGCACTGATAAGGGCTCGTCAGCCAGGTATTAGCTTTATTCCAGTGGCACAGTGACACATATTCATACCAGCCTCAATGAGGGCATCAACTGCAACAACAACAAGGTGATGGGTGGAATGCTTGAATTAATCTTAGCCATTGGCATTTGCTCGGCCGCATTCAATCCATTCTTTTTTCAACCACCATGCAACCTCAGTTTGCACCTATTCATATGCAAATCAGTCTTGACTGTGTTCCAGTGGGAACAGTCCAGTCCAAGCTGCCAAGCCATGTCCTCCCTGAATAGGATTATGATCAACCTTTGACTGGTTTTGCACTGATAAGGACTCATCTGCAAGGTATAGCTTATGCCAGTGGCACAGTGAGCATGAGACCCATGTCTGGGCATACCCATCACCCTTAGGGCGTCAACTGCAACAACAACGTGATGGATGGAATGCTTGAATTAATCTCAGTCACTAGCAATCGCTTGGGCCGCATCCTAAACCATCATGTTTCCCCCACCATGTCACCTCAGTTTGGACCCAGCCATATACAAATCAGTCTTGCTCCTACTCCAATGGGAACAGTCCAGCTCGAACTGCCAAGCCAGGATCTCCCTGAACTGGAATGCAAAAAACTAGGACTGGTTTCTCCCTGATAAGGGCTTATCAGCCAGGCATAGCTTGATTCCAGTGGCACAGTGAGTACAGGACCCATGTCTTGGCATACCGAACACACTTAGGGCATCAACTGTAACAACAATTTTCTAAAAGTGGCAGTTTCAAAATTGTAATCAAAAATCCAACTTTAACACTACCGAGGATTTTAAATTACAATTCATTTTAATCCAAACATAAAATTTATACCTGCTTTCAATCAAGAGTTTTCCCTGTCCATCAGCATTTCCCCCGAATCATGACTGACTCCGACTTCGTTCATAAATGCTTGCTGGAGAATAGCTGTTTCATGCTTTTATGAAACTCCAAAGTGCCATGCTGTCATATTATACTGAATCTTGCCATCTAATCTCAACATGAGCAAAAATGGTTCCTATTTCTATTCATCACTTTATATAGGTTAAAGGTTATACCTTTCCGATAAAGGCTTAAGTCAGCAAACATTGTATCATCTGTAATACTTTAGTTTAAAAAAACAAAGATGTCTCATAAAAGGGCGGATATGAACCTTTTGTAGTTGTTCAGTCATGGTTTAAGGAAACTTTATTGGTACAAATCTATACAGTGTGCTATTTAGACATCTAACCAAGATTGCAGCCACGTTATTGTACAACACATTTGTGTATATACAATATCGTTTTAACGTCGAAAACTAGATAGTAAGCTCAGGTATCGCCTCAAGCATATTTGTGAGAAGCAGTCAAGTTCTGCACTGTTATTAATCCGAGTACTTACTCGACTGCAATCGCAAAGTAGCCCCCATCCTTGTCAAAAACTGCTTCCCGAAGGGTTTCCCAATCTCACACTGAAGAGAAGAGCTGCAACTGCCTGCACAGCTAGAACCTCCTCCTAGGGTACCTAGGAGAGCACAACCACATGATCATAGTGTCTCCCATGGCAGGTACCTAGGACTGGTTTCGCTCTGATAAGGGCTCAAATGGGAACAGTCTAGCCCAACTGTCAAGCTAGGTCTTCCCTGTACTGGAATACAAGCAACCTAGGACAGGATTTGCACTGATAAGGGCTCATCAGCCAGGTATTAGCTTTATTCCAACGGCACAGTGACACATATTCATACCAGCCTCAATCAGGGCGTCGACTGCAACAACAACAAGGTGATGGGTGGAATGCTTGAATTAATCTTAGCCATTGGCATTTGCTCGGCCGCATTCCAATCCATTCTTTTTTCAACCACCATGCAACCTCAGTTTGGACCTATTCATATGCAAATCAGTCTTGACTGTGCTCCAGTGGGAACAGTCCAGTCCAAGCTGCCAAGCCATGTCCTCCCTGAATAGGATTATGATCAACCTTTGACTGGTTTTGCACTGATAAGGACTCATCTGCCAGGTATAGCTTATGCCAGTGGCACAGTGAGCATGAGACCCATGTCTGGGCATACCCATCACCCTTAGGGCGTCAACTGCAACAACAACGTGATGGATGGAATGCTTGAATTAATCTCAGTCACTAGCAATCGCTTGGGCCGCATCCTAATCCATCATGTTTCCCCCACCATGTCACCTCAGTTTGGACCCAGCCAGATGCAAATCAGTCTTGCTCCTACTCCAATGGGAACTGGAATGCAAAAAACTAGGACTAGGATTTTAAATTACAATTCATTTTAATCCAAACATAAAATGTATACCTGCTTTCAATCAGGAGTTTTCCCTGTTCATCAGCATTTCCCCCGAATCATGACTGACTCCGACTTCGTTCATAAATGCTTGCTGGAGAATAGCTGTTTCATGCTTTTATGAAACTCCAAAGTGCCATGCTGTCATATTATACTGAATCTTGCCATCTAATCTCAACATGAGCAAAAATGGTTCCTATTTCTTTTCATCACTTTAAATAGGTTAAAGGTTATACCTTTCTGATAAAGGCTTAAGTCAGCAAACATTGTATCATCTGTAATACTTTAGTTTAAAAAAACAAAGATGTCTCATAAAAGGGCGGATGTGAACCTTTTGTAGTTGTTCAGTCATGGTTTAAGGAAACTTTATTGGTACAAATCTATACAGTGTGCTATTTAGACCTCTAACCAAGATTGCAGCCACGTTATTATACAACACATTTGTGTATATACAATATCTTTTTACGTCGAAAACTAGATAGTAAGCTCAGGTATCGCCTCAAGCATATTTGTGAGAAGCAGTCAAGTTCTGCACTGTTATTAATCCAAGTACTTACTCGACTGCAATCTTTTTAATGTAAGCATAATTTTCATCAGCGGAAATTCGCTCATCCAAAACTTTGAGAGAAGCAGAGCTATTTGTCGCAAACCTATTTACAGGAAGCTGTACTATCGAAAAACTCTGAAATTTGTCATTTGCTCGTAAAATAGTTTTCAATCGTTCTAATGTATTACACACGGTGACAGATATTTTTGCACTCCAATGCGGATATGGAAATTACCATATTGCGAGAAATATATTTTAACAATGTCTATGTGCAGAACTGCAACATTTTCTATTCATCACTCATTTACCCAACGAAACGCTTTTAGTGATTTAGAAAAATGCACTAAAATATATATATATAAACGCAGCTATTGCTACTTTTAAAGCACAGAAATGATGGGTACCACATGTAAGCTATACACAATAATACTGCAAATTTTACCTGTTAGGACTGGGATAACAATTCTGATGGTGTTTGGGGGTGGTAGTATTTTAGGTCCAGCCACAGGCCGCTATACTGTTGGGTTACCTCATGTTGCCAAAACTTTTAAAAGTACATGCTGGTTACAGTAGAGACAGACTGGGCTTTGAATCAGCACAATTCATGGGCTTGTTATGGTTTGCTATTGCACCGATAGGCTGTCCAACAAGGCAATGACATTTCATGTATTGCTACATCGTCCCATTTGTATTCCCATTGGTGATAGTGCCCAAGTAGGTCTTTTAATAGACTGCATGAGCACCTTGAAGTATACCTTTTAGTTCAAACTCAGTGTGTGTTCTTTTTTTTAAGTTTTGAAAAGCATAAAGTTTATTGAAGAAAAAGGGAAAGGGTAAAAAGGGCGGTAAATGCAATAAAAATAAATACAAATGATATGTCTGAAGACTATAAAAATAGACAGATAAAAGGTCTTCTTACCAATATAAAGAAGATATGTAAAAATACAATACAAATCTGGTCAATTACCTAAAATGCAAGAACAGAATGCAAATATATCTATACAAACAATATTAAATGTAAAAACAGATTAGAATGTCAAGGAGGCTTCGACACTTCTTGATCCAAGACGTTGCATACAGAGGAGAGTTTAGCATGACAATCAATAAAACTTGTGACTGGGGACCATATAAGCGAACGTTTGAGAGCTAAGGAAATTGGGAATACATAGACTGTATCCAATCTGTGATTATAGCACACAGCATACCACCAAGCCTGGAAGGACAGGTCAGACACATTTTTCCAGTGTTTGGTAATCTGCTGAAATGCTACTCCCAGAAGTAAATCCAAAACCTGCAAATGTAAAGGACAATTCGACCAATCCTCCGAAAGAGAGCCCAAAAAAATATTGACAAACGAAAAAGGGACTGTACATTGTAAAATTTGGGTAATCTGTGTCCAGACACTCTTCCAGAAGATCTGGACAAATGGACAGGAGAAAAGTAAATGTTTTAAATCAGCGTTCGTGGATGAGCATAACCACCAAGTGTCGGGGAGTTCAGCATTAATCTTGTGTAGAAGTGAAGGGGAAAGGAGTAACCTATTATATATGAAGAAAAGTGTCTGCGTGGTGTTAGCAGCTCTGGATGTTTTCCTAATTTTAAGCCAAATGTTGTTCCATACTTGAACGGACCAGTCAGCCTCAAGGTCATGTTCCCAGTCTAATTCCACTTTGGTTTTGTCTCTAAAAGGGGTCAATTTACGTATGAAGGTATAAATTGCTGAAGCTTTGGGCCCTGAACTCAAAAATATTTAAGAGGCGATGGAAGTAGTGTTCAATTGAGTTAAGGGTGGGACGGACTTCTGAACAGCTAAAGTCAAAGCTTGTTGTAGCAGAAGATACTTGTTAAAAATGAAGAAGGAAAGTTGAATATAATTTTAGCTTGAGAAAAAGGTATGATTATATTATTCTGAAATAGTTGATGGACCCAAATGAGGCCCTTTTGTCTCCAAGACTTCCAGTAGATGGGTTTGTCTTTAATCAGTATGCGATGATTATGCCAAACGGAGGATTGAAGAAGTGAATTCATATTGGAAGAGCTGTCCAATAAAAGTGAATCTAATAGTCTATGTGTGTGTTTAACGATGGGGATAGATAGTTTCTGAGGTTTCCGGGTGAAAGAGAGGTATTCTAGAAAGGAAAAAGGGGCAATATATGACTGTTCAAGCGTCACCCAAAGGGGGGAGTGTGACGAGGGAGTGATAAGCCAATGGGAAGATTGACATAAGTTAAAAGCTTTATGATAAGTAGGAAAATCAGGAAAGTTAACCCCACCTTCTATTTTAGGACGAGTAAGCTTTGCTAACGACATACATGCTTTCCTCTTACTCCAGATAAAGGAGGATAACAGAGAATTAATCTTTTTGAAATACTTTTGGGGTATGGTAACTGGAATGTTAGACACAGTAAACAAGACGATCGGGGATAACATCATCTTTATTGTATCCAACCTCACCCACCAAGACAGGTACAAGGGATGCCATCTGTCAATAAGGGAAGAAATCTTTGAACAGCACCTGTCTAAGTTGATGGAGACTGATGAGTGAATAGAAGAAGTGAAATATATACCTAAGTATTTTATATGGTTAGTATTCCAATTGAAGTTGGTGATTTTAAAATCTTCTTTAAAAGTAAATTTAGTTAAAGGTAAGATTTCACATTTGTCATTGTTTAATTTACAGCCAGATACGGAAGAATAGGTCTCAGTCTCAGAAAGAAAAGCAGGTAGAGAAGAAATGGGATTAAATAGAAACAATAGTATGTCGTCTGCATATGCTGCCAATTTAACATGTGTGTTCCCATATTTGAAACCCTGGAAATCCGAATTTTGGCGAAGTTTACACAGAAAAGGTTCTAACGCCAAATTAAACAGAAAAGGAGATAAAGGACAGCCCTGTCGGACACCTCTACCCAAATTAAAATACAAAGAAGTAAGGCCGTTAACAAATATAGCTGCTTTAGGATTTGAGTATAAGAGAGAAATTAAAGTGTTAATTTTTCGACCAAATCCAAACCATTTGAGTGTTGAAAATATGAATGCCCAATAAACTCTGTCGAAGGCTTTTTCCGCATCCAAAGCTATGGCAGCTAAAGATTCGGAGGAATGGGAGGATTTCGAGAGAATATCAAAGAACAGGCACGTATTATCAGTAAGAAAATGGCCTTTCACAAAGCCTGATTGCTCTTTACCTAGAAGATCTGGAAGGAAGGATTCTAAACGTAGGGCCAAGGATTTTGAGAAAATTTTATAATCGATGTTTACCAATGAAATCGGTCTATAATTTATCCAAAAGCGGGGGTCCTTGTTATCCTTGGGAATAAGGCAAATTAGGGCTTCTAGAAAGGAACCTGAAGCAGTACCTGTATGTAAGAAAGAGGTCAAAAGTTTATGTAGCTTAGGGAAAATAAGTTGGGAAAAATGTGAAAAAAATTCGACGGTGAGACCGTCAGGACCAGGAGCTTTATCCTTCTTGAGAGTGCGCAAAGCATTAGATAATTCTGTCATTGAAACATCCAGCTCTAATGATTCAAAATCTAAATTAATATCAGGGGGTTTAGTAATGGAAGAAAGAGAATCTATGATGGATCCCTCTGCAGGGATGGTTTCTGCTGTATATAAGAATTTATAAAACATTTGAAACTCTTGTAAAATTTCTGAGTCTTTAAACTTGGGCATCAGCTGATCATCAAGGATTGAATCAATATTAAATTAGTTTTTTTTAACTTTAAGATAGTTGGCCAATAATTTGCATGATTTGTTGTTACAGCCATAGAACTTTGCACTAGATTTAAGTAAATACAAAGAGGCGTTATCAGTAGATTCTTTATTAAATTGAAGTTTGGCAGCTATTAGATTTTTTAAGCAATCTTTTGATTTAGAGGCGTAATAGGTATGTTCCAGAGATTTTATCCTAACAAAGAGATCTGTGGCGGATTTTCGGGCGATATGACGCTTCTTGAAGACGTAATTAATGATAAAATCCTGTGCAGCCGCCTTGAAGGCGTCCCATATGACAGAAAAATTAAGGGTATCTGACTCGTTAAAAGAGAAATATTTATTAAAGAAAGAAGTAAAGGAGGAAGTGAACACAGGATCGAGTAATAGTGAATTATTAATACGCCAGCGTCTAGGGGCAGAAGATTTATGGAGAATATCTAGGGAAACGGAAACTGGGGCATGATCGGAGATCAGGATAGAACCAATATCTGAGGAACTTAGGGATTGAGAGAGGTCATGAGAGATGAAAATATAATCAATGCGTGATTGTGTATGGTGTACTGGAGAGAAGAAAGTGTATTCCCTCAAAGTGGGATTACACAATCTCCAAGCGTCAACTAAATGTCTTTGCTGAAAGGAATGTAGAAATGATTTGTGAGGTTTGGAGGGTATAAAAGAAGAGGAGGAGTTACGATCTATGAAGGGATCAATGACTTGGTTACAATCACCAGCTAAAATCAGGTTGTCATGGGGGAGTTGCATTAATTTTTCTGCAAGATGGGACCAAAAAAGGAAGTCACCTGTAGTCGGTGCATATATATTAAATAAAGTGAGAGGAGTCTTCCCAATCAATAAGTCTGTAAGTAACCATCGACCTACATTGTCGGTCTCCTGAGAAACAAGTTTAACATGTAGAGATCTGTGACACAATGTGATAACGCCATTACGCTTTCCATCACCTGGAGAAAAGAAAACATCTCCAACCCAGTCTTTCTTAAAATTTCAGGGATTCGGATTCAGAGAGGTGTGTTTCTTGAATCATGGCTATATCGGCATTCAGTTTAGAAAGATGTGATAATACCCGTTGCCTTTTAATCGGTGAGTGTAAACCTCGGACATTCCAAGTAACAACTTTTAATGACATCTAAGAACCATTAAGAGAACAGGCAAAATAAGACCAGATATAACAGTAATCTTGAAACCATAAAAGCATATAAATGAAGAAAAATATAGTAACATTTGGAGGAGGAACCATGTATGTAAACAAGGAATTAACTTTAAGAAAACACTGTGAATTGAACCAGATCCAGTACAAGCTGGATAAATGAAGAGAGGATTCAGAAGTGAGAGAATAGATAAAGAGTAAGAAAAAACGAGAGAAAAAGGGAGAGGGTAAAAAGCAGAGGGCACAGAAAAAGGGGAGAGGAGATCCATAAATTTGAGGTAACAGTAGTTAGGAAAAACATGGGGATAAAAATTGAGAGATAAATCTCTTTAGTTCGAGGAGTAACAGAGGAAATGGGAAAAGAAGATAATGCAGAAGAGAGAATCTCTGTAATCTGAAAAATAACAGAGAAAATAGGAAAGGAGAATAGTAGCGAAGAAAGATAAGAAAGGTAGCAAATAGATAAGTCAGATATCAAATAAAGAAGGGAGGGGAGTAGAAGGGGAGGAGAGGTACACTGAAAAAGAAGAAGTAGAAAAACAAAAAGGGAAAAACACATACTTACAAATGTCCAAAAATGGGGGAGGGTGAAACTACATGGAAGGGCAGCACAACCGGATCTCACGGAGGAAGGCACAGGTATAATTGGATTATACGGGATGCGAGACAGCGGGATGAACACATAACGGAAGTACCTATAGGGAAAAATACAATTAAATTATAAAAATTAACAACAAAAGGTACATAATTAAAAACAGAACAACGAGAAAAAAAATAGCTGGAACAGAACTAGAAAAGGAAAGAAATACGTTATCCAACATTGCGACAGATAGGAAGGACAACAACATTAAACAAATTATTATAATTAGCCAAAATGAGAAGTGGAAGCACCATCCATAGTGTCAGCTTTACAGAAATTGAGGAAACTTTTCAGTTTGAGAGGATCCTCATATGTAGTTGTTTTGTTCTTGTAAGTGACCTTGAAAAGACAAGGGTGAAAGAGGCCACATCTAGCACCGAGGTCACGAAGATCTGATCTCATCTTTAGAAAGTCTCTACGTCGGTCAGCAGTACTCTTAGCATAGTCTTGTGAGAAAAACAAGGTGTGACCCATCCAACGTGGTGATTTTTTAGAAGCCGATAGGACTTTAAGGAGGTCTGTGTATTCCAGGAAGTCCAAAATGACTCCTCTTGGACGATTAGAAGCAGAAGTGTCAACATGTTGACGACCCACCCCTGTGTGCACCTTGTACGTTTAGAGCCGTCTCCACAGGCAAACCCAACACCTTAGGTAGAAAGGATTTAAAGAAGGAGATAGGGTCAGCACCTTCCGTATTCTCTGGCAAGCCATAGATGCGTAGGCTGTTCCTTCGATTTCTGTTTTCTAAATCTTCAACATGTTTCTGAAGAAGAGATACTTGCGATTGAAGAGCATGTACTTTCGAATCAGTGACATTAAAAGTAGAAACACTCTGCTCCACTGCAATAAGTCTCTCATCAAGGTGGGACCATCTGTCTGTCAAAAATTGAAGTTTTGAATTGGTCTCTTCCATAAAGGGCCTTAAGGCCCATATTTCTTCCAAGAGTAAATCCAAAGAAGCAGGTGGTGGTGATTTTGCCGGAGTTAGAGGGTCTTTTTTGAGTCTTTTAGAATTAGCTTTGACTGAATTCGCTAGAGTAGGTACCAACGACTGCGTCTGTGAGGAAGCACCAGACTTTTGTGAAGAAGCAGAAGCAGATTCCATCATGGCAAACTTTGTGAAAATTGTTGAATTTTTGATAAGTTTATTGGATGGAGATGGAATAGAGGAAGAGAGTCTCCACAATCTCCCCATAAAATGAGCAAGGATAGCCTGTTTTTAAAGATATTGTTTACCAGCACACAGCGCAAAATCGAGTAATGGAGAGTATCAAGAGAAACCAGGTGCGCAGCCACAGCAGTTCAAAAATAATCAGAGTTGCGACCGTCTTCGTGAGAAGAAATCTACAGTCGATTAAAAAAAAAAAAAATAGATAAGCGGTGCAACAACAGCGGTATAATGCTCAGTAAGCGTACAGTCTAAACATAAAAAACAATTCAGAAGATGGGAAATGGCAAGTTGAATGGGACTCAAAGCATTAATGTGCGAAAAGCATGCATTGTTGCAGCCGAGCAATGATCCATGATGAGCAAAATAATGCTGTATGAGGAAAAAAATGTCAAATTGAACAACCTGTACAGCCTTAATGATTCATGAGTAATCACTTTTGGAGGAGAGAAGAACGGTGACTATAAGCAGAGATGAATGATAAATGAATGTCATCTCCGTAGCAACAGGTTAGCCAGAACAAACAAAATCTAGGCATGAGGTGAATAGTCTGTCAAATTTCATAAAAGCTCCCATACATAGGTATATAGTGCTTCTGCAAATTGTTAGCAAATAAATGTGAATACAATCGAGTGAACTGCTATAGCAACATTTCCCACAGGATGCAGACGGAACACACGTATTTTAGCAAGTTCCATAGACAACTGTGCATATTGGTCTGCTTTTTTTGTCTTCGTCAGGCTATCACGAATGTTATCCAAAAACTGGTTAAGGGCTTCCTCCGCTGCCACGAAACAGCAAGTTGAAAGGAATTAAAGCAGTAAAAGGCGGAATACGAGCACCGCTACAAGCAGCCTGAGGAGACGGGAGACTTCAGCGCACAACCATAAAATGGCGGCCGCGTTTGAGGTGACAGCAGGTTACGAAAATACCTTTCAAAAATGTTGCTGGTGTGCCTCCTGCATATTCAAGATGTTGTCGGGAGTTCCCTGAGGCAGTAGCTGTAGTTCAGTCAGCTAACAGGTCACGGGGCTCGCATACCACGGGCATTTTCTGTGCCGGCGTGCCGGAGCTCACAGAGTGTCCGCCATCTTCCGTGGGCATCAAGCCACGCCCCCCCAGTGTGTGTTCTTTGATGTGCATTAGTGACATGATGACATTTAAATGGTTGGTGTGCATTTTTTAAGCTCTGAGTTTTGACTGCACATCTACTGTTTAGGTCTCCGCTAGACAGGGAATGGGCTGTCTAGAAGAGACATGTTGTGTTTAATCTGTCTACTCACAGGCTTCCCATTTGCTCACTCCATTGACTGTATCATAATCTTTCTCGCCATTTGTCTTTGGCATGCATGGTCAGGCATCTTCTTGTGTTTAGCCCTCCCCCAGAGCATGGGCCAAATACTTGTAAACATCCACTGCTCCCATTTTTTACTACCATTTTAGGACCTTTTCGTGCTTTCACCAGCTCCATCTTCTCCCACTCACCCTCATGCCCCATCCACAGATCACCCCCTACCCCTCCCTCATCACTGCTTTTCTCTTTGTTGCTCCTTTCCATTTACTCCACCTCCTCCCTCCTATCTCTGCTTGCTCCCTCACTCTTCTTGGTGCTTGCCCCGTCCACAAATCCCTCCCTCTCCAACCTTGTCACTGCTGTAAATCCCCATTGTAGTCTGTTTCATCTAGCGGGTGGTGGTGTTCTGCATTTTAATGTCCTATTAGTCTATAGCTGTCATGCTGATTGGAGCATGTGGGCACAGCTGCTAATTCTTGGCCCACGTGTAGTCTGATTTTCCATATGTGTGGGTACTAGGTGTATGTGCTTGTTTACACCATATGTGGTCATTGTTCATAGCTACAAAATCAGACCTCAAGTGTATCAGGTATGAGTTATCACAGGGCATGTCAGGGCTTCTAAAGTACCTGTGTCTTCTGCTGTATTTGCATACCCACGTTTCTCCTGTGCAAACTGATTGAACTGTTCATGGCTCACCTTGTTGCTTCTCATTTCATAGCGTGGACACTTTCTTACTTTTCCTGCATTCACTGGTGAAGTATTTCCGTGCACCGTTGTTGCTTAACTTGAATTCTCTTCAAAGAAGCCAGGCTGAGTCCTAATGTCATTAAGGTCTGCCTGCCCCTCAGTGTCCATGTCAAAAGTAGACCTTTTAATGTAGTTGCCGATGAGATATATTACATCATGTTCACTACTGTAAGCCAGCCTAACACTGTGAATCTTGCTGGGTTTTTTGTGCAGTTTTATATAACGCCAACACCACCCGAAGGTAGTGGAGCACTTTACATTAGCACCAGTTATTTTTTTTGTGCAATTTTGTATAGCGCCAGTGGTATTGGAGCACTTTACACTAGCACCAGTTGCTTTACACAAGGACACATTAATTTTTGTAGGCAGGGGGAGATTAAGTGATTTGCCCAAATCAAGGATGTTAAGCTGACACCGAAACTCGAGTCTGCTTTCCCAGCTCCATAATCGGCAGCTGTGGCCCATACGCCACATCCTCTTATGAAAGGACGCCATTTAATTTCCCTAGCCTCGGCCTCAGTTCCACATTTTGTGATTACGGATGAACAGCACTTGTTTTTTGTTATTTTGCACAATCCAATGGTCTATCCTCGTCTTGCCATAGCATGAACATGAGCCAATTGTATTGGAGCATTTGAAGTGCTCACTAGTTACATTCCACAACTACAGATTCATTTTTGTCGCTGATCCTGATGCAATTAAGGTATTTTTTTTACCCCATCTTTGTTGCTTCCTCCCACGCTATCCTGTTGTTGCTTGCCCATCTCCCCATCCTCTCTCGCTTCCCTGCTTGCCCTGTCCCCCCATGACCTCCCTCTTCGCTACTGCTTTTATTTACTTTATGTTTTTGTACGATCTGATGGTATTGGAGCATTTTTCCATTCTCCATCTTGCCATAGTGCTAACACATGCTGATGGTATTGGAGCACTTTAATTGCTCACCAGTTACATTACACAATGACACATTCATTGCCAAATAGAGAGGGAAGCGTTGTTGATTTGCCCAGAATCACAAACTGTTCAGCAGACCCCAAGATTTGAACCTGGTACCTCAATTCCTCTGTCTGCAGCTCTGGCAGTTACGCCACATCCTCACTTTACTTCAATTCTCCTAAACAGTTTTTCACTATCACTTCCACATTTGTTGAGCAAGACCCTATCAACTCTGAACAAGCATTGTCAAAGCCAATAGAGCCCCGAAACGCATTATCAATGTGAATGTCTTTTAGCCATGTTGTCTTGCAGCACACGTACTGTTCAGCATGGCTGAAAGTCACTGAAAAATGTGCTATGATGTGGTCAGCACAGGCTACGTTTTATCCCTTTTTGCATTGGGGGGGCAGGACAATAAACTCAATATGGGGGATAAAGAGACTCAGTGTCGGCTTAACATCCAATGATTCTGAGCTTTCATTGAGAAGGCCATTAGCTTAGGCATTGCCGAGACCTAATGGCTTTGCCAATGCTTGTTTTACTATTGCTACTAGTATACTTTGAATAGGCTTGTGAACCGCCCCTTTCACCCCATTGCCTTTTTTTGACCATCGTTTTCAACTATTTGCTTGCATTTTTGATAATCACATTGTGATTCAGTCCAGTGGAATATTCACCTCCCAACTAAAGCTATTGGCTGTTTATGTGCGTTTTTCCAACTCACAAGTGTTTTAGCTGCAAAGAACGAGCTGTCTTGTCTTCAGGATCTGACATGGACTATTTGATAAACGCAAAAGTCATCTTGAAGAGAAGGCTTCCCACCCTGAACAGAGCACATTGCTTGCATGAACAAATATTTACTTCTAATTTCTTGCAAATTAGTAATTAGGAGCACCCAAATACTTTTCCTTAAAGTGTTTTATTGTGAAAGAACGCTACATAAAGTATCACAACTGGTAATGTATTCTCTAATGCATCTACACACTTTTATCGATGATACTTAAAGTAAGCAAATGTTTATTGTTGAAGCATTTAAGGATCCATCCTTCTGGGTGCTTTTGTTCATTGAAATGTGCTGCTTCTTCAAGGTGGGTGCATGCCAAGACCATAAAAAAAATCAGAAGGTGCAGCATTTAAAATAACCAACAACGTCTCAGAAGAATTCATTACCATGCATACTTTAACAAGCACTTTGAAGACCTGTAGCCTAATCTCAGTTGGGCCAGCATACATGCTTCTCGTAAGGCAACAAAAGGTCTTCTTCCCATATCCTCAATTTTCTTCTTTTCCATGTTTCCATTCACCTCCCTACTTTGCCGTTCCTTATCTCCACCTCCTCATATTTCATCTATCTTGCTCCAGTTTGATGTTGAGATACAGTCCCGCCCAAGCTGCAAATGTATGTTAAGGTCAAGTGTAGCGTTTTCTAAAAATTATTTATTTTTAGTCTCTATACACTCAGGGCCTTAATTAAAAAAAATTGGCATAGGGCAGCACCACAAGTCTTTTTATTGCACTACCATACGTCAATTTGCAAGGGCAGGAATGCACTGTATTTACAGGATACAGTGCATTCCTGTCCTTTCAGCTAGCGCAGGAGCACAATTCAGTGCCTAGCCCCGATGCAGATACCCTTGCACCATGGTTGGCAGGATTGTTTCTGTGCAGGAAAGGGCACCTTCCTCCACATAAATAATCCACAGCGGCTGCCACCTATCAAAAGAGGTAGGATGGCTGAGAGGGGTTTGGAGGGGGAAGAAATGAAAATAAAAAAATACTTACCTGCCGCTCTGCTCCCGCTGATGCTGCCGGCCACCTAGCTGCTCCTCTCATTGGGCTGGAAGGTGGTGGGCCCTCTAGGTACAAGCTCCCTACCCAATACAGACGCTGCTCTCAAGCATGAGAGTAGCACCAGGATTGGTCTGAGTGGCCTGGTTTGCCACTCAGACAGTGCATTGGAGACTGTGGCTTTTCTCCAACCCGGCTTTGGAGAAACATATGTGTGCATGCTGGTTTTGCCAGCCTAGGACGGCCGGCCAAACTGACATGGGCTCTTATAAGTGCCAACCACTCCTCCTCTATGCCATGACCCGACCCGCCCCACCCAACAGTAATTGCGATTTCGAACAGCGATAAATTAAATCATAATAACGTCATGTGGTTATCATTTTATTTATCATTTGCTGGCTTTGGGCTGGCTTTGAGCAGTGGGGCGATGATCCTCCGCTAGTAGGAATAGCCGCCCCTGTGTGCACCCCTCAAAAATCAGTTTGTTTATTTAAAGCACAGACTAATTCTAGCTGGCACCTGTCCTCCTTCAATTTGTATTTATATTCTTATTAGGAAGAATTAGCAGTGATCTAAAATAATTTAAAAAACAGTAACAGGTTCAGCCACAATTGCAGGGATTCAAATTCAGGACATACTATTTCAGATGCAAGCATTAAGCTCCTAAGCCATTCCCCCTTTTGTCTCTGCAGTTGCTCTTGAGTGTCTAAATGTGACCATTCCTTAGTGTATGTCTGCTGAATATGGTGAACATTTATGGCGATGGTTGCAATCTAGTGAGGTCCACTGCTCCACTGCTCCCTCTTTTGACCTGATTGAATGGATGATAAATTCAGTTACTTATTCTTATAATCCATCATCACTTTCTGCATGCCTATTGCCTGTGACCTCTGAATGCCCTCCTTCCTTTTGGTAAATAGATAGAAGGCAGTTGCAATACTGGAAGCAAAAGCAGCCCATCAATAAACAAACATTTCCGTTTTGTGAAAGCTACTTTCAGCCACACTGAATGGAGGTACATTAAGGTGCCTTAGATTGAAAATGGTCCAATGAAGAGCATTAACTGACAAATAAAGAATATACGCTGCATGCTTTTTTATAAAAACACTTCCTATAATTGTAATACAGTGACCAGTAGCACATAAAGTAGTCAGTGCGGCCTTTGAAGTTATATTCTTTGACACGTGACAACTGAAATGTGCATTCATTATTTGGCTTAAAGGGCTTCTCTTCATGTCAGTAATGTCTGCTTTTTGTGCAATTTGTGACTTAGCACTTCTCATTGGAAAGGACTTTTCTTCCACATGTTTGATAACGTCACAGTACTGAACTGTTTGTTTATTATTGAAAATGAGGAAATTTTGGTCTGCAGTGTGGCCTATAGATCAGGCAGAAAGTGTCCTATGTTAGAGACATGGTGAACTTGGCATTGAGTTGAAATGGTCAGTAGAGCAATGTAGATGGATGAAAAGGGCACATGCTTGCATCTTCACTACTACTGGTTTCTTTTGCTCGAACGTTAATTTTGACCTTTGGTTTTTGGGAATATTGTCCTTATTTTTAGGAATTAAATTAAATGGTAAGCTGCTATTGTGGAACCATGGTCCTCACTGTCACAGCAATATGTGAGCAATCAACATTACTCTTCTGATCAAGGCAGCACTAAAAAGCACAGGCATAACACCAGAGCTTACAATAAATTTGGTAATATTTAGGAGTGGGCAAAATATTCCATTCCGCTCGTGGAATTGGTGGAATTTTAGAGACTCCACATTAATTTTGGCCAAATTCTGCAAATCGCCACATGACAGAATTTTTTCTCTTGCGTGGCTCCAGAATGGTACGATCCTCTGGTGCACCGCGAGGTGCCGTTCACTTTGATTTTTCAATGCAGAACGCGCTCCCGGCGCTAAATCACAGTACGGGCAACAGAAAGTGTCTAGTTCAGCGGAGTGTATTTATTAAAGCACAGTCTGTTGTTTATCTTCAATGAGAATTTAAGCACCGTGATTTGACATTCATGTACATGTGATCAAGGCCACTGATGTGGCCGAAACGTGTCTGGTTTGGGAGTAAAAATTTGGCATCCACGCAAGTCTGAGTTGAAGGAACATTATAGGTAGGTGAATATGTAAGTGACAACATTAACGTTTTGAACTGAAAAAACGCAGACATTCACCAGTTATAATTAGCAGAGCAAACTATAACTTGGGCCCCTACCAGGCACTGCTTATGACCTCACATATTACATCACTCATGACATGTTCTATGACATCATTTGTCCCAAGGGAAATAAAGCTCCATGGGCAAATCATAAACACTCTATGGAAAATGCATGGGGATTTTGCACTTTGGGACCATCCTATTTTCTCTGCTCCCGCTTAATTGATCACCCTGAAAATTTGCATGCACAAACTGGTCAAAAAGTAGGATATTTTTAGAATGTTTTGTGGTGCTTTCCACCTAAAATTGAGAACTACCCAGAGTTCTCTGCTTCTTTTTTGCAAATATATATATATATGCAAAAAAGAAGCAGAGAACTCTGGGTAGTTCTCAATTTTAGGTGGCAAGCCGCTTCCGTATAGAGCACCCGCAACACCAGCGACACTATAGATCTGCTAGAACGCTTTTCCTATGGAACAGCTGACCTAACTATAACTACCCAGTGGGGACCACCACTGGGTATATATACACACACATATATCTATATATATATTCACTGAAAAAACCATAGGTTTGAGGGACGTTATAGTTAGAAATTAACATTTAAAAAACCTTTGAAATTCACTAAAAAAACATAGGTTTCAGGGACGTTATAGTTAGAAATTAGCATTTAAAAAACCTTACAAATTCACTGAAAAAACCACAGGTTTCAGGGATGTTATAGTTAGTTGGACATTTCACTCATACAAAACCAGAGAAATTCGACCGTTATAGTTAGTTGAGCTAACTATAACTCGCACCCCCGCAATGCACTGCTGATGACGTCACATATTACATCATTCATGACATGGTCAGTGACATCACTGATGACATCACTGATGAGATCTCAAATGACATCCTATTATTAATATTACCCCCGGCGAGGTGGCGGTCCCAGGGGGAGAAGATCCACATGTGCACCCCTCCAATTATAATTTATAAAATAATGCCTCTGGGACCTGGCTCACCCAGCGCCTCATAAATAAACAACCCCGGGGAACCGCGCTTGTTTTTTTTTCAGATTTTTCACCGGAGTCACGAATCCGTTGCGATTTCCACCCCCAATTTTTTTTTAATGCTTTTTTGCCCTGGCCCGATCCCAGGAGCACCCTAGAACCATGTCTAAGGGGTCACGGTATTCGTACCCTGCCCCCTTTTCTTTTTTTAAGGTTTTTTTGGCTGATGTCGAGTTCCAAGATGGCTGCCAATAATTCCGGGCTGAAGTGTTGGCAGCCAATCAAATATCAACACGAGGACTGTCGGATCCTCAGAGGATCCGTGCCCCTAGATATACACATTTTGGCCCCCCTCCCCAAAAAATAAAAAAAAAACGGAAAGGCCGGCCCCGGGGGATGGGGTCCCTGGGGCCATAAATGGCCTGAGGAGAGGGGCCACGCAGCCCCCTCCAAAGAAAAAAAAAACGAGGCCATGCCCCGGGGATGGGGTCCCCGGGGCCAATACAGGCCCAGGGAAGGGGGCCACGCGCCCCCTTCCCGTTTTTTTTAAAAATATTTAATTAAAAAAAGGGTAAGGCCCTGGGGGATGGGGTCCCCAGGGCATAAAAACTGGAAAAAGGAAGGGGGCCACAGTGCCCCCCTTCAGAGGACAAAAAAATAAAATAAAAAAAAAACGATCGGGCCCGCAGGCCCCGCCCCCTTCCTTCAGCACTCTGCAAACGCGCACCCTGGCGCGTTTGCAGATGGGGAAGTAATTCCCGTTCAATACTGAGGGTCCCTGAGGCCAACTAGCCCACCAGGAACCTCCAGTATGCGCCAGGGCTGCCTTGCATAGAGGTGTACAGAGGCCACGCCCTTTTTACACCTCTCTGCAACGCAGCTCTGTGGCGCTTAATGGAGGTAGCTGGTGGGCTAGTTGCACCCCAGGGACCCTCAGGATTTAAGGGGACTTAATCCCCCGACTTAAAACGCGCCACGGGCGCGTTTGCACAGTGGTGAAGGGAGGGGCGGGGCTTCAGGTGACATGTGTGCAAACAGGCCCCGTGGCGCGTTTTAAGATGGGGAATTAAATCCCCTTCAATCCTGAGGGTCTCTGGGGGCCAACTAGCCCAACAGGTACATCCAGAAAGCGCCACAGAGCTGCGTTGCAGAGAGGTGTAAAGGGGTGTGGCCTCTCTACACGTCTCTGCAACGCAGCCCCTGGCGCATACTGGAGGTTCCTGGTGGGCTAGTTGGCCCGTAGGGACCCACATGATTCAAAGGGACTTAATCCCCCAACTTAAAGTGCGCCACGGGCGCGTTTGCACAGATGTCACCTCAGGCCCCGCCCCCTCCCTTCACCATTGTGCAAATATTCTTCTAAAATCATCCGAAATACGAATTCCGATTTACTCACCTGTTATCAGGAGAGACCTCAGTGCTGCATCTTTCAGCCCAGTACTAATCCTGAAAAGTAATTTTAACCGTACTTACCAGTAACTTGAATTTCCTTCCATAGGATATCATTGCCTGCTTTTTGCTTAAAAAGTTTCTAAGTGTTGATTTTTGAAACATACAAATATTCCTCTAAAATCAGCCGAAATACGAATTCTGATTTACTCACCTGTTATCAGGAGAGACCTCAGTGCTGCATCTTTCAGCCCAGTACTAATCCTGAAAAGTAATTTTAACCGTACTTACCAGTAACTTGAATTTCCTTCCATAGGATATCATTGCCTGCTTTTTGCTGAAAAAGTTTCTAAGTGTTGATTTTTGAAACATACAAATATTCCTCTAAAATCAGCCGAAATCCGAATTCTGATTTACTCACCTGTTATCAGGAGAGACCTCAGTGCTGCATCTTTCAGTCCAGTACTGGTCCTGAAAAGTAATTTTAACCGTACTTACCAGTAACTTGAATTTCCTTCCATAGGCTAACATTGACTGGTTTCACTTGGAAATTCTTCTAAGTGTGGAGTTTTGGAACTTTAAATTATTCTTCTAAAATCAGCCGAAATACGAATTCCGATTTACTCACCTGTTATCAGGAGAGAACCCAGTGCTGCATCTTTTAGCCCAGCACTGACCCTGAAAAGTAATTTTAACCGTACTTACCAGTAACTTATCTTTTCTTCCATAGGAATCCATTGTCTGGTTTTCAGCAGAAAAGTTTCAAAGTGTCGATTTTCACAAACTACAAATATTCCTTAAAAATCGCCTGTATGACTTAAACGCATTTTTTCAACTGTTTACAGGAGATGCACCAGTGCTGGATCCAGGATCCAACACTGAGTAAGAAAAAGTAACGATAACAGTTTTTACCTGCTAAGTGAATTTCCTTCCATAGGATAACATTGGTGATTCTATGAGGAAAAGTTTCTAAGTGTCAACTTTTAAAATACAATAATATTCCTTAAAAATCACGACTGTAACCAAAACGCTTTTACTCAACTGTTTTACAGGAGATGTCCCAGGACTGAATCTAGGATCCAGTCCTGTGGTTAGAAAAAGTAATCCATAAAGTAACTAATTGCATTTAACTAGAAATTCACATTGAGCTGAATGTTGCATTGTGTTTGAAAATGTGTTGCCCATTGCAACAACTGTAACTACTGTACTTAAAAGTCTATTGCCTATGTGCTAAGTATTTAAACTAAAGTAATTCATTCTGAGAAAGTATTTTTTGTAATGTAATGTATAATGTAATTACAATGTAATTTAAAAAATAAAATATGTAAAAGAAACTGTTTCAAAAAATGTAGTAAATCAGTATGAAAAAATTAATATAAAAATTAATACATTTAAAAATGTCATTTAAAAAACCTTTGAAATTCACTGAAAAAACCGTAGGTTTCAGGCACGTTATAGTTACAAATTAGCATTTAAAAAACCTTTGAAATTCACTGAAAAAACCATAGGTTTCAGGTATGTTATAGTTACAAATTAGCATTTAAAAAACCTTTGAAATTCACTGAAAAAACCATAGGTTTTAGGGACAGTTATAGTTAGTTGGACATTTCACTCGTACAAAACCCGTGAAATTCCCCGTTATAGTTAGTTCAGCTAACTATAACTCGCGCCCGCAATGCACTGCTGATGACGTCACATATTACATCACTCATGACATGGTCAGTGACATCACTGATGACATCACTGATGACATCTCAAATGACATCACTGATGACATCATCCACGTGATAATCTGATGCAGCTCCTCACACCCTAATATAACCTTTGATACACCCAATCTAAATTACAGACTGCCATTCGCAAAACTATAGACACTCCAACACCAATAACTACATACCCACTCACTGATTCTTAGGTCTACACACACACATCCACTCACTCACCCGTACAGTCACTCATACTTATGGTCACTCAGTACAGGACTATCATATGCACTCTTACTCCTATATAGACACTCAAACACCACCACTCATCCATAGAGGTACTCACACACCTAGTCAGTCATGCAAATAATTAAACACACTGCCATTTACTCACCTATACAGTTATACACACACCAGCTCACTTAATCATACAAATACTAGCACACTGTTACGCTCTTATACAATCACTGATACAAGCACACACTCATCCATACAGCCACTATCACAATCACTCACTCTCGCTTATAGCTATTTATATACTCCAACACACATATATACTGCCTTTCACATATGTAGTTACTCACACATGTACCACTGGGACATACATTCACTCACTAACACACTCTTACACACACTTACCCACCCATACAGTCTATCACAGATGCACTCTTGAAACCATCCACCCAGTGAATCACCCACTCACACATCTATGCACAGTCGCACACACCCCATCCACACAAACACTCAGGCACCCATACAGATACTCATAGAACCAATCAATAACCCATATAGACACTCATGTAGCTATTCGCAAATCCATGCATCCACTTACACACCAACAGACGGATACAGACATTCACACAGTTTAGTCACTAACCCATGCATTCAGTAAGATACGTTTAATCACTCACTTGTAGAGTCAGTCACGCACGTACTAAATCATCCATTCAGACACTTATACACCCACTCATTCTTCAATACGCCTTTCCCTATATATATTAAACATATTTAAACTTTACAGAAACACACAGTCACTGGATGATGTCATCAGTGATGTCATTTGAGATGTCATCAGTGATGTCATCAGTGATGTCACTGACCATGTCATGAGTGATGTAATATGTGACGTCATCAGCAGTGCATTGCGGGCGCGAGTTATAGTTAGCTGAACTAACTATAACGGGGAATTTCACGGGTTTTGTACGAGTGAAATGTCCAACTAACTATAACTGTCCCTAAAACCTATGGTTTTTTCAGTGAATATATATATATATATATATATATATATATAAATATATATATTTTGCTTCAAGCCTCTGTAATGAACGCCCTGCAATCCACACTGCGTTCCAAGGGCAGACAGAAAAACGGCACAACAGAATCCTTTGCGACAAGGTGCTTTATTTAAGTTACATAAGCAACCAAACGTCATGGAGCCATAAACAAGCAAAGTGCATAACATCCAAAGCTGACCTACGCGTTTCGGCCGAAGCCTTCTACTGGGTCATATATATATGTTCGGAGGTTTCATTGGCAAAGTGGCGTGAAGTATTTCTAAGGGATTGAAATCCTCAGGACCGCCGCAAACCTAAGGGAGCTGAGGTACTGCTGGTAAACACAGTCCGTGACTTCACGGAGAGGCGTGCTCACCTGTGTCACGTCTCCGGGTTCGCTCACTGGAGGTAATTGTGGCTGGATGAAGGAGACCGGGACAGTGATTTTTGCCGTAATGTGTGCTGGGGCAAACAGACTTGCAGCTGAACGCGCTGGGTTATCTAATTGCCCATGTATACCACGGTAGTATGCAGAAACTCATGGCCAACAAGCGCTGATGTTCCAACTTCTAAACAAGTGCACTTTGGGAAATGCAGTCCGTACTGAGCACTACAAGATCGTACGCTTGCGAACTGTGTCAGCTGGGGTCCAACCAATGGAAATGGAGGAAAACATTTAAAACAGCAGTGAAAGTTAAGCTCAAGCATTAAGGCATTTGATAAAGGCTTGTCGCCGAAACGCGTTATGCGATCATTTTAAGTAAAGTTTCTGTCCTGGCTGGAATCCCCGCTGTGTCCCTGTGTTTTCTTGCAACAAGGAGGAAATTGTGGTATATATATATATATATTCACTGAAAAAACCATAGGTTTCAGGCACGTTATAGTTATAAATTAGCATTTAAAAAACCTTAGAAATTCACTTGAAAAACCATAGGTTTTAGGGACAGTTATAGTTAGTTGGACATTGCACTCGTACAAAACCCGTGAAATTCCCCCGTTATAGTTAGTTCAGCTTACTATAACGCGCGGCCCCACAATGCACTGCTGATGATGTCACATATTACATCACTCATGACATGGTCAGTGACATCACTGATGACATCACTGATGACATCTCAAATGGTAGCATTTTTTTTTATCGGCGGGATCCGCACACCCTAAGCGCATCCCACCGATTAAACAAAAAAATGCTTTTTTCTGCCCAGGGGGTCCTTGTGGGACCCCCTGAGCACACCTAGGGGTCAGGGTGTTTCTACCCTGCCCCTTTGTGCGTTTGCGCACTTGTTTCTGTGCCTCGGTTCTACCGAGGGACAAAGCGACTGCCAACACTTCCTGATTTGGAGTGTTGACAGCCAGTTGACAGCCAATTAGCATGCAGCTCGTGATCGGGACGGTGCGCGCAGGGAGCGCTCAGGGTGCGCTGATCCGACGCGGCCATAGATATATATGTGATTTTACTTGTGATTTTCTCAGGAACTACTGAACGGATTTACACCATTTAAGCAAAAGGCACGAGTCTGAACCAAGGGCTACCTCTTTGCCAAATTTGGTGTAATTCCGTTCAGCAGTTTGGGCTGTAGCCGCGATGAACGGTTCCTATGGAAAAATGAATGGGGAAAACACGTTTTGGGACCCCCCTTTTTTCTCGGCCCCCGCTTGACGCCCCAACAAGTTGAAAAATTTCGCGAAGATTCGTCAACCGGCGCCAACGTTATTTCAATAGAATGTTGCGGATTTCCTATGGAAAATAGGTCCTAACTAAAACTATCTACTGGCGACCGCCAGTAGATAATATATATATATATATATATGCAAAAAGGAAGCAGAGAACTCTGGGTAGTTCTCAAGTTTAGGTGAAAAACTGCTCCCGTATAGAGCACTCTCAACACCAGCGACACTCTAGATCTGCTCACCTCAAATGTCTGAAAATATAATCGATTGGGCACAATTGCATTCCATTTTCAAAGGTCTGTTTTGGCAGGCGATCTGGGTCCATATGCCCGTTTACACTAAACATCCCCTGTGAACCCAGATACTTCACAAATTCAGCATTGCAAGTTTTCTTACTACCACTGGTGTCATGTGTGGATCTGATCGAAGCTGCCAGGGGCTCTATGCCTAAGACAAAGAGGACCTCTCTGTCTGGTCCCTCGTTTCAGTGGGAAGGTTGTGGATACCTCCCCATGTACTTTAACCACAGTCATGGTTTCCATGTATAGCAGGGCCTCCAGCTACAAAAGCATGGGCCAGATCCTAAACGTTTTAAGACCAGAATAAGCTAAGGCCAGTGGATAGAATTGAATGCTTTCTCAGCATAAGTAAAAAATGAAAACTACCTTACCATGAACGTAGTTACACAAATAAATGTTTCTACACTATAACAATAAAGTGCTGCCCATAATCTGTAATTTTTAAGATTATTTATATGTCTATCAAACTTTTATTAAAAAATGCTATATTTGCGATAAACGCATTACCAAATACTACATGTTGCAATATTCAAACTCGTTGTGAACAACTACGTCATCGCGGGGGCTGGCATAGCCTCAAATGATAACAATTATTGGAGACAAAACAGAACACTCCTGAAACATATTTTCACATTCAACAAGAAATCTATAGTTTGATATCTTCCATATTGCAAATAGCATATATAATTCAATTAACCAATGGTATTCACAAGAAAAAAAAAGCTGCAACAGTATTATACTAGTAATTAATATAAGAAAAAAATACATATTCACTGAGAAAATGAAAGATTACTGGGATTCCAAACTTACAAAACAACGTTAAAAAACTTTACATAGTTAATTGAAAACATAAAAGGTTACATGTACGTCATAGTGACAAAATAGAACAAACAAGCCATTAAAGAAATCACTGAAAAAAACAAAGGACTCAGGGGCATTATAGTTACGAAATAGAATCTTATAAACCTTAGAAATTCACTTAAAAAACAAAAGGATAAAGAGATGTTATAGTTAGGAAATTGAATTAAAAAAACCATAGAAATTCACAGAAAAAAACAAAGATTACAGGGACATTATAGTTAGGAAAAAGAATTTAAAAAAAAAATAGAAACTTACTGAAAAAACCAAAGGTTAAGGAGGCGAGTTAGGTTAACATTTCACTTGTACAAAACCAGAGCAATTCAACAGTTATAGTTACCGGAGCTAACTATAACTTTCGCCCTCGCAATGCACTGCTTATGACCTCACATATTACATCACTCATGACATGGTCAGTGACAACACTGATGACATCACAGATGACATCTCAAATGACACCATTCATGACATCACTTATCACATTTCAAATGACATACACCATCAGGACATTGCAGGTTCCCTGCCTTCACGGGCACTGGCAGAGAGACCAGTGTTTGCTCGCACTAGGTGGGAGCATTTCTGAATCTCCCACCATGTGGAAGCGAAAACAAATTCTTCTCCCTGTGCGCAGGAGATTTAAAAATGTTCCCACTGTCTGAGAGCAGACTTTTGATCTGTTTCTCTGCTTCCATTGATGCGGACAGGGAACCAGATCATAATATTTCTCCCACCTGAATTATGCAGCATTAGTTGCAGTATATATACGAGTATATCGTGGGTGACCTGTGTGGGCACTATGGCACCCACCTTTCACAGTGCAGGCCCAGGGGGCTGGGGTACCCAGGGAGGTAAAAGGCTCAGTGAGAGGGGCCGCATGGATTTCCTCCCCTTTCATTTTAGTAATGGCCAATGTTCCCTCTAATTTATTTCTTGTATGTGTGGCAATGAAGGGTCTCTGTGCACTGCAGGCAAAGCTATGTACGCCGAAGGCTTGCAACATCTCACTATGCAAGCGATGCAGTGCATGAGCTACGAAATCAGTACATTATGCCACTTCAAATTAAATGTGAAAGGTGCATTTTGATTCACTCTTATTTGCATGCAATAATCCTAAATAGGGCAGACGTATTGTAAACTAACATGTTCATACCAGTTTCCCATGAGATTTACTCCACTAGTACCTGCATTACACAGGCACAGACATGATATAACTCAAATGTTTGTACCATTAAGTACTTTTACTTTTACTAATGTGGGAGAACATTCAAAAGAGGTGTCAGGTTTTCAAATGCCATGCATGACTAGCTGTTCAAGTCATGTTTGTTTCTTACCATTGCATAGCATGTATTTTTTCTACCACATTATAACAACAAGACTACAAACGCTAGAATGCAATGTGAAAAGAAGGTTTGAATGAGTTAGCTATGCCTCACATTGGGTATCAGGAGAAGAGTTAGCCATAGCCTGACATCGGACAGCAATAGATACTTGCCTCTGGTGACTGGAGCCCACGCATAGCTCTGAGTCATGTGAGAAGTGCGGCATAATGCATGTCATGGCCAGGAAGAAGTAGAAGGCGGAGCTCTTCATGGCACAAGTGTAGGATGACTGCCAGGTGCGTCACTGCTCCAGGTCATTCCAAGATACCCGGGCTCTGACCTCATTCTCAAACACTTTTGATAGAGATTCATCTGTGTCTGGCTCTAGGACCAGAGCCTTCTGTTTAGTTTCCCTGTCCCTCAATCTTCCCTGGTAATTCCCAGACAGTTTTCTGGTACAGACTTCCTCTTCCTCCTATCAGAATCTTGACTCTTTTCTCTCTACTCCCTGAGAGGTAGTCTAAGAGGCAATGGGGAATGAGTTATTTTGCTCTTTCACTTTAAGAATGTGACTTGTCTTCTGGCCTGTTACTTTGATGATCTTTAGGAAATTGCACAAATGTTTTTCCTGACCCTTCCTGATCAACTTTTGGACCATTTTGCAGAAGGGTTGCATGATGTTCAGGACACAGATAAAGAAAACTTCTTCTGCTTTGGCCTAGATACTGTGGAATGGGTGATGAGGTCCATGGGTCACTCTATTGCCAAGCATCACTATACATGGATGCACTCCACTGTCTGTTTGATGATGTCCAGTTTATTCTTTTGAGCCTTCCCTTTGAAGAGGCTCATGTTTTTTGGCAAAAAGGCTAACTTGCCCTTGGAGCATTTTAAACAGGGTCGCGCAATGGCCTACTCATTAGGCCTGCCTTCCCCTGCTCTTCGGTGCCACAGAAAACACTGTAAGTTCAGGTATTACTCCAAAGGTATACCATTTTTGCTGTGCAACCCCTCACAACATGTGCAGTAGCAGTCCAACTAGTTCTTTCCACAATACAGAAAACATGGCCTTTTCCAAGGGGCATCAATGACAGCCGCAAAGGCCTCCTCCTCTCCAGAACTTCAAAACCACTTTTGATTGCCTTTGAGGGAACAGATGCGGCCTGTAGTAGGGAGGATGCCCTTTCACTTGTATCAATAGCTGTCCATTACCATGGAACAATGGTTCCTCCAGAGTGTCAAGCAAGGCACACCCTTCCAGGACATGTCCTCTCCCTTTATGTGTTTCCTCCATCCCCTCAAAGGACCATGCCTTCACTCTCTTTATCACAATATAATGTCTTTTTCTTTGGCACTCTCAACACTTCGTAGCGGTAGGCAAGCTACTGGGGGATCGAGATAGATGCCTGGCTCTGGCTCACCTCGAGGTCGTCTTGGAACCTTAAGACTAAAATGAGGTGAGCTTTCATGTGGCATCTGCCTGCCACCCACACTCTAAGCTCGTGCACCAAGAATTACAGGCGAACATTCACCCTTGATGTAAAACAGGGGAGAAGATAAGATGCCCATCTAATGCTGGAATTGCACAATTTGAAACCCAAAAACCTTGGCTTCCTTGCTTGACCAAATTGTGTGATCTTAGGCAAATATTTAATTTAACTGTATCGAATTTCTTTTCATTATTACATATGAGAGGATCTTGGAATATGTAAGTTGAGGGTTTTTGCTGTCCTAAATAGACTATAATGTTGCTAAACCTATACGAATATAGGGTTGGTAGGTAGGTTGCCAGGTAGGTCGCTCCCCCACCACACAGCTCCGCCTGTGCTGTCCGCCCGCTGCTGCTGGTAAGCTCGCCCCTCCGCCTGTGGCCTCGGTGCCCGCATTTCTTGTGTTTTCTCTGTCCTTTTTGCCTTCTGTGCCCCCGCTGCCCCATTTGTACTGTGCCCGTATTTCTTGTGTTTTCTCGCTCGTTTTTGCCTTCTGTGCCCCTGCTGCCCCATTTGTACTGTGCCCGTATTTCTTGTGTTTTCTCGCTCCTTTTTGCCTTCTGTGCCCCCGCTGCCCCATTTGTACTGTGCCCGTATTTCTTGTGTTTTCTCGCTCCTTTTTGCCTTCTGTGCCCCCGCTGCCCCATTTGTACTGTGCCCGTATTTCTTGTGTTTTCTCGCTCCTTTTTGCCTTCTGTGCCCCCGCTGCCCCATTTGTACTGTGCCCGTATTTCTTGTGTTTTCTCGCTCCTTTTGCCTTCTGTGCCCCCGCTGCCCCATTTGTACTGTGCCCGTATTTCTTGTGTTTTCTCGCTCCTTTTTGCCTTCTGTGCCCCTCGCTGCCTCTCTCCATTCCCACCGCTGCGTCCCCTGCGGCCCCGCCCCCCTGACTGCCCATTCGCTGCCCCTGCCTCCCAGCTGCTCCTCCCTACCACCTCCCCATATATGGCGGCCGCTGCGCGGTGAGGAGAGCGACCCTTGACCTTGCCAGGTAGGTCGCTCCCCACCACACAGCTCCGCCTGTGCTGTCCGCCCGCTGCTGCTGGTAAGCTCGCCCCTCCGCCTGTGGCCTCGGTGCCCGCATTTCTTGTGTTTTCTCTGTCCTTTTTGCCTTCTGTGCCCCCGCTGCCCCATTTGTACTGTGCCCGTATTTCTTGTGTTTTCTCGCTCCTTTTTGCCTTCTGTGCCCCGCTGCCCCATTTGTACTGTGCCCGTATTTCTTGTGTTTTCTCGCTCCTTTTTGCCTTCTGTGCCCCCGCTGCCCCATTTGTACTGTGCCCGTATTTCTTGTGTTTTCTCGCTCCTTTTTGCCTTCTGTGCCCCCGCAGCCCCATTTGTACTGTGCCCGTATTTCTTGTGTTTTCTCGCTCCTTTTTGCCTTCTGTGCCCCCGCTGCCCCATTTGTACTGTGCCCGTATTTCTTGTGTTTTCTCGCTCCTTTTTGCATTCTGTGCCCCCGCTGCCCCATTTGTACTGTGCCCGTATTTCTTGTGTTTTCTCGCTCCTTTTTGCCTTCTGTGCCCCCGCTGCCCCATTTGTACTGTGCCCGTATTTCTTGTGTTTTCTCGCTCCTTTTGCCTTCTGTGCCCCCGCTGCCCCATTTGTACTGTGCCCGTATTTCTTGTGTTTTCTCGCTCCTTTTTGCCTTCTGTGCCCCCGCTGCCCCATTTGTACTGTGCCCGTATTTCTTGTGTTTTCTCGCTCCTTTTGCCTTCTGTGCCCCCGCTGCCCCATTTGTACTGTGCCCGTATTTCTTGTGTTTTCTCGCTCCTTTTGCCTTCTGTGCCCCCGCTGCCCCATTTGTACTGTGCCCGTATTTCTTGTGTTTTCTCGCTCCTTTTGCCTTCTGTGCCCCCGCTGCCCCATTTGTACTGTGCCCGTATTTCTTGTGTTTTCTCGCTCCTTTTTGCCTTCTGTGCCCCTCGCTGCCTCTCTCCATTCCCGCCGCTGCGTCCCCTGCGGCCCCGCCCCCTGACTGCCCATTCGCTGCCCCTGCCTCCCAGCTGCTCCTCCCTCCCACCTCCCCATATATGGCGGCCGCTGCGCGGTGAGGAGAGCGACCCTTGACCTTGCCAGGTAGGTCTCTCCCCACCACACAGCTCCGCCTGTGCTGTCCGCCCGCTGCTGCTGGTAGCTCGCCCCTCCGCCTGTGGCCTCGGTGCCCGCATTTCTTGTGTTTTCTCTGTCCTTTTTGCCTTCTGTGCCCCCGCTGCCCCATTTGTACTGTGCCCGTATTTCTTGTGTTTTCTCGCTCCTTTTTGCCTTCTGTGCCCCCGCTGCCCCATTTGTACTGTGCCCGTATTTCTTGTGTTTTCTCGCTCCTTTTGCCTTCTGTGCCCCCGCTGCCCCATTTGTAGTGTGCCCATATTTCTTGTGTTTTCTCGCTCCTTTTGCCTTCTGTGCCCCCGCTGCCCCATTTGTACTGTGCCTGTATTTCTTGTGTTTTCTCGCTCCTTTTTGCCTTCTGTGCCCCCGCTGCCCCATTTGTACTGTGCCCGTATTTCTTGTGTTTTCTCGCTCCTTTTTGCCTTCTGTGCCCCGCTGCCCCATTTGTACTGTGCCCGTATTTCTTGTGTTTTCTCGCTCCTTTTTGCCTTCTGTGCCCTCGCTGCCTCTCTCCATTCCCGCCGCTGCGTCCCTGCGGCCCCACCCCCTGACTGCCCATTCGCTGCCCCTGCCTCCCAGCTGCTCCTCCCTCCCACCTCCCCATATATGGCGGCCGCTGCGCTGTGAGGAGAGCGACCCTTGACCTTGCCAGGTAGGTCGCTCCCCACCACACAGCTCCGCCTGTGCTGTCCGCCCGCTGCTGCTGGTAGCTCGCCCCTCCGCCTGTGGCCTCGGTGCCCGCATTTCTTGTGTTTTCTCTGTCCTTTTTGCCTTCTGTGCCCCCGCTGCCCCATTTGTACTGTGCCCGTATTTCTTGTGTTTTCTCGCTCCTTTTGCCTTCTGTGCCCCCGCTGCCCCATTTGTACTGTGCCCGTATTTCTTGTGTTTTCTCGCTCCTTTTTGCCTTCTGTGCCCCTCGCTGCCTCTCTCCATTCCCACCGCTTCGTCCCCTGCGGCCCCGCCCCTGACTGCCCATTCGCTGCCCCTGCCTCCCAGCTGCTCCTCCCTCCCACCTCCCCATATATGGCGGCCGCTGCACGGTGAGGAGAGCGACCCTTGACCTTGCCAGGTAGGTCGCTCCCCACCACACAGCTCCGCCTGTGCTGTCCGCCCGCTGCTGCTGGTAAGCTCGCCCCTCCGCCTGTGGCCTTGGTGCCCGCATTTCTTGTGTTTTCTCTGTCCTTTTTGCCTTCTGTGCCCCCGCTGCCCCATTTGTACTGTGCCTGTATTTCTTGTGTTTTCTCGCTCCTTTTTGCCTTCTGTGCCCCGCTGCCCCATTTGTACTGTGCCCGTATTTCTTGTGTTTTCTCGCTCCTTTTGCCTTCTGTGCCCCAGCTGCCCCATTTGTACTGTGCCCGTATTTCTTGTGTTTTCTCGCTCCTTTTTGCCTTCTGTGCCCCCGCAGCCCCATTTGTACTGTGCCCGTATTTCTTGTGTTTTCTCGCTCCTTTTGCCTTCTGTGCCCCGCTGCCCCATTTGTACTGTGCCCGTATTTCTTGTGTTTTCTCGCTCCTTTTTGCATTCTGTGCCCCGCTGCCCCATTTGTACTGTGCCCGTATTTCTTGTGTTTTCTCGCTCCTTTTTGCCTTCTGTGCCCCGCTGCCCCATTTGTACTGTGCCCGTATTTCTTGTGTTTTCTCGCTCCTTTTTGCCTTCTGTGCCCCCGCTGCCCCATTTGTACTGTGCCCGTATTTCTTGTGTTTTCTCGCTCCTTTTTGCCTTCTGTGCCCCCGCTGCCCCATTTGTACTGTGCCCGTATTTCTTGTGTTTTCTCGCTCCTTTTTGCCTTCTGTGCCCCCGCTGCCCCATTTGTACTGTGCCCGTATTTCTTGTGTTTTCTCGCTCCTTTTTGCCTTCTGTGCCCCCGCTGCCCCATTTGTACTGTGCCCGTATTTCTTGTGTTTTCTCGCTCCTTTTTGCCTTCTGTGCCCCCGCTGCCCCATTTGTACTGTGCCCGTATTTCTTGTGTTTTCTCGCTCCTTTTTGCCTTCTGTGCCCCCGCTGCCCCATTTGTACTGTGCCCGTATTTCTTGTGTTTTCTCGCTCCTTTTTGCCTTCTGTGCCCCCGCTGCCCCATTTGTACTGTGCCCGTATTTCTTGTGTTTTCTCGCTCCTTTTGCCTTCTGTGCCCCTCGCTGCCTCTCTCCATTCCCGCCGCTGCGTCCCTGCGGCCCCGCCCCCTGACTGCCCATTCGCTGCCCCTGCCTCCCAGCTGCTCCTCCCTCCCACCTCCCCATATATGGCGGCCGCTGCGCGGTGAGGAGAGCGACCCTTGACCTTGCCAGGTAGGTCTCTCCCCACCACACAGCTCCGCCTGTGCTGTCCGCCCGCTGCTGCTGGTAAGCTCGCCCCTCCGCCTGTGGCCTCGGTGCCCGCATTTCTTGTGTTTTCTCTGTCCTTTTTGCCTTCTGTGCCCCCGCTGCCCCATTTGTACTGTGCCCGTATTTCTTGTGTTTTCTCGCTCCTTTTTGCCTTCTGTGCCCCCGCTGCCCCATTTGTACTGTGCCCGTATTTCTTGTGTTTTCTCGCTCCTTTTTGCCTTCTGTGCCCCCGCTGCCCCATTTGTAGTGTGCCCATATTTCTTGTGTTTTCTCGCTCCTTTTGCCTTCTGTGCCCCCGCTGCCCCATTTGTACTGTGCCCGTATTTCTTGTGTTTTCTCGCTCCTTTTTGCCTTCTGTGCCCCCGCTGCCCCATTTGTACTGTGCCCGTATTTCTTGTGTTTTCTCGCTCCTTTTTGCCTTCTGTGCCCCGCTGCCCCATTTGTACTGTGCCCGTATTTCTTGTGTTTTCTCGCTCCTTTTTGCCTTCTGTGCCCCCGCTGCCCCATTTGTACTGTGCCCGTATTTCTTGTGTTTTCTCGCTCCTTTTGCCTTCTGTGCCCCTCGCTGCCTCTCTCCATTCCCGCCGCTGCGTCCCTGCGGCCCCACCCCCTGACTGCCCATTCGCTGCCCCTGCCTCCCAGCTGCTCCTCCCTCCCACCTCCCCATATATGGCGGCCGCTGCGCGGTGAGGAGAGCGACCCTTGACCTTGCCAGGTAGGTCGCTCCCCCACCACACAGCTCCGCCTGTGCTGTCCGCCCGCTGCTGCTGGTGAGCTCGCCCCTCCGCCTGTGGCCTCGGTGCCCGCATTTCTTGTGTTTTCTCTGTCCTTTTTGCCTTCTGTGCCCCCGCTGCCCCATTTGTACTGTGCCCGTATTTCTTGTGTTTTCTCGCTCCTTTTGCCTTCTGTGCCCCCGCTGCCCCATTTGTACTGTGCCCGTATTTCTTGTGTTTTCTCGCTCCTTTTTGCCTTCTGTGCCCCTCGCTGCCTCTCTCCATTCCCACCGCTTCGTCCCCTGCGGCCCCGCCCCCCTGACTGCCCATTCGCTGCCCCTGCCTCCCAGCTGCTCCTCCCTCCCACCTCCCCATATATGGCGGCCGCTGCACGGTGAGGAGAGCGACCCTTGACCTTGCCAGGTAGGTCGCTCCCCCACCACACAGCTCCGCCTGTGCTGTCCGCCCGCTGCTGCTGGTAAGCTCGCCCCTCCGCCTGTGGCCTTGGTGCCCGCATTTCTTGTGTTTTCTCTGTCCTTTTTGCCTTCTGTGCCCCCGCTGCCCCATTTGTACTGTGCCTGTATTTCTTGTGTTTTCTCGCTCCTTTTTGCCTTCTGTGCCCCGCTGCCCCATTTGTACTGTGCCCGTATTTCTTGTGTTTTCTCGCTCCTTTTTGCCTTCTGTGCCCCTGCTGCCCCATTTGTAGTGTGCCCGTATTTCTTGTGTTTTCTCGCTCCTTTTTGCCTTCTGTGCCCCCGCTGCCCCATTTGTACTGTGCCCGTATTTCTTGTGTTTTCTCGCTCCTTTTTGCCTTCTGTGCCCCCGCTGCCCCATTTGTACTGTGCCCGTATTTCTTGTGTTTTCTCGCTCCTTTTTGCCTTCTGTGCCCCCGCTGCCCCATTTGTACTGTGCCCGTATTTCTTGTGTTTTCTCGCTCCTCTTTGCCTTCTGTGCCCCCGCTGCCCCATTTGTACTGTGCCCGTATTTCTTGTGTTTTCTCGCTCCTTTTTGCCTTCTGTGCCCCCGCTGCCCCATTTGTACTGTGCCCGTATTTCTTGTGTTTTCTCGCTCCTTTTTGCCTTCTGTGCCCCCGCAGCCCCATATGTACTGTGCCCATATTTCTTGTGTTTTCTCGCTCCTTTTTGCCTTCTGTGCCCCTCGCTGCCTCTCTCCATTACCGCCGCTGCGTCCCTGCGGCCCCGCCCCCTGACTGCCCATTCGCTGCCCCTGCCTCCCAGCTGCTCCTCCCTCCCACCTCCCCATATATGGCGGCCGCTGTGCGGTGAGGAGAGCGACCTTTGACCTTGCCAGGTAGTTCGCTCCCCACCACACAGCTCCGCCTGTGCTGTTCGCCCGCTGCTGCTGGTAAGCTCGCCCCTCCACCTGTGGCCTCGGTGCCCGCATTTCTTGTGTTTTCTCTGTCCTTTTTGCCTTCTGTGCCCCCGCTGCCCCATTTGTACTGTGCCTGTATTTCTTGTGTTTTCTCGCTCCTTTTTGCCTTCTGTGCCCCCGCTGCCCCATTTGTACTGTGCCCGTATTTCTTGTGTTTTCTCGCTCCTTTTGCCTTCTGTGCCCCCGCTGCCCCATTTGTACTGTGCCCGTATTTCTTGTGTTTTCTCGCTCCTTTTGCCTTCTGTGCCCCGCAGCCCCATTTGTACTGTGCCCGTATTTCTTGTGTTTTCTCGCTCCTTTTGCCTTCTGTGCCCCCGCTGCCCCATTTGTACTGTGCCCGTATTTCTTGTGTTTTCTCGCTCCTTTTGCCTTCTGTGCCCCCGCTGCCCCATTTGTACTGTACCCGTATTTCTTGTGTTTTCTCGCTCCTTTTGCCTTCTGTGCCCCCGCTGCCCCATTTGTACTGTGCCCGTATTTCTTGTGTTTTCTCGCTCCTTTTTGCCTTCTGTGCCCCCGCTGCCCCATTTGTACTGTGCCCGTATTTCTTGTGTTTTCTCGCTCCTTTTTGCCTTCTGTGCCCCCGCTGCCCCATTTGTACTGTGCCCGTATTTCTTGTGTTTTCTCGCTCCTTTTTGCCTTCTGTGCCCCTCGCTGCCTCTCTCCATTCCCACCGCTGCGTCCCCTGCGGCCCCGCCCCCCTGACTGCCCATTCACTGCCCCTGCCTCCCAGCTGCTCCTCCCTCCAACCTCCCCATATATGGCGGCCGCTGCGCGGTGAGGAGAGCGACCCTTGACCTTGCCAGGTAGGTCGCACCCCCACCACACAGCTCCGCCTGTGCTGTCCGCCCGCTGCTGCTGGTAAGCTCGCCCCTCCGCCTGTGGCCTTGGTGCCCGCATTTCTTGTGTTTTCTCTGTCCTTTTTGCCTTCTGTGCCCCCGCTGCCCCATTTGTACTGTGCCTGTATTTCTTGTGTTTTCTCGCTCCTTTTTGCCTTCTGTGCCCCGCTGCCCCATTTGTACTGTGCCCGTATTTCTTGTGTTTTCTCGCTCCTTTTTGCCTTCTGTGCCCCCGCTGCCCCATTTGTAGTGTGCCCGTATTTCTTGTGTTTTCTCGCTCCTTTTTGCCTTCTGTGCCCCCGCTGCCCCATTTGTACTGTGCCCGTATTTCTTGTGTTTTCTCGCTCCTTTTTGCCTTCTGTGCCCCCGCTGCCCCATTTGTACTGTGCCCGTATTTCTTGTGTTTTCTCGCTCCTTTTTGCCTTCTGTGCCCCCGCTGCCCCATTTGTACTGTGCCCGTATTTCTTGTGTTTTCTCGCTCCTTTTTGCCTTCTGTGCCCCCGCTGCCCCATTTGTACTGTGCCCGTATTTCTTGTGTTTTCTCGCTCCTTTTGCCTTCTGTGCCCCCGCTGCCCCATTTGTACTGTGCCCGTATTTCTTGTGTTTTCTCGCTCCTCTTTGCCTTCTGTGCCCCCGCTGCCCCATTTGTACTGTGCCCGTATTTCTTGTGTTTTCTCGCTCCTTTTTGCCTTCTGTGCCCCCGCTGCCCCATTTGTACTGTGCCCGTATTTCTTGTGTTTTCTCGCTCCTTTTTGCCTTCTGTGCCCCCGCAGCCCCATATGTACTGTGCCCGTATTTCTTGTGTTTTCTCGCTCCTTTTTGCCTTCTGTGCCCCTCGCTGCCTCTCTCCATTCCCGCCGCTGCGTTCCCTGCGGCCCTGCCCCCCTGACTGCCCATTCGCTGCCCCTGCCTCCCAGCTGCTCCTCCCTCCCACCTCCCCATATATGGCGGCCGCTGCGCGGTGAGGAGAGCGACCCTTGACCTTGCCAGGTAGGTCGCTCCCCCACCACACAGCTCCACCTGTGCTGTCCGCCCGCTGCTGCTGGTAAGCTCGCCCCTCCACCTGTGGCCTCGGTGCCCGCATTTCTTGTGTTTTCTCTGTCCTTTTTGCCTTCTGTGCCCCCGCTGCCCCATTTGTACTGTGCCCGTATTTCTTGTGTTTTCTCGCTCCTTTTTGCCTTCTGTGCCCCCGCAGCCCCATATGTACTGTGCCCGTATTTCTTGTGTTTTCTCGCTCCTTTTTGCCTTCTGTGCCCTCGCTGCCTCTCTCCATTACCGCCGCTGCGTCCCTGCGGCCCCGCCCCCTGACTGCCCATTCGCTGCCCCTGCCTCCCAGCTGCTCCTCCCTCCCACCTCCCCATATATGGCGGCCGCTGCGCGGTGAGGAGAGCGACCTTTGACCTTGCCAGGTAGTTCGCTCCCCCACCACACAGCTCCGCCTGTGCTGTTCGCCCGCTGCTGCTGGTAAGCTCGCCCCTCCAACTGTGGCCTCGGTGCCCGCATTTCTTGTGTTTTCTCTGTCCTTTTTGCCTTCTGTGCCCCCGCTGCCCCATTTGTACTGTGCCTGTATTTCTTGTGTTTTCTCGCTCCTTTTTGCCTTCTGTGCCCCCGCTGCCCCATTTGTACTGTGCCCGTATTTCTTGTGTTTTCTCGCTCCTTTTTGCCTTCTGTGCCCCCGCTGCCCCATTTGTACTGTGCCCGTATTTCTTGTGTTTTCTCGCTCCTTTTGCCTTCTGTGCCCCGCAGCCCCATTTGTACTGTGCCCGTATTTCTTGTGTTTTCTCGCTCCTTTTTGCCTTCTGTGCCCCCGCTGCCCCATTTGTACTGTGCCCGTATTTCTTGTGTTTTCTCGCTCCTTTTGCCTTCTGTGCCCCCGCTGCCCCATTTGTACTGTACCCGTATTTCTTGTGTTTTCTCGCTCCTTTTGCCTTCTGTGCCCCCGCTGCCCCATTTGTACTGTGCCCGTATTTCTTGTGTTTTCTCGCTCCTTTTTGCCATCTGTGCCCCCGCTGCCCCATTTGTACTGTGCCCGTATTTCTTGTGTTTTCTCGCTCCTCTTTGCCTTCTGTGCCCCCGCTGCCCCATTTGTACTGTGCCCGTATTTCTTGTGTTTTCTCGCTCCTTTTTGCCTTCTGTGCCCCCGCTGCCCCATTTGTACTGTGCCCGTATTTCTTGTGTTTTCTCGCTCCTTTTTGCCTTCTGTGCCCCCGCTGCCCCATTTGTACTGTGCCCGTATTTCTTGTGTTTTCTCGCTCCTTTTTGCCTTCTGTGACCCCGCTGCCCCATTTGTACTGTGCCCGTATTTCTTGTGTTTTCTCGCTCCTTTTTGCCTTCTGTGCCCCCGCTGCCCCATTTGTACTGTGCCCGTATTTCTTGTGTTTTCTCGCTCCTCTTTGCCTTCTGTGCCCCCGCTGCCCCATTTGTACTGTGCCCGTATTTCTTGTGTTTTCTCGCTCCTTTTTGCCTTCTGTGCCCCCGCTGCCCCATTTGTACTGTGCCCGTATTTCTTGTGTTTTCTCGCTCCTTTTTGCCTTCTGTGCCCCCGCTGCCCCATTTGTACTGTGCCCGTATTTCTTGTGTTTTCTCGCTCCTTTTTGCCTTCTGTGCCCCCGCTGCCCCATTTGTACTGTGCCCGTATTTCTTGTGTTTTCTCGCTCCTCTTTGCCTTCTGTGCCCCCGCTGCCCCATTTGTACTGTGCCCGTATTTCTTGTGTTTTCTCGCTCCTTTTTGCCTTCTGTGCCCCCGCTGCCCCATTTGTACTGTGCCCGTATTTCTTGTGTTTTCTCGCGCCTTTTTGCCTTCTGTGCCCCCGCAGCCCCATATGTACTGTGCCCGTATTTCTTGTGTTTTCTCGCTCCTTTTGCCTTCTGTGCCCCTCGCTGCCTCTCTCCATTCCCCGCCGCTGCGTTCCCTGCGGCCCTGCCCCCTGACTGCCCATTCGCTGCCCCTGCCTCCCAGCTGCTCCTCCCTCCCACCTCCCCATATATGGCGGCCGCTGCGCGGTGAGGAGAGCGACCCTTGACCTTGCCAGGTAGGTCGCTCCCCACCACACAGCTCCACCTGTGCTGTCCGCCCGCTGCTGCTGGTAGGCTCGCCCCTCCGCCTGTGGCCTCGGTGCCCGCATTTCTTGTGTTTTCTCTGTCCTTTTTGCCTTCTGTGCCCCCGCTGCCCCATTTGTACTGTGCCCGTATTTCTTCTGTTTTCTCGCTCCTTTTGCCTTCTGTGCCCCCGCAGCCCCATATGTACTGTGCCCGTATTTCTTGTGTTTTCTCGCTCCTTTTTGCCTTCTGTGCCCCTCGCTGCCTCTCTCCATTACCGCCGCTGCGTCCCCTGCGGCCCCGCCCCCTGACTGCCCATTCGCTGCCCCTGCCTCCCAGCTGCTCCTCCCTCCCACCTCCCCATATATGGCGGCCGCTGCGCGGTGAGGAGAGCGACCCTTGACCTTGCCAGGTAGTTCGCTCCCCACCACACAGCTCCGCCTGTGCTGTTCGCCCGCTGCTGCTGGTAAGCTCTCCCCTCCAACTGTGGCCTCGGTGCCCGCATTTCTTGTGTTTTCTCTGTCCTTTTTGCCTTCTGTGCCCCCGCTGCCCCATTTGTACTGTGCCTGTATTTCTTGTGTTTTCTCGCTCCTTTTTGCCTTCTGTGCCCCCGCTGCCCCATTTGTACTGTGCCCGTATTTCTTGTGTTTTCTCGCTCCTTTTGCCTTCTGTGCCCCGCTGCCCCATTTGTACTGTGCCCGTATTTCTTGTGTTTTCTCGCTCCTTTTTGCCTTCTGTGCCCCTGCTGCCCCATTTGTAGTGTGCCCGTATTTCTTGTGTTTTCTCGCTCCTTTTTGCCTTCTGTGCCCCCGCTGCCCCATTTGTACTGTGCCCGTATTTCTTGTGTTTTCTCGCTCCTTTTTGCCTTCTGTGCCCCCGCTGCCCCATTTGTACTGTGCCCGTATTTCTTGTGTTTTCTCGCTCCTTTTTGCCTTCTGTGCCCCCGCTGCCCCATTTGTACTGTGCCCGTATTTCTTGTGTTTTCTCGCTCCTTTTTGCCTTCTGTGCCCCCGCTGCCCCATTTGTACTGTGCCCGTATTTCTTGTGTTTTCTCGCTCCTTTTTGCCTTCTGTGCCCCCGCTGCCCCATTTGTACTGTGCCCGTATTTCTTGTGTTTTCTCGCTCCTCTTTGCCTTCTGTGCCCCCGCTGCCCCATTTGTACTGTGCCCGTATTTCTTGTGTTTTCTCGCTCCTTTTTGCCTTCTGTGCCCCCGCTGCCCCATTTGTACTGTGCCCGTATTTCTTGTGTTTTCTCGCTCCTTTTGCCTTCTGTGCCCCCGCAGCCCCATATGTACTGTGCCCATATTTCTTGGGTTTTCTCGCTCCTTTTGCCTTCTGTGCCCCTCGCTGCCTCTCTCCATTACCGCCGCTGCGTCCCTGCGGCCCCGCCCCCTGACTGCCCATTCGCTGCCCCTGCCTCCCAGCTGCTCCTCCCTCCCACCTCCCCATATATGGCGGCCGCTGTGCGGTGAGGAGAGCGACCTTTGACCTTGCCAGGTAGTTCGCTCCCCCACCACACAGCTCCGCCTGTGCTGTTCGCCCGCTGCTGCTGGTAAGCTCGCCCCTCCACCTGTGGCCTCGGTGCCCGCATTTCTTGTGTTTTCTCTGTCCTTTTTGCCTTCTGTGCCCCCGCTGCCCCATTTGTACTGTGCCTGTATTTCTTGTGTTTTCTCGCTCCTTTTTGCCTTCTGTGCCCCCGCTGCCCCATTTGTACTGTGCCCGTATTTCTTGTGTTTTCTCGCTCCTTTTGCCTTCTGTGCCCCCGCTGCCCCATTTGTACTGTGCCCGTATTTCTTGTGTTTTCTCGCTCCTTTTGCCTTCTGTGCCCCGCAGCCCCATTTGTACTGTGCCCGTATTTCTTGTGTTTTCTCGCTCCTTTTTGCCTTCTGTGCCCCCGCTGCCCCATTTGTACTGTGCCCGTATTTCTTGTGTTTTCTCGCTCCTTTTTGCCTTCTGTGCCCCCGCTGCCCCATTTGTACTGTACCCGTATTTCTTGTGTTTTCTCGCTCCTTTTTGCCTTCTGTGCCCCCGCTGCCCCATTTGTACTGTGCCCGTATTTCTTGTGTTTTCTCGCTCCTTTTTGCCTTCTGTGCCCCCGCTGCCCCATTTGTACTGTGCCCGTATTTCTTGTGTTTTCTCGCTCCTTTTTGCCTTCTGTGCCCCCGCTGCCCCATTTGTACTGTGCCCGTATTTCTTGTGTTTTCTCGCTCCTTTTTGCCTTCTGTGCCCTCGCTGCCTCTCTCCATTCCCACCGCTGCGTCCCCTGCGGCCCCGCCCCTGACTGCCCATTCACTGCCCCTGCCTCCCAGCTGCTCCTCCCTCCCACCTCCCCATATATGGCGGCCGCTGCGCGGTGAGGAGAGCGACCCTTGACCTTGCCAGGTAGGTCGCTCCCCACCACACAGCTCCGCCTGTGCTGTCCGCCCCGCTGCTGCTGGTAAGCTCGCCCCTCCGCCTGTGGCCTTGGTGCCCGCATTTCTTGTGTTTTCTCTGTCCTTTTTGCCTTCTGTGCCCCCGCTGCCCCATTTGTACTGTGCCTGTATTTCTTGTGTTTTCTCGCTCCTTTTTGCCTTCTGTGCCCCGCTGCCCCATTTGTACTGTGCCCGTATTTCTTGTGTTTTCTCGCTCCTTTTTGCCTTCTGTGCCCCCGCTGCCCCATTTGTAGTGTGCCCGTATTTCTTGTGTTTTCTCGCTCCTTTTTGCCTTCTGTGCCCCCGCTGCCCCATTTGTACTGTGCCCGTATTTCTTGTGTTTTCTCGCTCCTTTTGCCTTCTGTGCCCCGCTGCCCCATTTGTACTGTGCCCGTATTTCTTGTGTTTTCTCGCTCCTTTTGCCTTCTGTGCCCCGCTGCCCCATTTGTACTGTGCCCGTATTTCTTGTGTTTTCTCGCTCCTTTTTGCCTTCTGTGCCCCCGCTGCCCCATTTGTACTGTGCCCGTATTTCTTGTGTTTTCTCGCTCCTTTTTGCCTTCTGTGCCCCCGCTGCCCCATTTGTACTGTGCCCGTATTTCTTGTGTTTTCTCGCTCCTCTTTGCCTTCTGTGCCCCCGCTGCCCCATTTGTACTGTGCCCGTATTTCTTGTGTTTTCTCGCTCCTTTTGCCTTCTGTGCCCCCGCTGCCCCATTTGTACTGTGCCCGTATTTCTTGTGTTTTCTCGCTCCTTTTTGCCTTCTGTGCCCCCGCAGCCCCATATGTACTGTGCCCGTATTTCTTGTGTTTTCTCGCTCCTTTTTGCCTTCTGTGCCCCTCGCTGCCTCTCTCCATTCCCGCCGCTGCGTTCCCTGCGGCCCTGCCCCCTGACTGCCCATTCGCTGCCCCTGCCTCCCAGCTGCTCCTCCCTCCCACCTCCCCATATATGGCGGCCGCTGCGCGGTGAGGAGAGCGACCCTTGACCTTGCCAGGTAGGTCGCTCCCCACCACACAGCTCCACCTGTGCTGTCCGCCCGCTGCTGCTGGTAAGCTCGCCCCTCCACCTGTGGCCTCGGTGCCCGCATTTCTTGTGTTTTCTCTGTCCTTTTTGCCTTCTGTGCCCCCGCTGCCCCATTTGTACTGTGCCCGTATTTCTTGTGTTTTCTCGCTCCTTTTGCCTTCTGTGCCCCCGCAGCCCCATATGTACTGTGCCCGTATTTCTTGTGTTTTCTCGCTCCTTTTTGCCTTCTGTGCCCCTCGCTGCCTCTCTCCATTACCGCCGCTGCGTCCCTGCGGCCCCGCCCCTGACTGCCCATTCGCTGCCCCTGCCTCCCAGCTGCTCCTCCCTCCCACCTCCCCATATATGGCGGCCGCTGCGCGGTGAGGAGAGCGACCTTGACCTTGCCAGGTAGTTCGCTCCCCCACCACACAGCTCCGCCTGTGCTGTTCGCCCGCTGCTGCTGGTAAGCTCGCCCCTCCAACTGTGGCCTCGGTGCCCGCATTTCTTGTGTTTTCTCTGTCCTTTTTGCCTTCTGTGCCCCCGCTGCCCCATTTGTACTGTGCCTGTATTTCTTGTGTTTTCTCGCTCCTTTTTGCCTTCTGTGCCCCCGCTGCCCCATTTGTACTGTGCCCGTATTTCTTGTGTTTTCTCGCTCCTTTTTGCCTTCTGTGCCCCCGCTGCCCCATTTGTACTGTGCCCGTATTTCTTGTGTTTTCTCGCTCCTTTTTGCCTTCTGTGCCCCGCAGCCCCATTTGTACTGTGCCCGTATTTCTTGTGTTTTCTCGCTCCTTTTTGCCTTCTGTGCCCCCGCTGCCCCATTTGTACTGTGCCCGTATTTCTTGTGTTTTCTCGCTCCTTTTGCCTTCTGTGCCCCCGCTGCCCCATTTGTACTGTACCCGTATTTCTTGTGTTTTCTCGCTCCTTTTTGCCTTCTGTGCCCCCGCTGCCCCATTTGTACTGTGCCCGTATTTCTTGTGTTTTCTCGCTCCTTTTTGCCATCTGTGCCCCCGCTGCCCCATTTGTACTGTGCCCGTATTTCTTGTGTTTTCTCGCTCCTCTTTGCCTTCTGTGCCCCCGCTGCCCCATTTGTACTGTGCCCGTATTTCTTGTGTTTTCTCGCTCCTTTTTGCCTTCTGTGCCCCCGCTGCCCCATTTGTACTGTGCCCGTATTTCTTGTGTTTTCTCGCTCCTTTTTGCCTTCTGTGCCCCCGCTGCCCCATTTGTACTGTGCCCGTATTTCTTGTGTTTTCTCGCTCCTTTTTGCCTTCTGTGACCCCGCTGCCCCATTTGTACTGTGCCCGTATTTCTTGTGTTTTCTCGCTCCTTTTTGCCTTCTGTGCCCCCGCTGCCCCATTTGTACTGTGCCCGTATTTCTTGTGTTTTCTCGCTCCTCTTTGCCTTCTGTGCCCCCGCTGCCCCATTTGTACTGTGCCCGTATTTCTTGTGTTTTCTCGCTCCTTTTTGCCTTCTGTGCCCCCGCTGCCCCATTTGTACTGTGCCCGTATTTCTTGTGTTTTCTCGCTCCTTTTTGCCTTCTGTGCCCCCGCTGCCCCATTTGTACTGTGCCCGTATTTCTTGTGTTTTCTCGCTCCTTTTTGCCTTCTGTGCCCCCGCTGCCCCATTTGTACTGTGCCCGTATTTCTTGTGTTTTCTCGCTCCTCTTTGCCTTCTGTGCCCCCGCTGCCCCATTTGTACTGTGCCCGTATTTCTTGTGTTTTCTCGCTCCTTTTTGCCTTCTGTGCCCCCGCTGCCCCATTTGTACTGTGCCCGTATTTCTTGTGTTTTCTCGCTCCTTTTTGCCTTCTGTGCCCCCGCAGCCCCATATGTACTGTGCCCGTATTTCTTGTGTTTTCTCGCTCCTTTTGCCTTCTGTGCCCCTCGCTGCCTCTCTCCATTCCCGCCGCTGCGTTCCCTGCGGCCCTGCCCCCTGACTGCCCATTCGCTGCCCCTGCCTCCCAGCTGCTCCTCCCTCCCACCTCCCCATATATGGCGGCCGCTGCGCGGTGAGGAGAGCGACCCTTGACCTTGCCAGGTAGGTCGCTCCCCCACCACACAGCTCCACCTGTGCTGTCCGCCCGCTGCTGCTGGTAGGCTCGCCCCTCCGCCTGTGGCCTCGGTGCCCGCATTTCTTGTGTTTTCTCTGTCCTTTTTGCCTTCTGTGCCCCCGCTGCCCCATTTGTACTGTGCCCGTATTTCTTGTGTTTTCTCGCTCCTTTTTGCCTTCTGTGCCCCCGCAGCCCCATATGTACTGTGCCCGTATTTCTTGTGTTTTCTCGCTCCTTTTTGCCTTCTGTGCCCCTCGCTGCCTCTCTCCATTACCGCCGCTGCGTCCCCTGCGGCCCCGCCCCCCTGACTGCCCATTCGCTGCCCCTGCCTCCCAGCTGCTCCTCCCTCCCACCTCCCCATATATGGCGGCCGCTGCGCGGTGAGGAGAGCGACCTTTGACCTTGCCAGGTAGTTCGCTCCCCCACCACACAGCTCCGCCTGTGCTGTTCGCCCGCTGCTGCTGGTAAGCTCTCCCCTCCAACTGTGGCCTCGGTGCCCGCATTTCTTGTGTTTTCTCTGTCCTTTTTGCCTTCTGTGCCCCCGCTGCCCCATTTGTACTGTGCCTGTATTTCTTGTGTTTTCTCGCTCCTTTTGCCTTCTGTGCCCCCGCTGCCCCATTTGTACTGTGCCCGTATTTCTTGTGTTTTCTCGCTCCTTTTTGCCTTCTGTGCCCCCGCTGCCCCATTTGTACTGTGCCCGTATTTCTTGTGTTTTCTCGCTCCTTTTTGCCTTCTGTGCCCCGCAGCCCCATTTGTACTGTGCCCGTATTTCTTGTGTTTTCTCGCTCCTTTTTGCCTTCTGTGCCCCCGCTGCCCCATTTGTACTGTGCCCGTATTTCTTGTGTTTTCTCGCTCCTTTTTGCCTTCTGTGCCCCCGCTGCCCCATTTGTACTGTACCCGTATTTCTTGTGTTTTCTCGCTCCTTTTTGCCTTCTGTGCCCCCGCTGCCCCATTTGTACTGTGCCCGTATTTCTTGTGTTTTCTCGCTCCTTTTTGCCATCTGTGCCCCCGCTGCCCCATTTGTACTGTGCCCGTATTTCTTGTGTTTTCTCGCTCCTCTTTGCCTTCTGTGCCCCCGCTGCCCCATTTGTACTGTGCCCGTATTTCTTGTGTTTTCTCGCTCCTTTTTGCCTTCTGTGCCCCCGCTGCCCCATTTGTACTGTGCCCGTATTTCTTGTGTTTTCTCGCTCCTTTTTGCCTTCTGTGCCCCCGCTGCCCCATTTGTACTGTGCCCGTATTTCTTGTGTTTTCTCGCTCCTTTTTGCCTTCTGTGACCCCGCTGCCCCATTTGTACTGTGCCCGTATTTCTTGTGTTTTCTCGCTCCTTTTTGCCTTCTGTGCCCCTCGCTGCCTCTCTCCATTCCCACCGCTGCGTCCCCTGCGGCTCTGCCCCCCTGACTGCCCATTCACTGCCCCTGCCTCCCAGCTGCTCCTCCCTCCCACCTCCCCATATATGGCGGCCGCTGCGCGGTGAGGAGAGCGACCCTTGACCTTGCCAGGTAGGTCGCTCCCCCACCACACAGCTCCGCCTGTGCTGTCCGCCCGCTGCTGCTGGTAAGCTCGCCCCTCCGCCTGTGGCCTTGGTGCCCGCATTTCTTGTGTTTTCTCTGTCCTTTTTGCCTTCTGTGCCCCCGCTTCCCCATTTGTACTGTGCCCGTATTTCTTGTGTTTTCTCGCTCCTTTTTGCCTTCTGTGCCCCCGCTGCCCCATTTGTACTGTGCCCGTATTTCTTGTGTTTTCTCGCTCCTTTTTGCCTTCTGTGCCCCCGCTGCCCCATTTGTACTGTGCCCGTATTTCTTGTGTTTTCTCGCTCCTTTTTGCCTTCTGTGCCCCCGCTGCCCCATTTGTACTGTGCCCGTATTTCTTGTGTTTTCTCGCTCCTTTTTGCCTTCTGTGCCCCCGCTGCCCCATTTGTACTGTGCCCGTATTTCTTGTGTTTTCTCGCTCCTTTTTGCCTTCTGTGCCCCCGCTGCCCCATTTGTACTGTGCCCGTATTTCTTGTGTTTTCTCGCTCCTTTTTGCCTTCTGTGCCCCCGCTGCCCCATTTGTACTGTGCCCGTATTTCTTGTGTTTTCTCGCTCCTTTTTGCCTTCTGTGCCCCCGCTGCTCCATTTGTACTGTGCCCGTATTTCTTGTGTTTTCTCGCTCCTTTTTGCCATCTGTGCCCCCGCTGCCCCATTTGTACTGTGCCCGTATTTCTTGTGTTTTCTCGCTCCTCTTTGCCTTCTGTGCCCCCGCTGCCCCATTTGTACTGTGCCCGTATTTCTTGTGTTTTCTCGCTCCTTTTTGCCTTCTGTGCCCCGCTGCCCCATTTGTACTGTGCCCGTATTTCTTGTGTTTTCTCGCTCCTTTTGCCTTCTGTGCCCCCGCTGCCCCATTTGTACTGTGCCCGTATTTCTTGTGTTTTCTCGCTCCTTTTGCCTTCTGTGCCCCCGCTGCCCCATTTGTACTGTGCCCGTATTTCTTGTGTTTTCTCGCTCCTTTTTGCCTTCTGTGCCCCCGCTGCCCCATTTGTACTGTGCCCGTATTTCTTGTGTTTTCTCGCTCCTTTTTGCCTTCTGTGCCCCCGCTGCCCCATTTGTACTGTGCCCGTATTTCTTGTGTTTTCTCGCTCCTTTTTGCCTTCTGTGCCCCCGCTGCCCCATTTGTACTGTGCCCGTATTTCTTGTGTTTTCTCGCTCCTTTTTGCCTTCTGTGCCCCTCGCTGCCTCTCTCCATTCCCACCGCTGCGTCCCCTGCGGCTCCGCCCCCCTGACTGCCCATTCGCTGCCCCTGCCTCCCAGCTGCTCCTCCCTCCCACCTCCCCATATATGGCGGCCGCTGCGCGGTGAGGAGAGCGACCCTTGACCTTGCCAGGTAGGTCGCTTCCCCACCACACAGCTCCGCCTGTGCTCTCCGCCCGCTGCTGCTGGTAAGCTCGCCCCTCCGCCTGTGGCCTTGGTGCCCGCATTTCTTGTGTTTTCTCTGTCCTTTTTGCCTTCTGTGCCCCCGCTGCCCCATTTGTACTGTGCCTGTATTTCTTGTGTTTTCTCGCTCCTTTTTCCCTTCTGTGCCCCGCTGCCCCATTTGTACTGTGCCCGTATTTCTTGTGTTTTCTCGCTCCTTTTGCCTTCTGTGCCCCCGCTGCCCCATTTGTAGTGTGCCCGTATTTCTTGTGTTTTCTCGCTCCTTTTTGCCTTCTGTGCCCCCGCTGCCCCATTTGTACTGTGCCCGTATTTCTTGTGTTTTCTCGCTCCTTTTGCCTTCTGTGCCCCCGCTGCCCCATTTGTACTGTGCCCGTATTTCTTTTGTTTTCTCGCTCCTTTTTGCCTTCTGTGCCCCCGCTGCCCCATTTGTACTGTGCCCGTATTTCTTGTGTTTTCTCGCTCCTTTTTGCCTTCTGTGCCCCCGCTGCCCCATTTGTACTGTGCCCGTATTTCTTGTGTTTTCTCGCTCCTTTTTGCCTTCTGTGCCCCCGCTGCCCCATTTGTACTGTGCCCGTATTTCTTGTGTTTTCTCACTCCTCTTTGCCTTCTGTGCCCCCGCTGCCCCATTTGTACTGTGCCCGTATTTCTTGTGTTTTCTCGCTCCTTTTTGCCTTCTGTGCCCCCGCTGCCCCATTTGTACTGTGCCCGTATTTCTTGTGTTTTCTCGCTCCTTTTTGCCTTCTGTGCCCCCGCAGCCCCATATGTACTGTGCCCGTATTTCTTGTGTTTTCTCGCTCCTTTTTGCCTTCTGTGCCCCTCGCTGCCTCTCTCCATTCACGCCGCTGCGTCCCCTGCGGCCCGCCCCCCTGACTGCCCATTCGCTGCCCCTGCCTCCCAGCTGCTCCTCCCTCCCACCTCCCCATATATGGCGGCCGCTGCGCGGTGAGGAGAGCGACCCTTGACCTTGCCAGGTAGGTCGCTCCCCCACCACACAGCTCCGCCTGTGCTGTCCGCCCGCTGCTGCTGGTAGCTCGCCCCTCCGCCTGTGGCCTCGGTGCCCGCATTTCTTGTGTTTTCTCTGTCCTTTTGCCTTCTGTGCCCCCGCTGCCCCATTTGTACTGTGCCGGTATTTCTTGTGTTTTCTCGCTCCTTTTTGCCTTCTGTGCCCCCGCTGCCCCATTTGTACTGTGCCCGTATTTCTTGTGTTTTCTCGCTCGTTTTTGCCTTCTGTGCCCCCGCTGCCCCATTTGTACTGTGCCCGTATTTCTTGTGTTTTCTCGCTCCTTTTTGCCTTCTGTGCCCCGCAGCCCCATTTGTACTGTGCCCGTATTTCTTGTGTTTTCTCGCTCCTTTTTGCCTTCTGTGCCCCCGCTGCCCCATTTGTACTGTACCCGTATTTCTTGTGTTTTCTCGCTCCTTTTTGCCTTCTGTGCCCCCGCTGCCCCATTTGTACTGTGCCCGTATTTCTTGTGTTTTCTCGCTCCTTTTTGCCTTCTGTGCCCCCGCTGCCCCATTTGTACCGTGCCCGTATTTCTTGTGTTTTCTCGCTCCTTTTTGCCATCTGTGCCCCCGCTGCCCCATTTGTACTGTGCCCGTATTTCTTGTGTTTTCTCGCTCCTCTTTGCCTTCTGTGCCCCCGCTGCCCCATTTGTACTGTGCCCGTATTTCTTGTGTTTTCTCGCTCCTTTTTGCCTTCTGTGCCCACGCTGCCCCATTTGTACTGTGCCCGTATTTCTTGTGTTTTCTCGCTCCTTTTTGCCTTCTGTGCCCCCGCTGCCCCATTTGTACTGTGCCCGTATTTCTTGTGTTTTCTCGCTCCTTTTTGCCTTCTGTGCCCCCGCTGCCCCATTTGTACTGTGCCCGTATTTCTTGTGTTTTCTCGCTCCTTTTTGCCTTCTGTGCCCCTCGCTGCCTCTCTCCATTCCCACTGCTGCGTCCCCTGCGGCCCCGCCCCCCTGACTGCCCATTCACTGCCCCTGCCTCCCAGCTGCTCCTCCCTCCCACCTCCCCATATATGGCGGCCGCTGCGCGGTGAGGAGAGCGACCCTTGACCTTGCCAGGTAGGTCGCTCCCCCACCACACAGCTCCGCCTGTGCTGTCCGCCCGCTGCTGCTGGTAAGCTCGCCCCTCCGCCTGTGGCCTTGGTGCCCGCATTTCTTGTGTTTTCTCTGTCCTTTTTGCCTTCTGTGCCCCGCTGCCCCATTTGTACTGTGCCTGTATTTCTTGTGTTTTCTCGCTCCTTTTGCCTTCTGTGCCCCGCTGCCCCATTTGTACTGTGCCCGTATTTCTTGTATTTTCTCGCTCCTTTTTGCCTTCTGTGCCCCCGCTGCCCCATTTGTAGTGTGCCCGTATTTCTTGTGTTTTCTCGCTCCTTTTGCCTTCTGTGCCCCCGCTGCCCCATTTGTACTGTGCCCGTATTTCTTGTGTTTTCTCGCTCCTTTTTGCCTTCTGTGCCCCCGCTGCCCCATTTGTTCTGTGCCCGTATTTCTTGTGTTTTCTCGCTCCTTTTTGCCTTCTGTGCCCCCGCTGCCCCATTTGTACTGTGCCCGTATTTCTTGTGTTTTCTCGCTCCTTTTTGCCTTCTGTGCCCCCGCTGCCCCATTTGTACTGTGCCCGTATTTCTTGTGTTTTCTCGCTCCTTTTTGCCTTCTGTGCCCCCGCTGCCCCATTTGTACTGTGCCCGTATTTCTTGTGTTTTCTCGCTCCTCTTTGCCTTCTGTGCCCCCGCTGCCCCATTTGTACTGTGCCCGTATTTCTTGTGTTTTCTCGCTCCTTTTTGCCTTCTGTGCCCCCGCTGCCCCATTTGTACTGTGCCCGTATTTCTTGTGTTTTCTCGCTCCTTTTTGCCTTCTGTGCCCCCGCAGCCCCATATGTACTGTGCCCGTATTTCTTGTGTTTTCTCGCTCCTTTTTGCCTTCTGTGCCCCTCGCTGCCTCTCTCCATTCCCGCCGCTGCGTCCCCTGCGGCCTCGCCCCCCTGACTGCCCATTCGCTGCCCCTGCCTCCCAGCTGCTCCTCCCTCCCACCTCCCCATATATGGCGGCCGCTGCGCGGTGAGGAGAGCGACCCTTGACCTTGCCAGGTAGGTCGCTCCCCCACCACACAGCTCCACCTTTGCTGTCCGCCCGCTGCTGCTGGTAAGCTCGCCCCTCCGCCTGTTGCCTCGCTGCCCGCATTTCTTGTGTTTTCTCTGTCCTTTTTGCCTTCTGTGCCCCCGCTGCCCCATTTGTACTGTGCCTGTATTTCTTGTGTTTTCTCGCTCCTTTTTGCCTTCTGTGCACCCGCTGCCCCATTTGTACTGTGCCCGTATTTCTTGTGTTTTCTCGCTCCTTTTTGCCTTCTGTGCCCCCGCTGCCCCATTTGTACTGTGCCCGTATTTCTTGTGTTTTCTCGCTCCTTTTTGCCTTCTGTGCCCCCGCTGCCCCATTTGTACTGTGCCCGTATTTCTTGTGTTTTCTCGCTCCTTTTTTCCTTCTGTGCCCCCGCTGCCCCATTTGTACTGTGCCCGTATTTCTTGTGTTTTCTCGCTCCTTTTTGCCTTCTGTGCCCCCGCTGCCCCATTTGTACTGTGCCCGTATTTCTTGTGTTTTCTCGCTCCTTTTTGCCTTCTGTGCCCCCGCTGCCCCATTTGTACTGTGCCCGTATTTCTTGTGTTTTCTCGCTCCTTTTTGCCTTCTGTGCCCCCGCTGCCCCATTTGTACTGTGCCCGTATTTCTTGTGTTTTCTCGCTCCTTTGTGCCTTCTGTGCCCCCGCTGCCCCATTTGTACTGTGCCCGTATTTTCTCGCTCCTTTTTGCCTTCTGTGCCCCTCGCTGCCTCTCTCCATTCCCGCCGCTGCGTCCCCTGCGGCCCCGCCCCCCTGACTGCCCATTCGCTGCCCCTGCCTCCCAGCTGCTCCTCCCTCCCACCTCCCCATATATGGCGGCCGCTGCACGGTGAGGAGAGCGACCCTTGACCTTGCCAGGTAGGTCGCTCCCCCACCACACAGCTCCGCCTGTGCTGTCCGCCCGCTGCTGCTGGTAAGCTCGCCCCTCCGCCTGTGGCCTTGGTGCCCGCATTTCTTGTGTTTTCTCTGTCCTTTTTGCCTTCTGTGCCCCCGCTGCCCCATTTGTACTGTGCCTGTATTTCTTGTGTTTTCTCGCTCCTTTTTGCCTTCTGTGCCCCGCTGCCCCATTTGTACTGTGCCCGTATTTCTTGTGTTTTCTCGCTCCTTTTTGCCTTCTGTGCCCCCGCTGCCCCATTTGTAGTGTGCCCGTATTTCTTGTGTTTTCTCGCTCCTTTTTGCCTTCTGTGCCCCCGCTGCCCCATTTGTACTGTGCCCGTATTTCTTGTGTTTTCTCGCTCCTTTTTGCCTTCTGTGCCCCCGCTGCCCCATTTGTACTGTGCCCGTATTTCTTGTGTTTTCTCGCTCCTTTTTGCCTTCTGTGCCCCCGCTGCCCCATTTGTACTGTGCCCGTATTTCTTGTGTTTTCTCGCTCCTTTTTGCCTTCTGTGCCCCCGCTGCCCCATTTGTACTGTGCCCGTATTTCTTGTGTTTTCTCGCTCCTTTTTGCCTTCTGTGCCCCCGCTGCCCCATTTGTACTGTGCCCGTATTTCTTGTGTTTTCTCGCTCCTCTTTGCCTTCTGTGCCCCCGCTGCCCCATTTGTACTGTGCCCGTATTTCTTGTGTTTTCTCGCTCCTTTTTGCCTTCTGTGCCCCCGCTGCCCCATTTGTACTGTGCCCGTATTTCTTGTGTTTTCTCGCTCCTTTTTGCCTTCTGTGCCCCCGCAGCCCCATATGTACTGTGCCCGTATTTCTTGTGTTTTCTCGCTCCTTTTTGCCTTCTGTGCCCCTCGCTGCCTCTCTCCATTCCCGCCGCTGCGTCCCCTGCGGCCCCGCCCCCTGACTGCCCATTCGCTGCCCCTGCCTCCCAGCTGCTCCTCCCTCCCACCTCCCCATATATGGCGGCCGCTGCGCGGTGAGGAGAGCGACCCTTGACCTTGCCAGGTAGGTCGCTCCCCACCACACAGCTCCACCTGTGCTGTCCGCCCGCTGCTGCTGGTAGGCTCGCCCCTCCGCCTGTGGCCTCGGTGCTTGCATTTCTTGTGTTTTCTCTGTCCTTTTTGCCTTCTGTGCCCCGCTGCCCCATTTGTACTGTGCCTGTATTTCTTGTGTTTTCTCGCTCCTTTTGCCTTCTGTGCCCCCGCTGCCCCATTTGTACTGTGCCCGTATTTCTTGTGTTTTCTCGCTCCTTTTTGCCTTCTGTGCCCCCGCTGCCCCATTTGTACTGTGCCCGTATTTCTTGTGTTTTCTCGCTCCTTTTTGCCTTCTGTGCCCCGCAGCCCCATTTGTACTGTGCCCGTATTTCTTGTGTTTTCTCGCTCCTTTTTGCCTTCTGTGCCCCCGCTGCCCCATTTGTACTGTGCCCGTATTTCTTGTGTTTTCTCGCTCCTTTTTGCCTTCTGTGCCCCCGCTGCCCCATTTGTACTGTGCCCGTATTTCTTGTGTTTTCTCGCTCCTTTTTGCCTTCTGTGCCCCCGCTGCCCCATTTGTACTGTGCCCGTATTTCTTGTGTTTTCTCGCTCCTTTTTGCCTTCGGTGCCCCCGCTGCCCCATTTGTACTGTGCCCGTATTTCTTGTGTTTTCTCGCTCCTTTTTGCCTTCTGTGCCCCCGCTGCCCCATTTGTACTGTGCCCGTATTTCTTGTGTTTTCTCGCTCCTTTTTGCCTTCTGTGCCCCCGCTGCCCCATTTGTACTGTGCCCGTATTTCTTGTGTTTTCTCGCTCCTTTTTGCCTTCTGTGCCCCCGCTGCCCCATTTGTACTGTGCCCGTATTTCTTGTGTTTTCTCGCTCCTTTTGCCTTCTGTGCCCCTCGCTGCCTCTCTCCATTCCCGCCGCTGCGTCCCCTGCGGCCCCGCCCCCCTGACTGCCCATTCGCTGCCCCTGCCTCCCAGCTGCTCCTCCCTCCCACCTCCCCATATATGGCGGCCGCTGCGCGGTGAGGAGAGCGACCCTTGACCTTGCCAGGTAGGTCGCTCCCCCACCACACAGCTCCGCCTGTGCTGTCCGCCCGCTGCTGCTGGTAAGCTCGCCCCTCCGCCTGTGGCCTCGGTGCCCGCATTTCTTGTGTTTTCTCTGTCCTTTTTGCCTTCTGTGCCCCCGCTGCCCCATTTGTACTGTGCCCGTATTTCTTGTGTTTTCTCGCTCCTTTTTGCCTTCTGTGCCCCCGCTGCCCCATTTGTACTGTGCCCGTATTTCTTGTGTTTTCTCGCTCCTTTTTGCCTTCTGTGCCCCCTCTGCCCCATTTGTACTGTGCACGTATTTCTTGTGTTTTCTCGCTCCTTTTTGCCTTCAGTGCCCCCGCTGCCCCATTTGTACTGTGCCCGTATTTCTTGTGTTTTCTCGCTCCTCTTTGCCTTCTGTGCCCCCGCTGCCCCATTTGTACTGTGCCCGTATTTCTTGTGTTTTCTCACTCCTTTTGCCTTCTGTGCCCCCGCTGCCCCATTTGTACTGTGCCCGTATTTCTTGTGTTTTCTCGCTCCTCTTTGCCTTCTGTGCCCCGCTGCCCCATTTGTACTGCGCCCGTATTTCTTGTGTTTTCTCGCTCCTTTTTGCCTTCTGTGCCCCCCTGCCCCATTTGTTCTGTGCCCGTATTTCTTGTGTTTTGTCGCTCCTTTTGCCTTCTGTGCCCCCGCTGCCCCATTTGTACTGTGCCCGTATTTCTTGTGTTTTCTCGCTCCTTTTTGCCTTCTGTGCCCCCGCTGCCCCATTTGTACTGTGCCCGTATTTCTTGTGTTTTCTCGCTCCTTTTTGCCTTCTGCGCCCCCGCTGCCCCATTTGTACTGTGCCCGTATTTCTTGTGTTTTCTCGCTCCTTTTTGCCTTCTGTGCCCCCGCTGCCCCATTTGTACTGTGCCCGTATTTCTTGTGTTTTCTCGCTCCTTTTTGCCTTCTGTGCCCCCGCTGCCCCATTTGTACTGTGCCCGTATTTCTTGTGTTTTCTCGCTCCTTTTTGCCTTCTGTGCCCCTCGCTGCCTCTCTCCATTCCCGCCGCTGCGTCCCCTGCGGCCCCGCCCCCCTGACTGCCCATTCGCTGCCCCTGCCTCCCAGCTGCTCCTCCCTCCCACCTCCCCATATATGGCGGCCGCTGCGCGGTGAGGAGAGCGACCCTTGACCTTGCCAGGTAGGTCGCTCCCCCACCACACAGCTCCGCCTGTGCTGTCCGCCTGTGCTCTCCGCCCGCTGTTGCTGGTAAGCTCGCCCCTCCGCCTGTGGCCTCGGTGCCCGCATTTCTTGTGTTTTCTCGCTCCTTTTTGCCTTCTGTGCCCCCGCTGCCCCATTTGTACTGTGCCCGTATTTCTTGTGTTTTCTCGCTCCTTTTTGCCTTCTGTGCCCCCGCTGCCCCATTTGTACTGTGCCCGTATTTCTTGTGTTTTCTCGCTCCTTTTTGCCTTCTGTGCCCCCGCTGCCCCATTTGTACTGTGCCCGTATTTCTTGTGTTTTCTCGCTCCTTTTTGCCTTCTGTGCCCCCGCTGCCCCATTTGTACTGTGCCCGTATTTCTTGTGTTTTCTCGCTCCTTTTTGCCTTCTGTGCCCCCGCTGCCCCATTTGTACTGTGCCCGTATTTCTTGTGTTTTCTCGCTCCTTTTTCCCTTCTGTGCCCCCGCTGCCCCATTTGTACTGTGCCCGTATTTCTTGTGTTTTCTCGCTCATTTTTGCCTTCTGTGCCCCCGCTGCCCCATTTGTACTGTGCCCGTATTTCTTGTGTTTTCTCGCTCCTTTTTGCCTTCTGTGCCCCCGCTGCCCCATTTGTACTGTGCCCGTATTTCTTGTGTTTTCTCGCTCCTTTTTGCATTCTGTGCCCTCGCTGCCTCTCTCCATTCCCGCCGCTGCGTCCCCTGCGGCCCCGCCCCCTGACTGCCCATTCGCTGCCCCTGCCTCCCAGCTGCTCCTCCCTCCCACCTCCCCATATATGGCGGCCGCTGCGTGGTGAGGAGAGCGACCCTTCACCTTGCCAGGTAGGTCGCTCCCCACCACACAGCTCCGCCTGTGCTGTCCGCCCGCTGCTGCTGGTAAGCTCGCCCCTCCGCCTGTGGCCTCGGTGCCTGCATTTCTTGTGTTTTCTCTGTCCTTTTTGCCTTCTGTGCCCCGCTGCCCCATTTGTACTGTGCCCGTATTTCTTGTGTTTTCTCGCTCCTTTTTGCCTTCTGTGCCCCCCTGCCCCATTTGTACTGTGCCCGTATTTCTTGTGTTTTGTCGCTCCTTTTTGCCTTCTGTGCCCCCGCTGCCCCATTTGTACTGTGCCCGTATTTCTTGTGTTTTCTCGCTCCTTTTTGCCTTCTGTGCCCCTCGCTGCCTCTCTCCATTCCCGCCGCTGCGTCCCTGCGGCCCCGCCCCCTGACTGCCCATTCGCTGCCCCTGCCTCCCAGCTGCTCCTCACTCCCACCTCCCCATATATGGTGGCCGCTGCGCGGTGAGGAGTGCGACCCTTGACCTTGCCAGGTAGGTCGCTCCCCCACCACACAGCTCCGCCTGTGCTGTCCGCCCGCTGCTGCTGGTAAGCTCGCCTCTCCGCCTGTGGCCTCGGTGCCCGCATTTCTTGTGTTTTCTCTGTCCTTTTTGCCTTCTGTGCCCCCGCTGCCCCATTTGTACTGTGCCCGTATTTCTTGTGTTTTCTCTGTCCTTTTTGCCTTCTGTGCCCCCGCTGCCCCATTTGTACTGTGCCCATATTTCTTGTGTTTTCTCGCTCCTTTTTGCCTTCTGCGCCCCCGCTGCCCCATTTGTACTGTGCCCGTATTTCTTGTGTTTTCTCGCTCCTTTTTGCCTTCTCTGCCCCCGCTGCCCCATTTGTACTGTGCCCGTATTTCTTGTGTTTTCTCGCTCCTTTTTGCCTTCTGTGCCCCGCAGCCCCATTTGTACTGTGCCCGTATTTCTTGTGTTTTCTCGCTCCTTTTTGCCTTCTGTGCCCCCGCTGCCCCATTTGTACTGTGCCCGTATTTCTTGTGTTTTCTCGCTCCTTTTTGCCTTCTGTGCCCCCGCTGCCCCATTTGTACTGTGCCCGTATTTCTTGTGTTTTCTCGCTCCTTTTTGCCTTCTGTGCCCCCGCTGCCCCATTTGTACTGTGCCCGTATTTCTTGTGTTTTCTCGCTCCTTTTTGCCTTCTGTGCCCCCGCTGCCCCATTTGTACTGTGCCAGTATTTCTTGTGTTTTCTCGCTCCTTTTGCCTTCTGTGCCCCCGCTGCCCCATTTGTACTGTGCCCGTATTTCTTGTGTTTTCTCGCTCCTTTTTGCCTTCTGTGCCCCCGCTGCCCCATTTGTACTGTGCCCGTATTTCTTGTGTTTTCTCGCTCCTTTTTGCCTTCTGTGCCCCCGCTGCCCCATTTGTACTGTGCCCGTATTTCTTGTGTTTTCTCGCTCCTTTTTGCCTTCTGTGCCCCGCAGCCCCATTTGTACTGTGCCCGTATTTCTTGTGTTTTCTCGCTCCTTTTTGCCTTCTCTGCCCCCGCTGCCCCATTTGTACTGTGCCCGTATTTCTTGTTTTTTCTCGCTCCTTTTTGCCTTCTGTGCCCCCGCTGCCCCATTTGTACTGTGCCCGTATTTCTTGTGTTTTCTCGCTCCTTTTTGCCTTCTGTGCCCCCGCTGCCCCATTTGTACTGTGCCAGTATTTCTTGTGTTTTCTCGCTCCTTTTTGCCTTCTGTGCCCCCGCTGCCCCATTTGTACTGTGCCCGTATTTCTTGTGTTTTCTCGCTCCTTTTTGCCTTCTGTGCCCCCGCTGCCCCATTTGTACTGTGCCCGTATTTCTTGTGTTTTCTCGCTCATTTTTGCCTTCTGTGCCCCCGCTGCCCCATTTGTACTGTGCCCGTATTTCTTGTGTTTTCTCGCTCCTTTTTGCCTTCTGTGCCCCCGCTGCCCCATTTGTACTGTGCCCGTATTTCTTGTGTTTTCTCGCTCCTTTTTGCCTTCTGTGCCCCCGCTGCCCCATTTGTACTGTGCCCGTATTTCTTGTGTTTTCTCGCTCCTTTTTGCCTTCTGTGCCCCCGCTGCCCCATTTGTACTGTGCCCGTATTTCTTGTGTTTTCTCGCTCCTTTTTGCCTTCTGTGCCCCTCGCTGCCTCTCTCCATTCCCGCCGCTGCGTCCCTGCGGCCCCGCCCCCTGACTGCCCATTCGCTGCCCCTGCCTCCCAGCTGCTCCTCCCTCCCACCTCCCCATATATGGCGGCCGCTGCATGGTGAATAGAGCGACCCTTGACCTTGCCAGGTAGGTCGCTCCCCCACCACACAGCTCCGCCTGTGCTGTCCGCCCGCTGCTGCTGGTAAGCTCGCCCCTCCGCCTGTGGCCTCGGTGCCTGCATTTCTTGTGTTTTCTCTGTCCTTTTTGCCTTCTGTGCCCCCGCTGCCCCATTTGTACTGTGCCCGTATTTCTTGTGTTTTCTCGCTCCTTTTTGCCTTCTGTGCCACCGCTGCCCCATTTGTACTGTGCCCGTATTTCTTGTGTTTTCTCGCTCCTTTTTGCCTTCTGTGCCCCCGCTGCCCCATTTGTACTGTGCCAGTATTTCTTGTGTTTTCTCGCTCCTTTTTGCCTTCTGTGCCCCTCGCTGCCTCTCTCCATTCCCACTGCTGCGTCCCCTGCGGCCCCGCCCCCTGACTGCCCATTCACTGCCCCTGCCTCCCAGCTGCTCCTCCCTCCCACCTCCCCATATATGGCGGCCGCTGCGCGGTGAGGAGAGCGACCCTTGACCTTGCCAGGTAGGTCGCTCCCCACCACACAGCTCCGCCTGTGCTGTCCGCCCGCTGCTGCTGGTAAGCTCGCCCCTCCGCCTGTGGCCTTGGTGCCCGCATTTCTTGTGTTTTCTCTGTCCTTTTTGCCTTCTGTGCCCCGCTGCCCCATTTGTACTGTGCCTGTATTTCTTGTGTTTTCTCGCTCCTTTTTGCCTTCTGTGCCCCGCTGCCCCATTTGTACTGTGCCCGTATTTCTTGTATTTTCTCGCTCCTTTTTGCCTTCTGTGCCCCCGCTGCCCCATTTGTAGTGTGCCCGTATTTCTTGTGTTTTCTCGCTCCTTTTTGCCTTCTGTGCCCCCGCTGCCCCATTTGTACTGTGCCCGTATTTCTTGTGTTTTCTCGCTCCTTTTTGCCTTCTGTGCCCCCGCTGCCCCATTTGTTCTGTGCCCGTATTTCTTGTGTTTTCTCGCTCCTTTTTGCCTTCTGTGCCCCCGCTGCCCCATTTGTACTGTGCCCGTATTTCTTGTGTTTTCTCGCTCCTTTTGCCTTCTGTGCCCCCGCTGCCCCATTTGTACTGTGCCCGTATTTCTTGTGTTTTCTCGCTCCTTTTTGCCTTCTGTGCCCCCGCTGCCCCATTTGTACTGTGCCCGTATTTCTTGTGTTTTCTCGCTCCTCTTTGCCTTCTGTGCCCCCGCTGCCCCATTTGTACTGTGCCCGTATTTCTTGTGTTTTCTCGCTCCTTTTTGCCTTCTGTGCCCCCGCTGCCCCATTTGTACTGTGCCCGTATTTCTTGTGTTTTCTCGCTCCTTTTTGCCTTCTGTGCCCCCGCAGCCCCATATGTACTGTGCCCGTATTTCTTGTGTTTTCTCGCTCCTTTTGCCTTCTGTGCCCCTCGCTGCCTCTCTCCATTCCCGCCGCTGCGCTCCCTGCGGCCTCGCCCCCTGACTGCCCATTCGCTGCCCCTGCCTCCCAGCTGCTCCTCCCTCCCACCTCCCCATATATGGCGGCCGCTGCGCGTGAGGAGAGCGACCCTTGACCTTGCCAGGTAGGTCGCTCCCCACCACACAGCTCCACCTTTGCTGTCCGCCCGCTGCTGCTGGTAAGCTCGCCCCTCCGCCTGTTGCCTCGCTGCCCGCATTTCTTGTGTTTTCTCTGTCCTTTTTGCCTTCTGTGCCCCCGCTGCCCCATTTGTACTGTGCCTGTATTTCTTGTGTTTTCTCGCTCCTTTTTGCCTTCTGTGCACCCGCTGCCCCATTTGTACTGTGCCCGTATTTCTTGTGTTTTCTCGCTCCTTTTTGCCTTCTGTGCCCCCGCTGCCCCATTTGTACTGTGCCCGTATTTCTTGTGTTTTCTCGCTCCTTTTTGCCTTCTGTGCCCCCGCTGCCCCATTTGTACTGTGCCCGTATTTCTTGTGTTTTCTCGCTCCTTTTTTCCTTCTGTGCCCCGCTGCCCCATTTGTACTGTGCCCGTATTTCTTGTGTTTTCTCGCTCCTTTTTGCCTTCTGTGCCCCCGCTGCCCCATTTGTACTGTGCCCGTATTTCTTGTGTTTTCTCGCTCCTTTTTGCCTTCTGTGCCCCCGCTGCCCCATTTGTACTGTGCCCGTATTTCTTGTGTTTTCTCGCTCCTTTTTGCCTTCTGTGCCCCCGCTGCCCCATTTGTACTGTGCCCGTATTTCTTGTGTTTTCTCGCTCCTTTGTGCCTTCTGTGCCCCCGCTGCCCCATTTGTACTGTGCCCGTATTTTCTCGCTCCTTTTTGCCTTCTGTGCCCCTCGCTGCCTCTCTCCATTCCCGCCGCTGCGCTCCCTGCGGCCCCGCCCCCTGACTGCCCATTCGCTGCCCCTGCCTCCCAGCTGCTCCTCCCTCCCACCTCCCCATATATGGCGGCCGCTGCGCGGTGAGGAGAGCGACCCTTGACCTTGCCAGGTAGGTCGCTCCCCCACCACACAGCTCCGCCTGTGCTGTCCGCCCGCTGCTGCTGGTAAGCTCCGCCCCTCCGCCTGTGGCCTTGGTGCCCGCATTTCTTGTGTTTTCTCTGTCCTTTTGCCTTCTGTGCCCCCGCTGCCCCATTTGTACTGTGCCTGTATTTCTTGTGTTTTCTCGCTCCTTTTTGCCTTCTGTGCCCCGCTGCCCCATTTGTACTGTGCCCGTATTTCTTGTGTTTTCTCGCTCCTTTTTGCCTTCTGTGCCCCCGCTGCCCCATTTGTACTGTGCCCGTATTTCTTGTGTTTTCTCGCTCCTTTTTGCCTTCTGTGCCCCCGCTGCCCCATTTGTACTGTGCCCGTATTTCTTGTGTTTTCTCGCTCCTTTTTGCCTTCTGTGCCCCCGCTGCCCCATTTGTAGTGTGCCCGTATTTCTTGTGTTTTCTCGCTCCTTTTGCCTTCTGTGCCCCCGCTGCCCCATTTGTACTGTGCCCGTATTTCTTGTGTTTTCTCGCTCCTTTTTGCCTTCTGTGCCCCCGCTGCCCCATTTGTACTGTGCCCGTATTTCTTGTGTTTTCTCGCTCCTTTTTGCCTTCTGTGCCCCCGCTGCCCCATTTGTACTGTGCCCGTATTTCTTGTGTTTTCTCGCTCCTTTTTGCCTTCTGTGCCCCCGCTGCCCCATTTGTACTGTGCCCGTATTTCTTGTGTTTTCTCGCTCCTCTTTGCCTTCTGTGCCCCCGCTGCCCCATTTGTACTGTGCCCGTATTTCTTGTGTTTTCTCGCTCCTTTTTGCCTTCTGTGCCCCCGCTGCCCCATTTGTACTGTGCCCGTATTTCTTGTGTTTTCTCGCTCCTTTTTGCCTTCTGTGCCCCCGCAGCCCCATATGTACTGTGCCCGTATTTCTTGTGTTTTCTCGCTCCTTTTTGCCTTCTGTGCCCCTCGCTGCCTCTCTCCATTCCCGCCGCTGCGTCCCCTGCGGCCCCGCCCCCCTGACTGCCCATTCGCTGCCCCTGCCTCCCAGCTGCTCCTCCCTCCCACCTCCCCATATATGGCGGCCGCTGCGCGGTGAGGAGAGCGACCCTTGACCTTGCCAGGTAGGTCGCTCCCCCACCACACAGCTCCACCTGTGCTGTCCGCCCGCTGCTGCTGGTAAGCTCGCCCCTCCGCCTGTGGCCTCGGTGCTTGCATTTCTTGTGTTTTCTCTGTCCTTTTTGCCTTCTGTGCCCCGCTGCCCCATTTGTACTGTGCCTGTATTTCTTGTGTTTTCTCGCTCCTTTTTGCCTTCTGTGCCCCCGCTGCCCCATTTGTACTGTGCCCGTATTTCTTGTGTTTTCTCGCTCCTTTTTGCCTTCTGTGCCCCCGCTGCCCCATTTGTACTGTGCCCGTATTTCTTGTGTTTTCTCGCTCCTTTTGCCTTCTGTGCCCCGCAGCCCCATTTGTACTGTGCCCGTATTTCTTGTGTTTTCTCGCTCCTTTTGCCTTCTGTGCCCCCGCTGCCCCATTTGTACTGTGCCCGTATTTCTTGTGTTTTCTCGCTCCTTTTTGCCTTCTGTGCCCCCGCTGCCCCATTTGTACTGTGCCCGTATTTCTTGTGTTTTCTCGCTCCTTTTTGCCTTCTGTGCCCCCGCTGCCCCATTTGTACTGTGCCCGTATTTCTTGTGTTTTCTCGCTCCTTTTTGCCTTCTGTGCCCCCGCTGCCCCATTTGTACTGTGCCCGTATTTCTTGTGTTTTCTCGCTCCTTTTTGCCTTCTGTGCCCCCGCTGCCCCATTTGTACTGTGCCCGTATTTCTTGTGTTTTCTCGCTCCTTTTTGCCTTCTGTGCCCCCGCTGCCCCATTTGTACTGTGCCCGTATTTCTTGTGTTTTCTCGCTCCTTTTTGCCTTCTGTGCCCCCGCTGCCCCATTTGTACTGTGCCCGTATTTCTTGTGTTTTCTCGCTCCTTTTTGCCTTCTGTGCCCCTCGCTGCCTCTCTCCATTCCCGCCGCTGCGTCCTGCGGCCCCGCCCCCTGACTGCCCATTCGCTGCCCCTGCCTCCCAGCTGCTCCTCCCTCCCACCTCCCCATATATGGCGGCCGCTGCGCGGTGAGGAGAGCGACCCTTGACCTTGCCAGGTAGGTCGCTCCCCCACCACACAGCTCCGCCTGTGCTGTCCGCCCGCTGCTGCTGGTAGCTCGCCCCTCCGCCTGTGGCCTCGGTGCCCGCATTTCTTGTGTTTTCTCTGTCCTTTTTGCCTTCTGTGCCCCCGCTGCCCCATTTGTACTGTGCCCGTATTTCTTGTGTTTTCTCGCTCCTTTTTGCCTTCTGTGCCCCCGCTGCCCCATTTGTACTGTGCCCGTATTTCTTGTGTTTTCTCGCTCCTTTTTGCCTTCTGTGCCCCCTCTGCCCCATTTGTACTGTGCACGTATTTCTTGTGTTTTCTCGCTCCTTTTTGCCTTCAGTGCCCCCGCTGCCCCATTTGTACTGTGCCCGTATTTCTTGTGTTTTCTCGCTCCTCTTTGCCTTCTGTGCCCCCGCTGCCCCATTTGTACTGTGCCCGTATTTCTTGTGTTTTCTCACTCCTTTTTGCCTTCTGTGCCCCCGCTGCCCCATTTGTACTGTGCCCGTATTTCTTGTGTTTTCTCGCTCCTCTTTGCCTTCTGTGCCCCGCTGCCCCATTTGTACTGCGCCCGTATTTCTTGTGTTTTCTCGCTCCTTTTTGCCTTCTGTGCCCCCCCTGCCCCATTTGTTCTGTGCCCGTATTTCTTGTGTTTTGTCGCTCCTTTTTGCCTTCTGTGCCCCCGCTGCCCCATTTGTACTGTGCCCGTATTTCTTGTGTTTTCTCGCTCCTTTTTGCCTTCTGTGCCCCCGCTGCCCCATTTGTACTGTGCCCGTATTTCTTGTGTTTTCTCGCTCCTTTTTGCCTTCTGCGCCCCCGCTGCCCCATTTGTACTGTGCCCGTATTTCTTGTGTTTTCTCGCTCCTTTTTGCCTTCTGTGCCCCCGCTGCCCCATTTGTACTGTGCCCGTATTTCTTGTGTTTTCTCGCTCCTTTTGCCTTCTGTGCCCCCGCTGCCCCATTTGTACTGTGCCCGTATTTCTTGTGTTTTCTCGCTCCTTTTTGCCTTCTGTGCCCCTCGCTGCCTCTCTCCATTCCCGCCGCTGCGTCCCTGCGGCCCCACCCCCTGACTGCCCATTCGCTGCCCCTGCCTCCCAGCTGCTCCTCCCTCCCACCTCCCCATATATGGCGGCCGCTGCGCGGTGAGGAGAGCGACCCTTGACCTTGCCAGGTAGGTCGCTCCCCACCACACAGCTCCGCCTGTGCTGTCCGCCTGTGCTCTCCGCCCGCTGTTGCTGGTAAGCTCGCCCCTCCGCCTGTGGCCTCGGTGCCCGCATTTCTTGTGTTTTCTCGCTCCTTTTGCCTTCTGTGCCCCCGCTGCCCCATTTGTACTGTGCCCGTATTTCTTGTGTTTTCTCGCTCCTTTTTGCCTTCTGTGCCCCCGCTGCCCCATTTGTACTGTGCCCGTATTTCTTGTGTTTTCTCGCTCCTTTTTGCCTTCTGTGCCCCCGCTGCCCCATTTGTACTGTGCCCGTATTTCTTGTGTTTTCTCGCTCCTTTTTGCCTTCTGTGCCCCCGCTGCCCCATTTGTACTGTGCCCGTATTTCTTGTGTTTTCTCGCTCCTTTTTGCCTTCTGTGCCCCCGCTGCCCCATTTGTACTGTGCCCGTATTTCTTGTGTTTTCTCGCTCCTTTTTCCCTTCTGTGCCCCCGCTGCCCCATTTGTACTGTGCCCGTATTTCTTGTGTTTTCTCGCTCATTTTTGCCTTCTGTGCCCCCGCTGCCCCATTTGTACTGTGCCCGTATTTCTTGTGTTTTCTCGCTCCTTTTTGCCTTCTGTGCCCCCGCTGCCCCATTTGTACTGTGCCCGTATTTCTTGTGTTTTCTCGCTCCTTTTTGCATTCTGTGCCCCTCGCTGCCTCTCTCCATTCCCGCCGCTGCGTCCCCTGCGGCCCCGCCCCCCTGACTGCCCATTCGCTGCCCCTGCCTCCCAGCTGCTCCTCCCTCCCACCTCCCCATATATGGCGGCCGCTGCGTGGTGAGGAGAGCGACCCTTCACCTTGCCAGGTAGGTCGCTCCCCACCACACAGCTCCGCCTGTGCTGTCCGCCCGCTGCTGCTGGTAAGCTCGCCCCTCCGCCTGTGGCCTCGGTGCCTGCATTTCTTGTGTTTTCTCTGTCCTTTTTGCCTTCTGTGCCCCGCTGCCCCATTTGTACTGTGCCCGTATTTCTTGTGTTTTCTCGCTCCTTTTTGCCTTCTGTGCCCCCTGCCCCATTTGTACTGTGCCCGTATTTCTTGTGTTTTGTCGCTCCTTTTTGCCTTCTGTGCCCCCGCTGCCCCATTTGTACTGTGCCCGTATTTCTTGTGTTTTCTCGCTCCTTTTGCCTTCTGTGCCCCTCGCTGCCTCTCTCCATTCCCGCCGCTGCGTCCCTGCGGCCCCGCCCCCTGACTGCCCATTCGCTGCCCCTGCCTCCCAGCTGCTCCTCACTCCCACCTCCCCATATATGGTGGCCGCTGCGCGGTGAGGAGTGCGACCCTTGACCTTGCCAGGTAGGTCGCTCCCCCACCACACAGCTCCGCCTGTGCTGTCCGCCCGCTGCTGCTGGTAAGCTCGCCTCTCCGCCTGTGGCCTCGGTGCCCGCATTTCTTGTGTTTTCTCTGTCCTTTTTGCCTTCTGTGCCCCCGCTGCCCCATTTGTACTGTGCCCGTATTTCTTGTGTTTTCTCTGTCCTTTTTGCCTTCTGTGCCCCCGCTGCCCCATTTGTACTGTGCCCATATTTCTTGTGTTTTCTCGCTCCTTTTTGCCTTCTGCGCCCCCGCTGCCCCATTTGTACTGTGCCCGTATTTCTTGTGTTTTCTCGCTCCTTTTTGCCTTCTCTGCCCCCGCTGCCCCATTTGTACTGTGCCCGTATTTCTTGTGTTTTCTCGCTCCTTTTTGCCTTCTGTGCCCCGCAGCCCCATTTGTACTGTGCCCGTATTTCTTGTGTTTTCTCGCTCCTTTTTGCCTTCTGTGCCCCCGCTGCCCCATTTGTACTGTGCCCGTATTTCTTGTGTTTTCTCGCTCCTTTTTGCCTTCTGTGCCCCCGCTGCCCCATTTGTACTGTGCCCGTATTTCTTGTGTTTTCTCGCTCCTTTTTGCCTTCTGTGCCCCCGCTGCCCCATTTGTACTGTGCCCGTATTTCTTGTGTTTTCTCGCTCCTTTTTGCCTTCTGTGCCCCCGCTGCCCCATTTGTACTGTGCCAGTATTTCTTGTGTTTTCTCGCTCCTTTTGCCTTCTGTGCCCCCGCTGCCCCATTTGTACTGTGCCCGTATTTCTTGTGTTTTCTCGCTCCTTTTTGCCTTCTGTGCCCCCGCTGCCCCATTTGTACTGTGCCCGTATTTCTTGTGTTTTCTCGCTCCTTTTTGCCTTCTGTGCCCCCGCTGCCCCATTTGTACTGTGCCCGTATTTCTTGTGTTTTCTCGCTCCTTTTGCCTTCTGTGCCCCGCAGCCCCATTTGTACTGTGCCCGTATTTCTTGTGTTTTCTCGCTCCTTTTGCCTTCTCTGCCCCCGCTGCCCCATTTGTACTGTGCCCGTATTTCTTGTTTTTTCTCGCTCCTTTTTGCCTTCTGTGCCCCCGCTGCCCCATTTGTACTGTGCCCGTATTTCTTGTGTTTTCTCGCTCCTTTTTGCCTTCTGTGCCCCCGCTGCCCCATTTGTACTGTGCCAGTATTTCTTGTGTTTTCTCGCTCCTTTTTGCCTTCTGTGCCCCCGCTGCCCCATTTGTACTGTGCCCGTATTTCTTGTGTTTTCTCGCTCCTTTTTGCCTTCTGTGCCCCCGCTGCCCCATTTGTACTGTGCCCGTATTTCTTGTGTTTTCTCGCTCATTTTTGCCTTCTGTGCCCCCGCTGCCCCATTTGTACTGTGCCCGTATTTCTTGTGTTTTCTCGCTCCTTTTGCCTTCTGTGCCCCCGCTGCCCCATTTGTACTGTGCCCGTATTTCTTGTGTTTTCTCGCTCCTTTTTGCCTTCTGTGCCCCCGCTGCCCCATTTGTACTGTGCCCGTATTTCTTGTGTTTTCTCGCTCCTTTTTGCCTTCTGTGCCCCCGCTGCCCCATTTGTACTGTGCCCGTATTTCTTGTGTTTTCTCGCTCCTTTTTGCCTTCTGTGCCCCTCGCTGCCTCTCTCCATTCCCGCCGCTGCGTCCCCTGCGGCCCCGCCCCCCTGACTGCCCATTCGCTGCCCCTGCCTCCCAGCTGCTCCTCCCTCCCACCTCCCCATATATGGCGGCCGCTGCATGGTGAATAGAGCGACCCTTGACCTTGCCAGGTAGGTCGCTCCCCCACCACACAGCTCCGCCTGTGCTGTCCGCCCGCTGCTGCTGGTAGGCTCGCCCCTCCGCCTGTGGCCTCGGTGCCTGCATTTCTTGTGTTTTCTCTGTCCTTTTTGCCTTCTGTGCCCCCGCTGCCCCATTTGTACTGTGCCCGTATTTCTTGTGTTTTCTCGCTCCTTTTGCCTTCTGTGCCACCGCTGCCCCATTTGTACTGTGCCCGTATTTCTTGTGTTTTCTCGCTCCTTTTGCCTTCTGTGCCCCCGCTGCCCCATTTGTACTGTGCCAGTATTTCTTGTGTTTTCTCGCTCCTTTTGCCTTCTGTGCCCCCGCTGCCCCATTTGTACTGTGCCCGTATTTCTTGTGTTTTCTCGCTCCTTTTTGCCTTCTGTGCCCCCGCTGCCCCATTTGTACTGTGCCCGTATTTCTTGTGTTTTCTCGCTCCTTTTGCCTTCTGTGCCCCGCTGCCCCATTTGTTCTGTGCCCGTATTTCTTGTGTTTTCTCGCTCCTTTTTGCCTTCTGTGCCCCCGCTGCCCCATTTGTACTGTGCTCGTATTTCTTGTGTTTTCTCGCTCCTTTTTGCCTTCTGTGCCCCCGCTGCCCCATTTGTACTGTGCCCGTATTTCTTGTGTTTTCTCGCTCCTTTTTGCCTTCTGTCCCCCGCTGCCCCATTTGTACTGTGCCCGTATTTCTTGTGTTTTCTCGCTCCTTTTGCCTTCTGTGCCCCCGCTGCCCCATTTGTACTGTGCCCGTATTTCTTGTGTTTTCTCGCTCCTTTTTGCCTTCTGCGCCCCGCTGCCCCATTTGTACTGTGCCCGTATTTCTTGTGTTTTCTCGCTCCTTTTTGCCTTCTGTGCCCCCGCTGCCCCATTTGTACTGTGCCCGTATTTCTTGTGTTTTCTCGCTCCTTTTTGCCTTCTGTGCCCCCGCTGCCCCATTTGTACTGTGCCCGTATTTCTTGTGTTTTCTCGCTCCTTTTGCCTTCTGTGCCCCCGCTGCCCCATTTGTACTGTGCCCGTATTTCTTGTGTTTTCTCGCTCCTTTTTGCCTTCTGTGCCCCTCGCTGCCTCTCTCCATTCCCGCCGCTGCGTCCCTGCGGCCCCGCCCCTGACTGCCCATTTGCTGCCCCTGCCTCCCAGCTGTTCCTCCCTCCCACCTCCCCATATATGGCGGCCGCTGCGCGGTGAGGAGAGCGACCCTTGACCTTGCCAGGTAGGTCGCTCCCCACCACACAGCTCCGCCTGTGCTGTCCGCCCGCTGCTGCTGGTAAGCTCGCCCCTCCGCCTGTGGCCTCGGTGCCCGCATTTCTTGTGTTTTCTCTGTCCTTTTTGCCTTCTGTGCCCCCGCTGCCCCATTTGTACTGTGCCCGTATTTCTTGTGTTTTCTCGCTCCTTTTTGCCTTCTGTGCCCCCGCTGCCCCATTTGTACTGTGCCCGTATTTCTTGTGTTTTCTCGCTCCATTTTGCCTTCTGCGCCCCCACTGCCCCATTTGTACTGTGCCCGTATTTCTTGTGTTTTCTCGCTCCTTTTTGCCTTCTGCGCCCCCGCTGCCCCATTTGTACTGTGCCCGTATTTCTTGTGTTTTCTCGCTCCTTTTTGCCTTCTGCGCCCCTGCTGCCCCATTTGTACTGTGCCCGTATTTCTTGTGTTTTCTCGCTCCTTTTTGCCTTCTGTGCCCCCGCTGCCCCATTTGTACTGTGCCCGTATTTCTTGTGTTTTCTCGCTCCTTTTTGCCTTCTGTGCCCCTCGCTGCCTCTCTCCATTCCCGCCGCTGCGTCCCCTGCGGCCCCGCCCCCCTGACTGCCCATTCGCTGCCCCTGCCTCCCAGCTGCTCCTCCCTCCCACCTCCCCATATATGGCGGCCGCTGCGCGGTGAGGAGAGCGACCCTTGACCTTGCCAGGTAGGTCACTCCCCCACCACACAGCTCCGCCTGTGCTGTCCGCCCGCTGCTGCTGGTAAGCTCGCCCCTCCGCCTGTGGCCTCGGTGCCCGCATTTCTTGTGTTTTCTCTGTCCTTTTTGCCTTCTGTGCCCCCGCTGCCCCATTTGTACTGTGCCCGTATTTCTTGTGTTTTCTCGCTCCTTTTTGCCTTCTGTGCCCCCGCTGCCCCATTTGTACTGTGCTCGTATTTCTTGTGTTTTCTCGCTCCTTTTTGCCTTCTGTGCCCCCGCTGCCCCATTTGTACTGTGCCCGTATTTCTTGTGTTTTCTCGCTCCTTTTTGCCTTCTGTCCCCCGCTGCCCCATTTGTACTGTGCCCGTATTTCTTGTGTTTTCTCGCTCCTTTTTGCCTTCTGTGCCCCCGCTGCCCCATTTGTACTGTGCCCGTATTTCTTGTGTTTTCTCGCTCCTTTTGCCTTCTGTGCCCCCGCTGCCCCATTTGTACTGTGCCCGTATTTCTTGTGTTTTCTCGCTCCTTTTTGCCTTCTGTGCCCCCGCTGCCCCATTTGTACTGTGCCCGTATTTCTTGTGTTTTCTCGCTCCTTTTTGCCTTCTGTGCCCCCGCTGCCCCATTTGTACTGTGCCCGTATTTCTTGTGTTTTCTCGCTCCTTTTTGCCTTCTGTGCCCCCGCTGCCCCATTTGTACTGTGCCTGTATTTCTTGTTTTTTCTCGCTCCTTTTTGCCTTCTGTGCCCCCGCTGCCCTATTTGTACTGTGCCCGTATTTCTTGTGTTTTCTCGCTCCTTTTTGCCTTCTGTGCCCCTCGCTGCCTCTCTCCATTACCGCCGCTGCGTCCCCTGCGGCCCCACCCCCCTGACTGCCCATTCGCTGCCCCTGCCTCCCAGCTGCTCCTCCCTCCCACCTCCTCATATATGGTGGCCGCTGTGCGGCCGCGCCGCTGGCACGCCGAAGGCGCGCCTAAGGCAAGCCCGTCTGCGCCCGTCCGCGACTGGACCGCGCCCAGCGCCAGAACCCCTGGGCCGCGCGCCCCCCGCACCAGCCTCGAGTACCGACGCCGATACGATGCCACCACACTCCACGCTCTCAACCCCGGACGGACACACAACTGCTTCAAGGCCGCCCCGAAACGCACCCATGGTCCCTTCACCTGCCGGAACTGCAGCTACACCAGCCTCAGAGCCACCGAGGCGCCCGCCAAGAAGGACCTCAACCACCTCCGGTGCATCCTACTGAACACCCGCTCCGCACGCAAACACGCCGTCGAGCTCTGGGACCTGCTCGACACATCATCACCAGACGTCGCCTTCCTGACAGAGACCTGGATGAACGACTCCTCCGCCCCCGACATCGCCATCGCCATCCCGGACGGCCATAAGATCACCCGCAGAGACCGCATCAACGCAGTAGGAGGAGGAATCACCATCGTCCACAAGAACACCATCAGGGTCTCGACCAGCACCGACGACACTCTCAGCACCGCCGAACACATGCACTTCCAGATCCACACGGACCCCAACACCACCCTTAGAGGCACCCTTGTCTACAGACCCCCTGGCCCCGACCCCAGTTCAGCGACTCCATCGCCGACTTCATCAGCCCGCACGCCCTGACCTCTACCGACTACATCCTCCTCGGAGACCTGAACTTTCACCTGGAGAACAACAACGACAGCAACTCCACCACCCTGATCGACAGCCTCGCCAACCTCAGCCTGAGCCAGCTCGTCACAACACCGACCCACTCCGCCGGCCACACGCTTGACCCCATCTTCTCCTCAAGCTCCCACGTCTCCTTCAGCCACACCACGGAACTCCTCTGGACCGACCACCGCTGCATCCATTTCACCTTCCAGAAACCCACCACACACCACCGCACCCAACAGATCCCACGCCGCTGCTGGAGCAAAGTCACCGAAGACCAACTCCGGGCAACCCTCGCTCTCAGCCCTCCCTCCGACCCATCCAACACCGACGACGCTGCCTGCAACCTCAGACGATGGATGGACGACTGTGCCAACACCCTCGCCCCGCTGAAAAAGCTCACCTACAGCGACACCACCAAAAGAGCCAGCTGGTTCACCTCGGAACTCCTAGCTTCCAAGCGTACCTGCCGGAAACTAGAGAAGAAATGGCACAGTGATAAGACACCGGACAGCCACACAGCCCACAAAGACGCCATCCGTAACCACCACCACCTCATCAGGTCCGCCAAGAGAATCTCCTTCAAAGACCGCCTCGACAACAACGCACACAACAGCAAGGAGCTTTTCAACATCGTGAAGGAACTCTCCAATCCCAGCTCCAACACCAACGACATCCCGCCGTCGCAACCCCTGTGCGATTCCCTCGCCACCTTCTTTCACCGCAAGATCGCCGACATCCACGACAGCTTCAACACCCTGACAGCCCCAACTAAGATCGATGCACCAGACCCGCCACACACCATCGACAATGACCCCCTGCCAGCCTGGACCAGCGTGAACATCGAGGACACCATCAAGACCATGAGCACAATACACTCCGGCTCCCCGTCAGACCCTTTCCCGCACCACATCTTCAACAAAGCCAGCAGCTCCATCGCACCCCACCTGTGCAACATCATCAATCTCTCCTTCGAGACCGCGACCTTCCCAGAGAGCTGGAAACACGCAGAGATCAACGCCCTACTCAAAAAACCCAAGGCGGACCCGAGAGACCTCAAGAACTTCCGGCCCATCTCTCTGCTTCCGTTCCCAGCCAAGGTCATCGAGAAGATCGTCAACAAACAGCTAACCCGATACCTCGAAGAAAACAGCATCCTGGACCCATCCCAATCGGGGTTCCGCAGCAACCACAGCACTGAGACTGCCCTCATCGCCGCCACCGACGACATCAGGATCCTGCTGGACAATGGTGAGACCGCAGCCCTCATCCTGCTGGACCTCTCCGCCGCCTTCGACACTGTCTGCCGCCGCACTCTACGCGCACGCCTCCACGACGCAGGGATCCGAGACAAGGCCCTGGAATGGACCACCTCCTTCCTCGACGGCAGAACCCAGAGAGTCCGCCTCCCACCTTTCCGATCCGAAGCCTCTGAGATCATCTGCGGCGTACCCCAGGGATCGTCCCTCAGCCCAACACTGTTCAACATCTACATGGCCCCGCTCGCACGCATCGCCAGACAACACGACCTCAACATTATCTCCTACGCTGACGACACTCAACTGATCCTCTCCCTCACCAAGGACCCCCTCGCCGCCAAAGCCAATCTCCACGAAGGAATGAAGGCCGTCGCCGATTGGATGAAGATCAGCCGACTAAAGCTGAACACGGACAAAACGGAGGTCCTCATCCTCGGCTCCAACCCCTCAGCCTGGGACAACTCCTGGTGGCCAACGATGCTGGGAGCAGCCCCGGCACCCACCGACCACGCACGCAACCTGGGAGTCATCCTCGACTCAACGCTCTCCATGGCCAAGCAAGTCAACGCAGTCTCCTCCTCCTGCTTCAACACCCTCCGCATGCTTCGCAAGATCTACAGGTGGATCCCGACAGACACAAGAAGAACAGTCACCCAGGCCCTCGTCAGTAGCAGACTGGACTATGGGAACGCCCTCTACGCGGGAGCCCCGGCCAAGCTCATCAAGCGACTGCAACGCATACAAAACGCCTCCGCACGACTGATCCTCGATGTACCACGCCACAGCCACATCACCCCCACTTGAGGAACCTGCACTGGCTTCCCGTCGACAGGAGGATCACCTTCAAACTCCTCATCCACGCACACAAGGCACTCCACAAAACTGGCCCAGCCTACCTCAACAGACGACTCTTCTTCTACGTCCCCAACCGCCAGCTCCGCTCCGCCGACCTCTCCCTCGCCACCGTCCCTCGCATTTGAAGAACAACCACCGGCGGCAGATCCTTCTCACACCTCGCCGCCAAGACCTGGAACACCCTTCCACTAAGCCTACGACAGACCCAAGACCTGCTGACCTTCAGGAGGCTACTCAAGACCTGGCTGTTCGACCAGTAGCAGCATCCCCCCCCCTTCCCTCTCCCCAGCGCCTTGAGACCCTCGCGGGTAAGTAGTGCGCTCTACAAATTCTGTGATTGATTGATTGATTGATAGGGTGCACATGCCAAATCACTTACTTCTTAGTTCACTAACGGCATTGTTGTCATGTCAGCAGGCATACATGTTTCTAAGTTCATATTTCAAAACTATCAGTTTTATTAAATGCTTTTCAATGCAGTGAAATATTCTGATGTACTAAAATAAAACACTTTCATATGTTAAAGAAATATGATTTTTGGAATTTTGAAGAGACTTTCTCCTATTTTTACATGATTTTTGTTGCATAATTTACATGCCCTACATTATCAGCACTTGGTTCCTGCACAGGCTCTTAGAGCCAAGCTAGAACCTTTCCTTGAATTGCCCCGTCAAATTGTTGACCCTCTTACCTCTAATACTTCACTGTCAATATCTCAACAGATGTGTGTCTCCTGCAAACACTCAGCTTCCTACACTCTCCTCCTTTGACACCAAGCTCCAACTGCTGTGTACTGGAAACAAATGGCTATATCGATGGGAGGAATCAGAACACATTCAGCAGCAAAACAAGAGGTCAGAGCGTGCACACTGCCTCTACAGTCCACAGTCTGACACAATATGGGAAGCCCAAAGAATACCCTAAAAAGCACTGTCACCTGTTCAGATAAACTAACGGCCAATCCAAATGCTACCTGCACCTCAACTCCCTGACTTCATCTTCAAATCTCCAAACCCATCACAGGCGGCTGATCTTTCAGGTACCTGGCTGCCACTCACTCCTCTTGGAAATTATCCACCCAAGTAGCCTTGAGATGGTGCCTCGAGGGACATCTACCTGTTACCCCTACACTATGAAAAATGATATGTGTCTCTTCTCCCTCCAACGAAGAAGCAGCTGGCTATTCCAAGGGCTTTTTAGTGCTACATACAAAGAAACAGTATAGCCTAATGTGAACCAAGCACTGCAATGCCATGTCAATGGCAGATTGTGCACTATAGAAATGCCAATACAAAAATTACATAACAGCAGACCACAAAGGCACTGGCTTGTCATACAAGCTGTCGGACAGAAGCGCAGAGTTTTCACTATTGTTCGCATTTGTATTATTTTATCACCCACTGTATTGTGTTATGAGATGTCTTCTTCGCAAAGTGCCCATCGGCTGTTTAGCAGCTCAGATTGTCTGTTGATGTTTTCAAGATGAGGTCTATCATTTTCTTTCTTTCCCTGTGTGAAACACTCAGAAGCCACCCTTTGCTCCATGCAGCACTGTGCTAATGAAGCACAATAGGTGCATATATAATATGCCCTGCAGTCCTCAGCAAAGCATTGAGGCAGTATCTCCTAGGTTATTATTGGGTCTTGTACATCACCTGAATTCATGCATACATATAGCTAAAAAAAGTCACTCAGATTTTCATAAATGCATAAAAAGATAATAAAATATAAATGTATGACTTACAGAAATGAAAACATAAAAAGATGAAGGCACACTAATAAACACCTAATACGTAGGTAGCTTAATCTATCGTATTGTAGGGAAAGGAAGTCGGCCATACTCACAGCACAGCGAGCATCATCTTCTGACTTCGCTTTCATCCTCACAGTGCTCATTTCATGTTCTTGTTTAGAATACCATATAAAACCAGCAACAAATACGTTTTCAAGGATATGCGTCTTTCAGAACAATGCTGTTAGGTGCAGCTCTTACCACCAAAGGGCCAAAAATGCCCTAGAGTGCGGCCACACTTCTCTAAAACCTCTCACAGAGCAAGCATGAGTGCCGTCATGCACCAAGAGAAACTTTCAAGTCACTACTTTTCAATGAGCAGTTGACAAAGTCTGTCTGTGTGCATGTTAGGCATGCGTGCTCTAAAGGAGAACCTGTATGCTTTAAAAAGAAAAGGTGCGCACCCTATAGGCAATATAGGAAGTGGCCCTGGGGTATTGGGTCAGCAGGGCCTAATCAGGCTCAGGAGGGGACAACATAGCCCCCCTCCTCTTTAATTAAAATAACAGCCCCATGAATGGGGTCCCCAGGGCGGAACAAGGCATGGAGAAAGGGGCTATGTATGGCCCCTGCCCCTTAATGTAAAAAAAAGAGAGCCCTGGGGGATGGAGTCCCCAAGGCTTTAGAAAGCTGGGAGTGGGGCACGTGGCCCCCTCCTCTTTAATTTTTTTTTTTTAAAAGAGCCCTGCTGGATTGGGTCCCCAAGGCCTAAGAAAGCTTGGGCGGGGGGCATGTGGCCCCCTCCCCTTGAATTACAATAAAATGCCCTATGGGAGGGGGTCCCCAGGGACTAACAAGACCCAGGGAGGGGGCCACCCAAACCCCTCCCCTTTAATTTAAAAAACAGACCTAGTGGATGGGGTTCCCAGAGTCTAAAAAGGCTTGTGGAGGGGGAGCGGCACAGCCCGCTCCCATTTGATAAAAAAAGGCCCTTGGAGTTGGGGTCCCCAGGGCATAATAAGGCTCTGAGAAGAGTGCCACGTGCCACCCTTCCCTTTAATTTAAATAGGGGCCCTGGAGAATGAGGTCCCCAAGGCTCAAGGAAGGGGCATGTGGCACCCCTCCCCTTTAGGCCCTGGGTGATGGGGTCCCCAGGGCCTAATATGGCTCTGGGAAGGGGGCCATGTGGCCACCGCCCTTTTCATTAAAAACAGACCTGTGGGATAGTGTCCCCAAGGCCTAATAAGGCTCAGGTAGGGGGGCACGTGAACCCCTCACACTTTAAAAACATAAGGTCCTGTGGCCAACTCCCCCACAGCACACAACTGAAGGCTGTGCATGGTAGGGGCTGGCTTTACGTATGTTAATAAAATGTTAATTTATGTTAAAAAACAGAAAATCACTGTAAGAAATCAAAGGTTAAACTAACGTTATGATTAGGTGTGATAAAAAGGTCTGTTTTTGCTTAAAAAAATCTTAGGAATTCACACAAAAAACAAAGGTTAAAGTAGCGTTAGAGGTAGATGAATATATGTAAGTGACAAGATTAACGTTTGAACTATAAAAACTAAAAAAATTACCATTTATAGTTGGCAGAGCTAATTATAACTTGTGACCCCCATGCACTGCATATGACCTCACATATTACATCACTCATGACATGTTTTATGACATCATTTATGACATCACTGATGACATAATTAATGACTTCACCAAATGACATCACTGATGGCATCATCCAAGCTTCTTTTGTGCACATTGCTCAATAAACGGGCACTGCATTAGAGCTATGAAAGTAAGTGCAAAATAGAATATTATGAAGCATCATTACTGTTTATAACAACATGTGGTATGTAGTTCCTCGAAAATAAGGGTGAAGAGAGAGTGTGTGTGTGGTAGAGGGGGGAATTCCACTTGTAGGAACTAGGGTCCTCACACACCATGCAAGCTAGGTGTCATGCTTCATCATATGGACCTGCCACTCGTCGGGTCGGCACTGCAATACCCGACGGGCACCCGTACAGGGGCTCTTGAGCGGGGATCTTTTATTCCAAGCCGTATGGTGAAGTGCGTGTGTGGGGCCTCTAGGGTGTAGATGTGGGTGAGTGGTGATGGTTAAAACAAGTTGGATAGTCCAAAAACAAGACTTTATTAAGGCTGGCTATCCACCTGACTAAAAACAAATGAAGAGTGGCAGCTTGCTGTCTTAATGATTCAGCTCAGCTTTGCTCATCTCTGGTGGTAAACATGTTTCATGCCCTGCGGTCCTATCAATCCTCGGCATTTCATCAGGACCTAACGTGAATAAAATCTATCTACACTGTGTGGAGGGTGCAAATGCTACCTACCACTAAGAGAACAGTCTTCTCAATTTCGTGGGGTGATCACAAGTAGTGTCACTATTAGTTCCCATCCGTGTTCAAGCGGGGTTGAGACACCAAGATTCTAGTGTCATCTGACAGCTGCTCCTGTCGGCTGCAAACCTACCCCCACGTCGCTTCAACCGACGGTTGAAGCGACGTGGGGGTAGCTGAGCTGAATCATGTTTTAACCATCACCACTCACCCACATCTACACCCTAGAGGCCCCACATATGCACTTCACCATACGGCTTGGAATAAAAGATCCCCGCTCAAGAGCCCCTGTACGGGTGCCCGTCGGGTATTGCAGCGCCGACCCGACGAGGGGCAGGTCCATATGATGAAGCATAACACCTAGCTTGCTTGGTGTGTGAGGACCCTAGTTCCTACAAGTGGAATTCCCCCCTCTACCACACACACACACTCTCTCTTCACCCTTATTTTCGAGGAACTACATACCACATGTTGTTATATGCTTGCTAGGGCACGTATGTTGGACCTCTTATAAAGCCCTTCTTGTCCCCCTATTGATGTAGATGCATCATTACTGTTATCATACAAACAACCCCCGTAGGTAAAGCAAGCTTGTGTTGTGTGCAACATTGACCATACACTTCATGGGTAGCCCAGTTCATGTTGACTATAACTTGAAAGTTAAAACCAGAATTTTCCCTCTGGAACTCCTTTTGCACAGTTGGTCATTTACTCCTCACTCATGCCAATCACCATCTGATGCATCAATGTTCCCCCAAGATTAAACTAAGAGACTCTAATAAGAGTATATATTTGCAGCAACTTTATGCAGCAAATTATGTTAAATTTGAAAAGAGACAGCAAGAACGAAAAAGACAGGGAATTTCTTCCCTGCTGGATGCTGTTTAGATTAGTGTTCAAATTAACAGTTGCAAGACAAATTATATTGTCTGGTAGTTTCCTGTCCAGTGGGGTGGTTTATTTTGCAATTGATATGTATAGGAGAATCTAGTTTTTTAATGGTTTTTAAGAATTTGTGTGTATTTGTATACATGATTGGTTTTGTTGATATTCAAAATGTCTAATTATTTGTGATGTCTAATTATTTGTGATGTTTAATTATTTGTGATGATTTGTATTTGTGTTATACATTTTTACCGATTTGAGTTTCTGATTTATTAAATATGCACAATAGTGCTTATATACTCTTATTAGAGTCTCTTAGTTTAATCTTGGGGGAACATTGATGCATCAGATGGTGATTGGCATGAGTGAGGAGTAAATGCCCAAGTGTGCAAAAGGAGTTCCAGAGGGAAAATTCTGGTTTTAACTTTCAAGTTACATAGGAGCTCTGTCCCTCTGGATTTGTAGAGCCCCTCTCCTTGTTTTCAACATGTTGACTATAAGCCTAAGATGAAAGGGTAACCTATCCTGCACACAGTGTTCAATCTGTTTACAATTGTTCAGGGAAAATTAAGTTCCTCCAGAGACTCAAGCCCTGTTACATAGCAAATGCCCTACTATGGACTGTATCAAACCCCTGACAGTCACTGAACCTACATCGAGAGTTGAAGTGGATATGAGTAGGAAAGTGGGTACTGTTAAAACTGTTTACTCTATGGAGATAGTTTGCTCTGTACCAGAGTGTTTGCAGACAGTGAAACTCTCATTAGAAATGCACCACAAAGTTTTAAAAATCATCAACTAAGAACAGTGCACACTCTATGCAAAACGTGTCCAAAGAGCAACTATTCATTTAAAATAAGGTGCTAAAGATCATACTACCTGCAGCCTTCATAATGTGTGGAAACATTTCAGATAGCCCATCTTCTGAAGTAAAACAAGCACATGTACATGGATTAGTATATAAATTAATAAATATAAAAATACATAAATAAATATTTATATAGACACAGTTAGGTTGCTGTTTCTTAATAATTGAATTTTTTGTTTTGCTAATAAGTTTGGCCCTGTTTCATGAATCTCCACAAAACTTTTCAAAAAGGTGCTATTTTTTGACTACTTTTTGACTAGTTTATGTATGGAAAGTTTTGGGGTGATCCATCAAGCAGAGGCCTCGAAAAAAGGGGAGCCCTAAAGCACAAAAGCCCCATACATTTTTCATAGACTTTTTTAGAAGGGCTACAGCAAAAACTGCTGAACGGATTTACTCCAAATTAGGCAGATTGTGATTTTTGTGATTTGGTAAAAATCCATTCAGTAGTTTCTGAGAAATTAAGTGTAAAACAAATCTGGAAATCTGGATGGTTAGGTCCACAAAAGTCTCGACAGGCTCTCACAGGAGCACCAATATAAAAATAGGGCCTTCTGACTGGCCCAGGGAACCTTTCTTCTCTTGGGCCATTTTGCTCTTGAGGGAGCAAGCGCACTGATTGGCTGCCAGCAACATGAGACAAATGATACTACAGCTATTACAGGACTCCGGGACTTAGTCCCCTGTTGTGAACATGTTAAAAATAATTACAATACGGGGGCAGAATAGGAATACATTGACCCCCTAGGCCTCAGTAGGTGGATCCAGAGGGACCCCAACAACAAGAAAAAAACAAAAAAAATGCCACAATCCTGTGGGACTCCCACGTGATCAGAAAGAAAATGCTGGCTGGGGCCGCATTGTTCAATTATAGGCCCTGGGAAGCCCAACCAAGGGCCGTACTCAGTAAGGGGAGGGGGCACCCGGGTAGCCCACCCAAGGGAACAAATCATCAAAAAATTGGAGGGGGGGCTTAAAATAACCAAGGTCTGAAGGTGCTAAAGATCATACTACTTGCAGCCTTCATATTGTGGTGAAAACATTACAGATGCCCCTTCTTCTGAAGCAAAACCAGCACATGTACACAGGTTAGTGCCTGGTGCACGTAGACTTCTGTGTTATGTAGAACTTTTCATGCTGAGATGCTTCTGTTTAAGAACTCAAAGCTGCTTACAATATGTAATATGCTTTAAGGACAATCTTTGCCCTGTTGGAAACTTTTTCTGCAGTGTCAAAAAACTTGTGTGGGACATGCTGAACACAAGTCGTCAACTGCACACAGAGTTAATCTTTAAGACAAAGATTTATGACATGTTCAATACCTCAATACACCTAAGATGCATTATGAGCACTGGCATTTTGTAAACACTCACCTATTAGCTGGACACAGGCTGTACATTCGGTAGAAAAGTAATGCGGATGGTAACTACCTGCCACTTTGTAAACTGCAAAAAAACCAAGCACACTCGTTGGATGATGTCTTCAGTGATGTCATCAATGATGCCATAGAACATGTCATGAGTGATGTAGTATGTAAGGTCATAAGGAGTACTATGCAGGGGGCTTAAGTTATAGTTAGCTCAGGTAACTATAACCGCTGAAGTTCACTGGTTTTGGATGAGTTAAATCTGAGCCTGATTCAATTTCCTAACTATAATGTCCCTGTAACCTTTGTTTTTTTAAGTGAATTTCAATGTTTTTTTTAACTGGTAGTCGAAGTTGCATAGTGGTGGAGAAAAGAGGCGGGGCTGCTGACCAGCTCTCAGGAATCCCACTGTATAGGACTTACTGGAGGGAACAGGAGGGTTTACTTGGCCCCCAAAGTCCCTCAGTATCCAAGGGGACTTCATTCCCGAACCATTAGTGCGCCAGGAGGTGCATTTGCAGAGTGGTAGAGAAAAGGGGCGTGGCCTCTGAAGACCTCTCAGCAATCCCACTGTGTGAGAAATACTAGAGGTAACAGGACCGTTTGTTGGTCCCCAAGGACCCTCAGCAGCCAAGGGGACTTCATCCCCCAACCAGTAGTGCACCAGTAGGCATGTTTGCAGAGTGGTGGTGAAAGGGGGCCGGGCCTCGGGCGACTTGTCGGGCAGCTTTTAAAAAATATATTTTTATTTATTTGGGGAGAGAGGGCTGCGTGGCCGACCTTCCCTGGGCCGATTTTGGCTCTGTGAACCCAATCCCCCGGGCCCAAGCCTTTTTGGAAGGGGTGGCGGGCCTCGTGGCCCTGGCACTGACAAACCCACTCGCTCACCTATACAAAAACTCATACAACCACTATCTCATGTATACAGTCTCTTATATATCCAATCACATCTATACACCACTTACACACCCACTCGCTTACTCATACAGGCACTTCCACAGTGAGTTATCTTACTATATATGTTTAACACTCAGTGACTTTTAGACAACATTCACAATCACTGGATGATGTCATCAGTGATGTCATCAGTGATGTAATATGAGACTTCATCAGTGTTGTCATCAGTGATGTCACTGACCATGTCATGAGTGATGTAACATGTGAAGACATAAGCAGTGCATTGGAGTGGCATAAGTTATAGTTAGCTCAGGTAACCATAACTGCTGAATTTCTCTGGTTTTGTATGAGTGAAATGCCAGTCTAACTATAACGTTTGTGTAAGCTTTGGTTTTTTCAGTGATTTTCTAAGGTTTTTAAATGCTAATTCCTAAATATAATGTCCTTGTAACCTTTGTTTTTTTCAGTGAATTGCTAAAGTTTTTAATTCTATTTCATAACTGTACCGTCCCTGTATTTTATGTTTGTTGTTTGTTGTATTTGTCATCTATTTATTTAAAAAGTACATTGATCATCTTATTTCGAGATATTTTTTGTTTTCGTGATGATGCTGCAATCGCCGAGGACACACAGCGAATACCGTATGTTTTTGGCAAAGTGTAAAACACATATATAGACATACTTTACATAAAGTGTCAGTCTAGCTATTTAGTAAGATATTAATCTAACTTTCCCCTTTGTATTCATTTGTCAAAAAACAACATAAAAAATGCATTCTCCTTGTTCACAGCGACACCGGAGGTCGCAATGATGTTGGTAGTTGCAAATACAAATGACAAAGTGTACATCAGGAGGACTCAGCTGCTCATAAACAATCTTCTGATGAAGAACCAGCAATGAAGAAACAAAGCATAACTTGGGATTTTTAAACTAGTCCATCTGGTGAATCAAAGACTGCAACTAAATTGGTGAGGAGCAGCATATGTGAGAAGGCATTATCAGGGCACAGCAAAAAATATTCATGTGGTACAACAAGCATGTTGTACCACTTGAAAACATACTACAAGAAGCAACTTAAAATTGCACACTGAAAATAAGGAGAGGGATCATCAGTCTCCAGACCTCCAGCGCCTGCTCCTGGCATCAAAGTTCCAGCTTAAGTGGAGCGAAGATTCAGTGAAATGTCACCAGAACTAAAGCGTGCATGGACTGCAACACCATCGTAACAGTCTGTGGATGTAAATTTGCAGAATATGAAAAACCATACTTGTTATTTTTTTTTCCTTTTTTATTGCAGCAGTCCAGCCACTGTGAAAAAATATAAAAAAGAAAAAATATATTAGGATTTCATTTTGAACAGAAAACAAAATACAATGGTGAAGTGGAGAAGAGACTTCTTAGGCTGCTGGTATTATAGTACCTCCATTTAGTTTTAAACAGTCCTGTAATGTTTTATAATTTCCTTTACTCTAATTAAAAAGAGTATTTCATTTCTAACAACTTGCTGTAGACAATACCACTAATAAGCCGAATAATGTCTCAGAAACTCATAATTCCTATACATGTTAACAAAATACCACATTTTGCTATCCTAAATTGTCCTTAGAACTTCCGTTCTAGAAACAGCAGAAATGAGTTTGGTTACCTTTTAGGTAGTCTTGATTTGAATGTCATTTCTATGTCATTGCACTCTGTCCATCTTCTTTGACATCTTAAATATATTGTGTAATGTATAGAGGTTATATTAACTCCTTCATGAAATATAATTGCAATATTTGTGTAAAATATTTTTGAAACTGAAATTTGTCCAGCTACAAATTGTGCAATTTCGGTTTCAAATTTAGTACCATCCACTCTGCATCATTGTAGCATGACTATAACATGTTTTCCATAGCTTTGTGGTAGCTACGTAGACCTAAGTTCTGATCAGCAGTTTGAACAGGTTGTATCTTGATGGGCATTTTTGGTTACATTGTCAAAGGCCACAGCTTTGCAATTTGGTAACGTCAAGTAGAGGAATCATTCCGAAATAATTTCAATGCTAGAGGTAAATTCACAATTTTCACAGTTATGGTTCCTTTTATAAATTAAGCCAAATAGTTCATTGATATTCACATCCTCTTCCTCTAATAGTCCTAGCATTTTGATAAAAAATTATTGAGCATCCTGCTGAGCATTTTGAGAAAACACTAGCAATACAGTACACTACTCTACCTTTTAGACCTTTCTGCATCTCTGTTGGTGGTAATTTGCCTGTCTTTGGCTCCGTACGGACTATAGCCTGAAATAGATGTATACTTTGGATAAAAATGGACTCATAAACATTTGAACCTTGAAGTGGTTCTGGAAGGGAATCAGTATTAACTTGTATGTACAGCTCTGGCAGGCATTTTATTATCCTTTAATTTATTATATCAGTACTTACATATAACTTGCTGTGTGGACAAGTCAAAGCGTGCCTCTACAAATAAGTACACAGCAAACTTTTGCCAGTTATCATTATTTTATTTTTCACTTTTTAACTACAAGTCAGCAGTCTGTGTTTGAATCTTGTAGTGAGTGTGTCAACAACATATACAAACATACTCTGGGGCAGATTTACAACTTCTGGCGCATCCCTGCAAATCAGCAGGGATGCGCCAGAATAGTTGCGACACGCAATACTCTCCTTGCGCCACCACGGAAGCGCCGCATTTACAATGCGGCGCACCGTGGCGCAAGGAAAGGCCGATGCGTGTCGCATCCTGTGGCGCAAGGGCGGCGCATTGCTGGAGTCGTGTCGCAAGCGCGACGCAACACCAGCAATGCTCGTGGGCCGCCCATACCTAACGTGGTGCGCCACTCCTTACGCCTGCTTGAAGCAGGCGTAAGGATTCGTCGCAGCGGCGTCGGAAAAGTGACTCAGTGAAATCTTGTAGATTTCACTGCGTCACTTTTACGAGGCATTCCTTCGACGGAACGCCCACCCTGCGGAGGAACGCCCACATGAAACCTGACGCAGGTTTCATGTGGCGCAGGGCTTTACAACGTGACGCATCTCCCTAGATGCGTCACGTTGTAAATAATGCGCAACGTGGCGCATGGTTTACGTCGCCGCTGCGTCACAAAAGTGACGCAACGGCGGCGCAAAAGTGGCGCAAGGGGCTTGTAAATCTGCCCCTCTGTTTTTTTACAGTACACTGTGTTAAATTTTGTAATCTCTTCTTCAAAGCTATCAACTATAATACCTGTGTCCTGTTCTGCAACTCCTCCTGTTATCAACTCTTTATTTTCCATAGAGTCCTTTTCTGGACAAAAGAAACAAAACTGCACATCATCACAAATCGTGTCTACCTCTGCCACAGTACCATGCAAAAGAGCTCTATTTGTTTCTCCTAAACATAAAGCAGGAATTTTCACATAGTACAGTCTCCTAACTAAAGTTCGCATTGTTGAGAGGTATTCTGCTTTCATCCTGAAATGATGAAAGGTGCTTTGGCACACTTTCTTTGCTAAACAAGCTAGTGAGTGTCCCTCCAAATGTGTATGCTTTCTAACCTTGCAACTATCCAATCCTTGTAAAGTACATACTTTGTGTTTGAAATTTTGCCTTCGAAAGATATGAAGACATGTTCTTAGTATATTAATGGATTGCTGTCGAACACTACTACAATTCCATTTGCATACAAGGCCTGACTACGCCTTCTCTGTACCTCTTCTGCAATAACTTGTTCTACATTTCTAGGTCCCATCACCACTTTTGCTATAGGAGTACCATTCTTCAGTTCATAACATCGTCCTCTTTCATAAATAGCATGCACTAATGTGTTATCCTGGAGATAGCTTTCTTCATTAAAGAAAGGATCTGTACTAGAAGTATGTATTCATGCTCCACTAAAAACAGTACAAATGTCACTTCTATTCACTAATCTTTTCTTCTGGTTTTGTCTCCTCATGTACAACCCCATTTTATCACGAGTCTTCATTCTATTTATAATCAAAATGAAAAGCTTCCTCTTCAAAGCAAAGGCCTTATCAATCCAATCCAATATTTCTTTATTTCGGTTATTCACCATAAAAGAACACACAGAAATATGTATATACAGTAAAAATGATTAAAAGAAAGTTAAAAGAGATAAAACATTTCATCTAAGATAAATCATTTTTGGTTTAAAAAAGGATAAGAAAGTCAGTCAACTGTCAGTACCTTGGTTTAAATTCTTAAGGAAGTTACTCCTGGCCCACCACATGGAATTCAAGAAACGTGAAACTGCAAAAACTATGTGGGAGTCTGTGTTATATTTTAAAATTCTAAATGCTTCCATGCAACGGGTTGTACCTAGATTTTTACACAACTGGACCAGCCATTTTTGTCTTATTAGATGATATCCCGGGCAAAAGAAGAACACATGTAGTTCAGAGTGACTCAACACACGTGCTACAGGCTGGACACCCAGTTGGATTACCACCTGACCATTTACAAGTAAAAACACGCAGGGGGAGACAGCCATGGCGAAACTGCACATATAATTTCCTGCCTGATGCCGGGAGGATTTCATCAAGACATGCCTCCATCCTGGGGGTGTCTTTAACTTCCAGGAAAAGTGAGGTAAGAGTGCCATGGGCGGGTTCTGTATGAAGTTTTGCGGTTAGTCTCCCCCAATAGCTGGAAGTTAAAAATTTGCATGATGTTCTCATACAGGCAGTGTCAGGGTTTTCCCATAATTCTTTTAATCCTATTGCTTTTAGGCTCTCCCTGATAAATGAAAGCCATGGCAACTTTCCTGAGCTGGGTAGTCTCAAAATTTCCTGTAGCTCTGATCTATACTCTGACAGTTCCGGTGTTATCCACAGGCGCCGCCAGAAAAGTAGTGGCCTGCACCCAATTTCCTCAGCGATGGATCTCAAACCTAGGTCCATACGCAGTGGGACCAGAGGGGAGCTTTTCGGTAATCCGAATAGTTGTCTAAGGAAGTTGTTCTTGGTAACAACCAAAGACCTATAGTCAGAGTGCCCCCAGAGTTCAACCCCATATAAGGCAGAGCTCCTTGCCTGGCTTTTATAAATCTCCATAGCCGGACTCACTGGTTTGTGGAAGGTCTTTCTGAAAAACTTAGCCAAGCCACCTATGGTTTGTGTCAATTTGAGGTTAGACTTGTTTATCTGGGCCCCCAGGTCATGTTTTCATTGAGAGTTAGGCCCAAATAATCAAATACAGTGACCTGCTCCAGAGGGATTCCGTTCATGTGCGGGTTAGAGCGTGTGGATTTGCTAGGGTTAAAGATCATGAATTTTGTTTTGTTTATATTGATCTCTAGTCCCCTAGTCCTACAAAACTCACAAAATCCATCTAAGATTCTTTGTATACCCATTGGCGACTTAGAAAGGAGGAGAGTATCGTCTGCAAACATCATGGCGGGAAAGTGCTTGTGCGCGATTTTGGGAGCATCTGTGTCCTTGCAGACTCTCAGTGCATCAATCAGGCCATTGATGTATATGCAGAACAGGGTGGGGGCAAGCACAAATCCCTGCCTGACCCCCCTATTTACAGGAATGGGCTGCGTCAGTTCCCCATTCTTCCCATATCTAACTTGTGCAAAGTTTCCATTGTGTAGCCTTCTAAGTATATTTAAAAGGTGGGGGGGGGAGTCCTAACTCACTTAAAACCCTCCACAAAGCATCTCTGGGTACCAAGTCAAAAGCACTCTTAAGGTCAACAAAGACCAGATACAGGCTACCCCCTTCTAGATGGACTGTTTTCCAATAGAGAAGCTGGAGCCTGAAAATCTGGTCCATTGTTGACGTTTTCTCCCTAAAACCAGCCTGCAGGGGAGTCAGGATCTTAAACTCTTCAAGCCAGGATTGGAGCTGTTCTAAGAGTATCCTAGCAAAGATTTTCTGCGAGACATCGATCAAACTGATTGGTCTATAGTTTGTCGGGGAGATCCCTTCTTATACACAGGGATGATCTCAGCACCTAGCCATGTTGCGGGAATATCCATTCCCTGCAGTATGGCATTAAAAATCACCCAAAAGTAAGGGCCCCAGATCTTAGGTTCAGCCCGATAGAGGTCCCCTGGGATCTTGTCCAGGCCGGCAGCCTTGCCAGGTATTATTTTCTTTAAGGCTTTATGGACTTCCAAGAGGGTTATCTCAGGAGTAACTGTCTCGGGCCCCAGAGTTGTCATGATTGTTAGGGTCTGTCTTCTCTCTGCATCATCTTCTGAGGCATAGAGGGCTAAAAAGTGTTCTCTCCAACAGTCAGCCGCAATATTTGGCTCAAGAGCCGCTTGGCCTTTGTTACTGCCAGTGGTGACAATGCTCCAGAATAACTTCATATCTTTAGATTCTAGAGCCGATTTCAGGTTGTCCCACTGTTCTGTTTCCCATAAGGATTTAGCAGCTACAATAGTAAATTTATAATCATATCTGGCTGCTTTTACTGTGGTGTTGCACATTGTTTTAATGGCCTCTATTAGTGCCTTTTTAGCCACCCGGCAATCCTCATTATACCAGGATTGCCTTGGCGTCCTCCCACGGCCCCTAGTACACGTTGACCAAAACGTCTCCTGCAACTTTATGAATGTGGATTCATTTATAGTTTTGACCTGAGCTAGAGACGCAGCTAGGTCTCCAAATTTGACTAAATCTGATAGGGCCTCGATGTTGGGAATGATGGTAATTAATAGAAGGGCCATTTTCCTGTCAGATTTTTCCACCCAGGTCCACCTAACTTTTCTCCTATTATTTGAGAGGGTCATACTGTAGTCACCATCAGAATGGTTTGCAGGTTTATTCCCAGTAGATGGCAGGTTAAGAGTAAGTAGTAAGGAGTTGTGGTCGCTATCATGCCGTGAGCAGATAATAAAATCTCTGGCAAGAGGCCATAGCCTAGTTTCTAAAAAAATATAATCTAGAATAGAGGAATAACCCACTCTATTAAAAGTGTGATTCCCAGGGAGTCTGAGCTAAAGCGACCATTACAGGCTCGCAGAGAATACTTTAGGGTGAGCGCCTTGATTTGGAGTGCCAATGGTGTCCAAGCCCTTATTGGAGGAATATTAGTTTCGGGGATGGTCCACAGCTCGTCCTCCTCTGTGGCAGATGGACCCATTAGATCTTTCAGAGGTTCAAATTGGCAGTTGATATCACCACCCAGCACTACTAAGGTGTTATTCGGAAGGCTAGCTAACAGATTGTCTAGATGTTCTAGGGTTGCCGACTCCTGACCGAACTTAACCGGCCTTGAGTATATATTAATTAGGGCGATTGTTAGCTCAGGTTTAAATGTCAGTACTAGGCACATTATATCTGGTGAGGTGGGCGGCACTAGGGTAATCCTACATCCTAGATGGCTCCCTACCCACGTGCAAAGCCCTCCTGATGGTCTTCCTCGTCCCTTGGTTACAGCCGGTGTATGGAATGAAGCAAAACCCTTGCGGTTCGAATTCACCACAGACCAGGTTTCCTGGAAGAGGCAGTTGTCACACTTATCTACAAACGCCCCCCAATCAGGGCAGTCCAGCTTTTTTTTATACCAGCCACATTCCAGGACATAATCTTAAGTTTGTTCGCTGCACTCCCACCGGCTGTAGGATCCCCCTGCGCTAGAATATTTGAGTAAACTGCAGTAACAGGCGTAAATGCAGTACCTGGGGTTGTTGCTAGAAACTTACTCGGGGAATCAGTTATTGGTGTAATGTCTACCCCATCATCTATGTAGCCATTTTTTCCCTGTTTCCACGTGAGTGGGTTGGGGATAGTGAGTGTGTGATGATAACGAATTGTATGACCATAGTGGTGGTGGAGAGTGTAAGGCTGGGAGATCTTGGTGGAATTTTGGGAAGTTCACGGAGGGCTATTTCCCCTGTGTCAGCTATTTCAGTAATCACAATAGGGGCAGCTTCTGGGGGGCTAGGAAGCTTCTTCTTAAGATCGATAACCTTTTCCACTAAATGTTCCCTCGCGTGGTATGGCCTAGATGACCCCTTGTCCAAGACTCAATCAACCTCTTCTAAGGCCCCAAATCTATTCGCCAGAGGCAGATTAAAAACATAGGGTTGAATTTGAGGGGGACCCTGGCCTGTCGTTATCCGAGTTTGGCGCCATAAGTTGTGTCTGGCTCTGGGATCAACCCTTACATCGTGGGGAAAGACTGGGGCATAAGGGGGACCCTGTCCTGTCATTTTCCGAGACTGTTGCCATGTGTGGTGCAAAGGTCTGAGATCATGCCTGTCCTCGTGGAAAGCTGTTGGAACATAAAAGTGGGTGAGTGGGGTCAGTCTAATAGCAGAACCCAAGAGTGGAAGACGATTACTTAAATGCAATACATTTTTCACGATAATGGGGTTTCTAAAGTTTACTATAATACAGTCCCCTCTATCATCTTTGGGTCTGTTACCCACCCAACCCACTCTACGTGTCAATAGTATTTTGTCAGCTTTGACAAAGTTAGTTTGGCTATTTCTCGCAAAAAAATGTAAACATTTATTTTTCAGCTCAAAATGAGTTTCCCTCTGTCCTTCTTTGAGTGATGGAGCACCGGTAAGAACGATGACATATGGGTTTGAGGCTGGTGGAAGGTTTACAGTTGGCAGATCCATCCCTTCCCTGCCTCTCAGTCTCATCAACCCCCCATTATCAGAAGGTAATCCAGAAGTGCCCTCATTTTCAGGAGCACTCCCCCTTGGTTTATAGCCCTTCTCACACTGGTTACTTTGGCCCTCCTGTGTGGCGTTTAAGTCCCGGCTGGTAATAATGGACTTCTCTCTGATCTCAGTTATTCCGGATTCGGCTGGGTCAATGTTCGCTTTTCCGGTCTCTTGTGCCGATGTAAGGGGCTTAGATACGGACCCAGCAGTACAGATGCATGTGGTGGAAAGTACATCCAAGCGGGCAGATACCTGGGCAAGTTCCTCTCTCAAAATCTCACAAATTTGGCCTCGTAATGTATCCAGCATGGGAGCTACCTATGATGGTGGTGTCAAGTCTGTAGGCTGAGATTCCCCCTCTGGCACAGTTGGGTCTGGCGAACCATCGTTGGTCTTCTTTCGCTTGACCCCGGCCCTAGTGTTCTTAGTAGGCTGCCTTGGGCAGGTAGGTTTTGCTGGACCCTTAGTGGCTCCCTTCCTTCTAGTAACCACTTTGGGGTTCGAGCTGGTGTCTAACCCTGGGGTAAGGGACAGTTTAGCTGTTTCAAAGGGTTGATCAGAACCATATTGTGTATCAGGTAAGTCAGTGATAATGCTACTCTGTGGGAAGTCCGGGGTTAATGAAAGTCTGCGTTCAGTGAGTTCGATCTCATTTGCCACAACACCTATTGCCCTTTGGAGCATTCTGTCGATGGATGTCTGCGGTAAGGAGGGGGGTACAAGCCGCGGTGGTGCATGACATAGAGCAATTGTTGTCTGTTTCCCCATGTCCACAGGATGGACGAGTACAATATGGGAAACACTTGAGTGTACCTAGTATTGGACTGCTGAATGCCCCACCACGCTAGAGTGAGAAGTTAGAGAGAGGGGAGAGACCGTCAATCAATTTTGGGCAAGTGCGACTGCAAAAAGAAACAGTAGACTGGGGTCACTTACAGTTTGGTCTCAGGATTACCCTTCGCTTGGCCCGTAGGAGTCCAACCCTCAGTGTGCCTTGGCTCTGGTTTGTTACGGCCACGGCCTTATCAACTACTCCCTCAACTCGTTCTCCTTCTTCTATACTTCTTCATATTTCTCAGTAGATTTACAACCACGCTACTATGAAACATCCTGCCTCTGAATTCCTTAAACTACTTCTGTCTCCTTGTTAAGGTGTGTCCATCATTGTTACATTCTTTCCTGTTATAGTAATATAGATTTTGTCCACTGTTATTCTTTCTCAGAGTTAACTTTTTATTTTCATTATTTTGTAATCTTTGCAGGTGTCCACATATATTTTTAAGAAATTACTTTAAACTCTTACCAGTAGCTCTTTTTCTTTTATCACTTTTTGCTGCATTTTGCTCCTTTTGTGTCTCAGTTCTTTTAGATACTGTAGCTGTTTCTTTTGCTGTTTCCTCTGAGGTATTGTAGGCATTCTAACTGTCTGTATTTATGTAGATATTGTTCTGTAAAAATAAATAAGTATATTTTAATTTTTAATCTAGCCAATGTCCCAACTACTTTACTACTCACTTACATAATAATACAAAAACAGTTTTTATGTTATGTTGCAGTTTTAAATCTGCAGATGAACTCAGCTATAAAACTACATGCACTTCAATATACCAAACTTAAAGCAAAACACAAAACTTTATTTATTAGTTACCTTTTAACACTATAGAATCCTCTGCTACAACACAGCTGCACCATATCTCAGTTCTCACATATACATTGGTGTGAAAAGATGGCCGCTGAGAAGGAGCAATGAGAAGCGAGCTCCCGGGCACTGGGATCACCTACGCTGAGAAAATCCCTGTTGCCCCCCCCGCACACCCCTCCCGGAGAGCGTGGACCCACCGGAACACACGCAAAGGGGAATCTAACCAAAATCACGCTAGCACCATCCCCAGATTACTTTTAAATAAAGGAAGAAGGAATGACGATCTGCGCCCCCGTGTCAAATGACTGCCGCAGAGGGATCGGACCAGTGGACCGCACTCTGATACCAAAAGACACACACCTCCCCCTGGACTCATCGAGGGTCCCGCTCAGTGCTCAGGCCAGGATCGCAAGACGAAACGAGCTAAGTGGAGACTCCAAGTTGGAAACTATCCCCGCTGTTTGCGTGCCTGATCCTAAGATGGCCGCCCTGGCCATTAAATGGAAACTAGAAACGCTCACACATTAAAACAACAGCGCCGGTGAGCCTTTTAAAAATCACTCGCAAGACTTCCAACCCGTGTCAGGGATAACGCGACCTCACTTCACGGCGTGACCGACCTCTCCGCACCCTAGGCGCGGCCCATCACCAGTGCCTGATTGTAAGATGGCCACCCGGGGCTCCAAACCTGCCTGGAAAACAAAAGTACCACCGATGAGCTGCTAACTCTCCCTTGGTGGTGACCTCAATGCTGGACTCTGCTCTGTTTTAAAAAATTCAGGTCCCAGGCATAACGCGACCTCCTTTCACGTCAAGACCGACCTCCCCACACCCTAGGCGCTGTGCCTCACCAGTGCCTGACTACAAGATGGCCGCCCGGGGCTCCAAAATTGCCCGGATAACAAAATTTCCACCGGTGAGTGGCAAACTCTCCCTTTGATGGTGACTTCAATGCCTCAATGCTGGACTTTGCTTTTGCTATTAAAACCAGGTGCAACGCGACCCCCCTCCTACCCGGCGAGATAGACCTCCTCCCTCCCTAGGTGCTGCAACTCTCAAATGCCTGTCCACAAGATGGCCGCCCAGGACTCAGAACCCGACCTAACAAGGAAAGCCACACTGGTGAGTCAACAACTCCTCTTTTAGTGTGACCACAAAGCTGGTTTTCTGCCTTGCCTTAGAAAGTTATCCCAAATTTTATAGTAATTGAGAGCCCGCGCACACTCGAAACTGCCAGCACCCCCACTCGATGCGCCTAACCTTAAGATGGCCGCCCGGGCCCAATAACTCACCCAAATCCACTTCTGTGAGTCACTTACTCTCAGAGTAGTTTTCCTCACATCCTGATTCTGCCTCGCTGTGACCCTCTGGCTGCATCGTCAATGTGGCGATAGCCCGCACACCCTTGAGGCAACCTGCCCCCCTCCCTACTGTGCCTGACCCTCAGACGACCACCAGAGGCACACAACTTACTCCTTCAGACCACCCACACAGGCGACACATACACTTTGCACATAATGGTGATCCCAGCAATCCCTCCCGCCCTCACCTCGATCCGCCAGCACCGCCAAGTCTGCCTCTCCTCACTCTATGGACCGGACTGCTGTCCCATCACCCTGCCCCATCACCCTATGTGCCTAACCATCTGATGGCCACCTAGATCCAAACCTAAGGCTATCCAACGGTAATCTACACCAGTGAATCATCGATCAACCCCACTCCTTATGTTAGGGTCACAGTCTCTATCCCGCATTGTCCCTCTAGGCCCAGACAGGCAGTCACTACGACCCCCATTTTTCATGACTCCTAGGCTATTCTCGTATCTGCCCACTGCCTGAAAATTGATACCTGACTGTACAGCGGCATCCTAGGAGTTATATCGGCCTCCTAGGAGTAACCCCCCCGTCTAACACACCGCTGGTTCAACTACCAGCCCAAGTAAAAAAAACTGCACGAATCTCCCGCCTTCTCTCACATCACCCTCAAAGGACGGCGCTGGAAACACTATCCCACCTTTCCCCAAAAGTAGCTTCCCCCCGTCCTACCTAGACACAATGTCATCCGCCACGTCAGCCCACACCAACCCCTCATCTGCGAACCACTTAAAACCGCACGGCACGAACTCCTTCTCGATCAGTTTCCCACCTAACCTCTCACCCAAAGCAAAAAAAATCTTTAGGCAAAAACTGATCAGACAACATCCTGAATCTCTGTTCGCTGACATTTACCACTGCTCCTCCAAAGGACAGGTCAAAATGGATCTCATTTTCCACACGGAAAGACCCGAAATATGGAACTCCATCTGCAAATCACAGCTCAATATTTCCAAAATAACCAACACTTCACATAGCTGCAAACTGACATTCTCAGCTCTAACCGCACTAGGCGAATTGGAAACACCACTGTTACCATCTACTCCAACGGCACAGTCCTGATACAAGCCAACAACGACAATCTAGAGTCCTTTGACACCCTCTTCCAATCCCTCCGGACTGCCCCCCGCTCGCACTCCTCCCCTGCCCGCCCCTCCTCCTCTCCTCAAAGAACCGGACCCGCCAGCAGAACGCACCCACTATTCCGATGCTTCCTAATAACAACACCCGCCCTGCGCCTCAAGACATTGCCCTTAACACTAACAGAGAAAACAAGGCCCCACCACTACCCCCCTCCGGAAACCATCCTTACCCGTCCCCTGCCCTACACCCCCCTACCCACTTCGAATGATTTTAACACTCACTTTATAACCCCCAACCAACTCCCCAGACCCACATACAATAAAACACCTACACCACAACATGACCCCCATCACCCTGCACTCACGGCCCCACCTAGAACCCACACGGACAACACTCCCTCAAAAAGGCAACCCAACAACGTGAGGCTCTCCACCTCCAGATCTAACATACCCACCCAGAACACCCTCACTGACATAGAGACTGGGCTGCGACTCACCCTGCTAGAAACCCAGATAGCAACTATAATACAGGGTCTAAGCAAAATCCTATCCAACCTCGCCGCGCCCCATCAGCCTCACCACATCCCCTCCTTCCCTACCCGCACACAACAAAGACCTCCCAAGGCGCCCCACCAAAGATGGATCTCTACCCCCCTCCCTAATCAGACACAGAGACCTAAAAGGACTAGAGATGCAATGTCTGAGAGTGAAGCGGCAAACCTCGCTTCCTCGTACAACAACCCTATTACTGTCTCCCTCCAATCCAACATTCAGGTGATCACCAGACTGGGAAGAGACCAGGTCCTTCCGAAATCCCAGAGACCCCCCGCCACCCACACTATCATCCCCACGGCCCACCGTACGAAGAAACCCAAAACAGAGACAACCCCCACCAACTGCATGCTCATAAACTGCAGATCAGCCACCAAACATGCCACAGAGCTAGCGGAATCCATCCTCACCCACGACATAGACATAGCATTCATCACCGAGACTTGGCTAAATGACTCCTCCCTACCACTCTTGGATACTCTTGTCCCCCCAGGCTTTGCAATCACCAACAAAGACAGAAAAGACCAAAGAGGTGGAGGCATAGCAATCATCCACAAAAACAATATCTCAGTGATAGAAACAGACTCCTTAAACTACAACACCTTTGAATGCCTAACCGTCAACATTAACACTAGCAACAACAAAACTCTAATCTTCCACCTCATCTACCACCCCCCCAGGCAACGTCACCACATTCACTGAACACCTGTCCGACCTGATTGCCCTCTGCTCTCTCCGAGATGCGAACAACTTAATTCTGGGCGACCTCAACCTACACTAGAATGAAGAACAAAACCTGCTAATCCAGAACCTGAATGAGTTGCTACACAGCAACAACCTTACCCAACACTGCACAGAGGAAACTCAGAACAAAGGAGCAACCCTAGATGCCATTATCGCCCAAAGCTACATAGTCACGATAGACCACACCCTACCAGTGGATTGGTCTGACCACCACTTAATCCTATTCCACCTCACTCTTCCGATCACACTCCAACCCCTTACCCAAGATCCTCCCAAATGGACTAGAAACCTCACGCAGATCAACATTACTGACCGAGAGGAAAAGGTCAACTCCCTCCTCACCACCCCCGCGGTTGATCTTTCCACAACAGAACTCATCGCCCATTACAACACAACCATGACATCCATTTTAGACCAAGCAGCCCCCCTAAAACAAAAAAAAACCAGGAACATCCCATCCAGATCTTGGTTCAACACGGACATTAACAAAAAAAGGAGACAACTTAGAGCTACAGAAAGACTATGGAGGAGCAACCCTTCCACAAACCTACACGAACAACTCAAAGCAGCTCGAAGAAAGTACAAAAAACACATCAACAGCGAAAATCCACCTTTTTCTGCTCCACCCTGGACAGCGCAAAAAACAGACCCAACGAACTGTTTAAAATCATCAAGCAACAAACCTCCAAACCCACTAAATCTTCAATGCAGGCCTCCAAGGAACTGTGCAAAAACTTTGCCGACTTCTTCGAAGAAAAAATCACCAAGATTGAGCTCTCACTGGACGTCAACATCAACCCCTCCTGCAAAAGCTTGCCCCCAGTGACAATGGACAGCACGTGCAAACACCCCACTAAAACATGGAAGTCCTTCAGCCCATCCCGGAAGCCAAGTTCCTCAAGCTGATCTCCACCTCCAAACCCGCCTCTCACGTCCTTGACCCTATACCCACCCAATTGACCAAAAAACTGAAACTCTCCATAGCCCCGTTCTGGTGCAAGATCATAAGCAGCTCCCTGAGAACTGGCGTCATACCAGAATGCCTCAAAGTTGGCCAAGTCACGCCACTACTAAAAAAAACAGGCCTTGACTCCAAGGACCTGAAAAACTTCAGACCTGTCTCCAATCTCCCCTTCCTATCGAAAATCCTTGAAAAATGCGTCCTCTTACAACTGACGCAGCACATGGACAACATCAACCTTCTTGATCCCCACCAATCGGGTTTCAGAAAAGGCTATAGCACCGAGACCGCGATCCTTAACATCACAGACGATATCCACAAATCCCTCGACACCGACAAATGCGGCCTACTCATTCTCCTGGACCTATCGGCAGCCTTTGACACGGTTGACCACCAACTACTCATCAAGGCTTTACAAGAAAGGGTAGGTGCTGATGAAGTGATCCTACGCTGGTTCTCCTCCTTCCTACACAGTCGCTCGCAAAGGATAAAAATCAAAAACTTTACTTCCGACCTACACCCCGACAACAGGGGCGTCGCCCAAGGCTCAGTGCTCTCACCACAACTGTTCAACATATACATGGAACCCCTCACCACCATACTGAAAAATGCCAACATCCCTTTCCACCTATATGCAGATGACACCCAAATCTACCTAGAAACCTCCTCCATCGACGACATTCACAGACTAAATGACACTCTAAAAGAAATCCAACACTGGCTGTCTCTAAATCACTTAAAACTCAATCAAGACAAAACTGAGATCCTCCTCATCTCCAACAAAGAGGAGAACCCTCAAATTGCAGAATGGTTAAAAGCTATGGATGCTCTCAACGGTAATCTCACTCTGGCAAACTCCGTAAAATCATTAGGAATCACCCTAGACCATAACTCGACATGACCAAACACATTAAAAACTCTGCAAAGAGTGCCTTCCTCAATTTGAAGCTACTCAACAAAATCAAACCATTCATCCCAAACAATGACCTCAAACAAGCTACCCAATCACTGGTGCTATCCAGACTCGACTACGGGAATGCAACTCTCACTGGTATAACAAAATCTCACCTAGCTCCCCTTAAAACAACTCTCAACGCAGCAGCCAGAATGGTCACTGGAATTAGGAAATACGACCACATTTCACCAGCACTCAGAGAACTAAAATGGCTCGAGTCGAACTACGTGCCAGCTTCAGAACTGCCTGCCTCATGCACAAAGCCCTGCACACTTGAAAACCTGACTACCTGGCCGCCAAACTCAAGAGGGCTGGTCAGACAAGAAATCTCAGGCGCTCCAATTCCCTACTTCTCATCCGTATGAAAACACGCAAACAAAAAACCGCTGCACGGTCCTTCACCGGAAACGCGCCCAAAATCTGGAACTCCATCCCAGCAGATATCAGAATGATCTTGTCCTTCACAAAATTCATAAAACACCTAAAAACCCTCTTCCTCAATCGCTCCCTCCCGAATGGATAGCCGCCGCCTGAACGCAAATCCCTGCTCGTCGTTCCTCCCTGACATTGTTTCACAAAGACCTACCTCATCCTTGCCCTTTGACCCATTTCCTGCTCCTCCCTCCCCCTAAGAGGTTCAACCCAAGACAACGTGCACTCAATGAGGTTATCTCAGGACTCTCGTACTACCTCAATGCTGCACCGCACACTTGGACTTCCGAACCATTATTGTATAATCACTGCTCTATTGTACGACTCTTACAAAAGCTGTTGTAAAGCGCACCGATACCCCCGGGTCCGGCCAGCACTATATAAAACTTCTTAATAAATAAATAAATACATGGTGAAAGACTAGTTTCTGTCGTAAATTTTAAAATGAACATCAACCAAAGTTTAGAAGTACATACAGTGTCTCAATACTGTAAATCCAAAAACACAACAGAAGAGTTATTTGTGTGCCTCTCTACCACTGTGTCGCTGGTGGATTTAGTATCTCAGTTATTTTCTACTTAGATGCATCAGATTTAAATTTTAGAAAATGGGCATATAAAAATCGGCACATTAACCTCTAGCAGAGCATATAGCTCACTAATTCTTCTAGGAAACATGCAAAGTGTGTGACAGGTTGCATATATAATTCACCAGATTGCTCTAAAAGACTGCATATTCCTCACTAAAACTTGTAAATACATGTGTTTGTGGTTGAGTACATCAATACTCCCTGGATGATTAGATGAGTGCATAGGTAGTACTGAGGTCATTCCCTGAGGATATAGGTAGTGCCTGGATGATTCCCTGAGTATGTGAGAACTCAGTGGGTCATTCAATATCTGCACAGTTACTGCCTGCATATTTGCATGAGTATTTCACTACTATCTGGGTGTTTGGATGAGTGCATGAGTAGTGCCTGAATGATTATGGAAGTGCATGACTAATGCCTCAATAATCCAGTACATGCATAGATAGTGGCTGGATGATTAAATGAGTGCAACTCTAGTGCCTGGATGATTGCAGGAGTGCATTTATGGTACATAGGTGATTTATAGAGTGCATGGATAATTTGTGCGTGACTATTTAAGTGCATGCATAGTACCTGGCAGATTGGACAAGTGCATGAGTAGTGTATCAATGATTGGTTGAGTACATCGCTGCTGCCCATGTGTTTTTGGTTGAGTGAACATGTAGTGCCTGGATGATTAGATAAGTACATGCGTAGTGCCTGGATAATTGAATTAGTGCATCAGTAGTGCCTGGCTGATTAGATGAGTGCATTACTAGTGTCTGAGTGATTGAGTCCATTGTTAAAGCTGGAGTCATTGGATGAAAGCAAGTGCACTGCTGGAGTGATTGTATTAGTGCAAGATTATTGCCTCAGTAATTGAATGAGTGCAAAGGTACTGGAATTGTAATAGGTTCACTTCAATGGTACTGCCTGCATAATTAGATGAGTGCATGAGTTGTGCCTCAGTATTTGGATGAGGGCATGGGTTGTAAGGGGGTGTTTGGATGAGTGCATGGGTTGTGCCTGGTTGTTGGAATGACTGCATAGGTACAGCCTTGGTGATTGTATAAGTGAATGGTTAGTGTCTGGGTGACTGGATGAATACATGGGTAGTGCCTGCATAGTTCAATGACTACATAATTAGTGCCTGCGTGATTGGAAGAGTGCATGTGTAGTACCTAATTGATTGAATAAGTACGTGGATAGTGTGTGAGTGATTCGATGACTGCCTGAGTAGTGGCTGGATGATTGGATGAGAACCTGAGTAGTGCCTGGCTGACTGTGAAAATACCTTCATTTCTGTTAGATACATAACAGTTGAGTATATCTGTAACTCATTGATTAAGTCCTGTCAGTAGCAAACTGCCTGTTTCAGTGTACCTATCCTTTTCTACTGAGCTATGTGTCAGTGAAGTCTAGATATCACACTTGATGTATAATTGGATACATGGCTCTTTTGGAGCATATATTGCTCTGTTACTCAGCATGCACATGCATCAGTAAGTTTCTAAAACTGAAAACATCAATTCTCACTTTTTCAAAGCACAAAACCTTTTCTTAATGGCATACCTGCATCATTTCTCAAATATTTCTTGTGTGTTAAAAAAACATAAATTCAGCATTTCTCAAAGAAAAGTTACATGCCAAGTGAAGCTAGCACAAGAACTCTCAAGAGACGTTCTGCATTATTAACCGTCTTGAATGTTAAACACAGCATGTTTAAAGAAATACACCACCCTCACCATATACATGAAATTGTCAAGAGCCTTAAAGAACATAGATCACCATGTAAACATATATGTGATTTCACAATAGATATACACCTTTAGGCCATCTTTCCAATCTTTAAATAGACTCAAGAGTCTCATCATACATATAAATATCTGCAACTGGAAAAACCATATCTCACCATCTCAACATATGCAAACAGGTAATTTAAGTTAAAAACCATATTGACAAGCACTTCCTAGTACATACCTAACAAGTATTACTAAGTTGTGATGCATACACAAGCGCAGTACATTTTCTTATCTTTTATTTGTGACTACACTACTCCAGTTATTAATGTGACGAAAAGTACTACAATTCCCAGAATGCAAATAACATAGATGTATCTATTCTACATATAATGCTTAGGGATTTAAACCATTCTTAGTTTTAAATACATTCCTCATTTTAACTTTCAACAATAGTATACTGTTGTTTTTCTATAAAGTACACAATGGAATAAACGGGCACTAATTAATTTTTCTCTTACTTCCCAAACAATTTGGTAATAACATCTTAAACACATACCCTCTGCCAGATACAGTTCATCTAATATATTTTTATAATATCACTGTGATACTCTTTTTTATCAAACTCCCTTACACATCTTCATTTCTAATGTAAATATTTAAAATTGATTTCATACATTATCTTTTTGGATAGTTTTGACACTGTTGGGATTTGTAAAAACTAACCACAAGAATGGTACACCACTCTAATACAAAGCAATTATAAAATGGCAACCTCTTCAACTTTCCACCCTATGATGATGAGAAAGGCAGCACATGAAATCATGGCTTTCCTTTTAGACTACTCTATCCCCACTTGTGAGCGGTTAGTATCTGTTAACAGTTTTCCTCTCTTTCAAAAAGAGATTCCTGTCTATGCATGTTCGCAATATTTTCGCAATGATCGCAGTTATCGCAGAAGAATCTATATTTAGCTTCAGTTTTTTTAATTTTAATACTGCACAACAGTTTATTGCATAGTCATGAATTGGAAATTAAAGTTTATCATTACTTAAATTGTGTCATAACACCGTAATGTTTAAAAAATGTTCTGTCTCTCTAACACCAGTAGGTCACAAGTTCACAGCACATTCTAGAAGGACCATGCTATTACCAAATCAGATACAGCAGGTGTATTTTACTCCACAGGTTCAAAAGCATATCCATGTCTGTATTACATTTATTGTTTTAAACAACAGCCAATAATAGGACTTCTTGCAAATGCATTCAATACACTACCTAATTGTATTCACTTACATGCTGACAGCATCCAATCAAATACATTTTTAAAAAAAGGAAAAAAATCAATTTTAACTGATTTTCATTTGGAAAACAACATCATTCAGCTACAGTCTTCTCCTGACTGGTATTGCTCCTTCACTTCAAAATGCTTAGAGTGTGGATTGTTGGCCACAGCTATGTCTATTGAGCTAAAGATGCTGCAAAAAAGAGAGTTACTGACAGGGACTTGGGTTTGCCAAATGTGGTGATTACTTGGTTTGGCCAGAGAGGGTTACAGTTTCATCAGTTGCTGGCTTTGGTTAAAACCATTGTGGATTGCCGAGCTCCTCACCTCATAATTGTGCACTGTGGTAGAAATGACCTAGACACATTAACTGGGGTAGGGCTGGAAATCCTAATGAAGGATAATTTTGCAGAACTGATGTCACTTTTCCCTCACACTGTCTTGGTGTACTCTAATATATGCCAAAGACAGAAATGTAAATGGTCAAATAAATTCTGTCCATAAATTGACAAAGCCGGGAAACATGTTAATAAAACTGTTTCTGCATTCCTCAAAGACCATCACATGGACTGTATCTATAACAACGATCTGCGTTTTGACATGCATGGAATTTATAGAAATTATGGCGTGCACTTTCCAGATTAAGCCAACAGGGCTTTTGTAAGTAACCTGAAACTCCGTATCCGGTCTATGTGTAGCTGTCATATACACACAATCAACACAAAGGCTTTTGCCAGAGCCACCCTAGTACCAAAATATTGTTATTTTTTTTCTAAAGATCCCTTTCTTCAGTTTTGGGGAATCTTCGCAACAACGTCACGATGGTCGCAAATATGTCGCGAAATCAGAAAAAAAAAGCCGATATTCAACGGCCACCAGCACATGCAAATATATTAACTAAAAAAAATCCATTCTAACCATTGCACTTCAAATATTACTATATATATACTTCTTTAAAAAAACATGTTTTCACTCATATTTTTATACTAAGTTTCTTTAAAAACCATCTTTAAAACCAATTTTTGTGTTCACGGTGATTCAGGGCGTCGAGACGACGTTGTTAAACACGACGATTGCTCCGTTTTCATACAGTGTAAAACACATATATGCACACATATTACAGTATTTTACACTCTAGGGGCTTTATTACGAGGTAGGTCGGAGTTGCCTCTGACCGACACGTCACGGTCTCAGGACCGACCGACCCCGGGTTGGCAGTCTAGACACCGCAATTACAATGTGACCACACATGGTGCGGTTGCATACTCCCATTTCTCTACGGGTGCTTGTGCTACGGCCGTAAACCAGCCGTAGCACAAGCTCCTGTAGAGGAATGGGAGAGTCTGTTAATCCCTGTACCAAGTGGCAGGCACCTCAGGGTGCCTGCCACATGATGCTGGGATTAACAGGTGGGCACCATAGGTGCCCCCTCGGCCCCCAACCAGAGGCTGCAGGGAGAAGGGGCCCCTGCTAGGGGCCACCACAGTCACTTTCTGACAGGCTTTCCATGTCAGAAAGCCCAGCATGGAAAGCCTGTCGGAAACCAACATCGTAATTTGGACGACGGAAACACCGTTCTATTGAGATTACGTGCCGGTTCCGACTGGCAGATGGGCTCCTTGAGCCCGTCACAATCCAGCTGGAATGACCGGCCCGATTCACTTTCGATCGCCTAGATTGTAATTAGGATGTCAGAAGTGAAACCGTAGAAGTCGGTCGGAAAGCCTCTGACTGCAGGAGGCTTTCCGATCGACATCAAAACAGGCCCCTAAGTGTTTTTTAGTGTATTGTTTAAAGTCATGTATTTCTAGTGAGTTTCTATAAAAACCATCTCTAAAACCTATTTTCCTTGTTCGCGGTGATGCCGGGGGTCGTGATGATTTTAGTAACTGAGACGATTGTGCCTTTTACATAAAGTGTAAAACACATATATGCACACATATTACAGTATTGTACCCACTAGGGATTAATTACTGTATTGTCTAAAGTCATGCTTTCCTAGTGAGTTTCTATAAAAACTATGTCTAAAACCTATTTTCCATGTTCACTGTGATGCCGGGGTCGCGATGATGTCGGTACCCGAGACAATCGTGCCTTTTTACAGACTGAAAAACACATATATGCACACATATTATAGTATTTTTTGCACTAGGGGTTTATTACCGTACAGTCCAAACTCATGTTTTTCTAGTGAGTTTCTGTAAAAACCATCTCTAAAACCTATTTTCCATTTTTGCGGTGACTTCGGAGATTGCAATGACGTCAGTACCCTTGACTATTGTGGAGATGTCGTGAAAACGTTAAGCAAAAACAAGACTTCATTAGCCACCACCACATTCAAAATTTATAACTATATAATTCATTCTGACCATCACACTAGATAAATCACTTTCTAAATAACTTTACAAAAACATTTATCAATATCTCAATATCTCTATAACAGTGTGCAATAATGATTCACTGGGTTATGTGAGTGGGTGCATAAGTCTCCAGGTTAGTCTGTGACTGGCTGCATGAGTCCTTCAGTAAGTGGATGCATAAATCTTTGAGTGGGTATGCGAGTGGGGTGTGAGTGTCTGAGTGGGTATGTGAATGGGTACATAAGCCTGGTGGAAACTAGGTCCTAACTATAACTACCTACTGGCGACGGCTAGTAGGTAATATGTATGTGTATATATATATATAAGCTTCCAACATGCCCAGATCTTAAGGACGCACTCCACTGAAGATGCTTTCAACTGAAAGTTTATTGACAAATCGGCACCCCTGTTCCAATTCTTTCACCCTGACGCGTTTCGGAGCTGGCTGCTCCTTATTCATAGGGAAACTGGCAGAATACGAAAAAGCACCACAACGATCTTTAAGTCAGTTTGTTAATTAGTTCTCACAGGTGAGTAAATTGTAAGTGCATACTGGGAGTTGTAGTGCTTAACAATTCTTCCCCTTCGATGGGGTCCGCATTCTGGCAGTTCTTTCAAAATTATATTTCCAGAGCCCTCCAGTGGGCCTCAGAGCAAAGGGCCGATTTTAATGTCATCCATCTTCCGTACTACCATAGCAACCTGCTCTCATTTGTTCTACCCAACTGGAGTCTCTCGCCCTGTATGGGCTGACTATCTTGTCGATATTCTTAGAGAGTTATCGTGCATGTCTGATAAAATGGTGGACTACCATATCTCACTTATGATACTGACTTGACCCTATTTCATAGATAATTTGTAGTGGTTTCTATTCCTGTCTCACCCCACTATAGGTGTACCCAAAGTTCTTCATCGTTATTGAGTCCCACAGGGGCCTTAGTCTGGAGGTCAATGATGTACTTAGACTCTCGTATTCTGAGTGTTTTTACTCTATCCCCTCCTCTTTCTTTCTTATCTACCTGATCTAAGCAGTAGAATGTCAACAGGTCCTATGCAGGTTGCTATGTATTATCAGACTAATGGAGTTAAATACATGATATACATTCTTTAAAGAAACAACTTATATTATATATAAAACAGCACCATTTGCACATTTGTTAAATAACTGTTTTTACCCAACAAACTGTTTTTATTACACGTATGCACTTGCACTTTACTGTTTTTGTCGACATTTCAATGAATTTTATCCAGAAAGACAATGTTACAAGATGGCTGACACTATTGTGAAATGATTTTTAGTCCATCATTGTTGTCTGCCCGGATCTCGTGAGGCTTCACGATATGAAATGTTCACACTGTTTGCACAGAACCTAGCATTGACAAAGCCGCAAGGCGAAACGCGTCTGTTAGGGGGGTTGGGGGTCTGCAATAAAGCACTTTGAAACTGGATACCTGTGTGCTTTCCTTATCGACGTGGATTGAGACGCCGAAGTTTGCCTAATATGCCCACTTGGGCCTCATCAAATGTCTACTGCCTACCAACCCCGCTTTTGCCTGCATGACTGTTACTATACAGTATATGTGAGATGTTGTTTGCATTGTGCAAAATTAAGACTCACGTATAGGAATTCTCTATCTATAAATCGCTTTTCTAGTACACTAGCCGCCAACATACACAGGCAAGATACATTGAGATTTCTCTTTTTTTAAATTTTTGGTTTAGGCATATAAGAGGCTGTAACTCTTATATTTCTTCTTTCTTAACAAGAATGTGAACCTGTAATAGTGCCCTTCACAAACTATATATATGACACATTTTTTAATGGGTTTTAATTATTGTCACAGTTTATTCTAAAATACATGTAAATACTGTTGTGATGTTAGCAAATGTAGCTTTAAAAACAGTATAATTTTGTTTTTGTTTTCGTTTAAATCACTTTTGTTTTTTTGCACTATCATGGTTGCAAAATAATTTCTTCTATGTCCTTTAAACACAAATGGTTGCTGTGACAACTAAACCAATGTGCTTGACTCACTCTTGTATAAGTAGCACAGTTTAGAGATACCTGATGTAGTGAACAAGGCGGTTCACCGCCGAAACGCGTCTAGGTCATCATTGTAGAATAAAGGAATCTTTCTTTGACAAATTTCCCACGGAGTCAGCGCCTGCTTTGTATGTGATATCAGGACTGGTACAATATATATATATATATATATATATATATATATATATATATATATATATATATATATAAGCTCCAAAGTTTGCCCACCTGGCAAAGACGCACTCCACATCCGTTAGCTACAAGCCTTTATTAAGGTGAAAACAAGATCAGCATGCTGATCTGCAATTACAGCGTACATGTCGTTTTACGCCTGTCGTGTTTCTGTGCTTCTTGCATGTCTTCAGAGGCGCGACAGTCCAGTGTGCTATACTGACACACCTTCCCACTTAAAAATGTAAGGCCCTCCAATGGGCTGCTCCAATGAGCCCGCGTTGAATTGTGGGACTTGTAGTGTTGTCAATGCAATTTTTCCCATATTGGTGCACTACGTACTGCTGTTGCAACATTTCAATTCCAAGCCCTGATATGGGCATCAGCATGCGGGTCCTGCTTATAGATCCTGCACAGATGTCCCACATATAAGCTCCGTTTGATACGCGGCTCTGTGGCCCCCAAGTCTCATAGGCTGGTGCGTCTTCCGCGGCTGGGCTTCCGCGTGAAAATAAAAGCTCCAAAGTTTGCCCACCTGGCAAAGACGCACTCCACATCTGTTAGCTACAGGCCTTTATTAAGGTGAAAACAGGATCAGCATGCCGATCTGCAATTACAGCGTACACGTCGTTTTACGCCTGACGCGTTTCTGTGCTTCTTGCACGTCTTCAGAGGCGCGACAGTCTGGTGTGCAATACTGACACGCCTTCCCACTTAAAAATGTAACGCCCTCCAATGGGCTGCTCCAATGATCCCGCGTTGAATTGTGGGACTTGTAGTGTTGTCAATGAAATTTTTCCCATATTGGTGCACTACAATACTGCTGTTGCAACATTTCAATTCCAAGCCCTGAGATGGGCCTCAGCATGCGGGTCCTGCTTATAGATCCTGCACAGATGTCCCACATAGAAGCTCCGTTTGATCCGCGGCTCCGTGGCCCCCAAGTCTCATAGGCAGCGGATCTTGAATAAAGGTGTGGCATGTAATGCATTGTGTCATTTGAAACCAAGCCTATGATTAAGGAGGTATTCCGAAACGCGTCAGGCTACGCCTGTGACCAGCTGAGCCTGTTGGGGATTACTGCTTCCAGAGTGCACTGTCACCAGCTGGGCGACCTTGGAGCTTTTATATATATATATATGTATATATATATACATATTTATTCATATATGTGTATATATGTATATATATATATATATATATATATATATATATATATATATATATATTATCTACTGGCGGTCGCCAGTAGATAGTTATAGTTAGGACCTATTATCCATAGGAAATCCGCGACATTCTATTTGCAATAACGTTGGCGCCGGTTGACGAATCTTCGCGAAAGCTTCCAACTTGTTGGGGCGCTCCGGTCCGCTCCTACCCTGAAAGTCTCGGGGTGATACGTCAAGCGGGGGCCGAGAAAAAAAGGGGGTCCCAAAACGCATTTTCCCCATTCATTTTTCCATAGGAACCTTTAGTCGCAGCTACAGCCCGAACTGCTGAACGGAATTTCCCCAAATTTGGCAAAGAGGTAGCCCTTGGTTCAGACTGGTGCCTTTTGCTAAAATGGTGTAAATCCGTTCAGTAGTTCCTGAGAAATTCACAATTAAAATCACATATATATCTATGGGCGCGTCGGATCCGCGTACCCTCCCGATCACGAGCTGCATGCTAATTGGCTGTCAACACTCCAAATCAAGAAGTGTTGGCAGCCATTTTGTCCCTCGGTAGAACCGAGGGACAGAAACAAGTGCGCAAAACACAAAAGGGGGCAGGGTAGAAACACCCTGACCCCTAGGTCTGCTCAGGGGTCCCACAAGGACCCCTGGGCAGAAAAAAGCATTTTTTTAAAAAAATCGGCGGGATGCGCTTAGGGTGCGCGGATCCCGCCGAGAAAAAAAAGAAACAACTGCGCAAAACGCACAAAGGGGGCAGGGTAGAAACACCCTAACCCCTAGGCCTGCTCAGGGGTCCCACAAGGACCCCCTGGGCAAAAAAGCATTTTTTTTTTTAATCGGCAGGATGCGCTCAGGGAGCGCGGATCCTGCCGAAAAAAAAAAAATCGAAGCGCGGTCTCCCGCGCTTTGATGTTAATTTGCCCCCGGGTGGGCCAAGTCCCGGGGGCATGCTGGGGGGGTTTATTTTATGTATGGGGGCCTCTAAGGGCCCCCAAGCCCCGGGGACCGCCACCCCCGGGGCTTTATTAGAAAAGTTGCGGGAGGGCTCTGAGCCCTCCCGCAGCCCTGGGGACCACCACCTCCCGGGGCTTCTTTATTTTTAAATTAACCTGTGTGGGGGGACTCCAGCCCCCCCACACGCCCCGGGGACCACCACCTCCCCGGGGCACTAACAAAATTGAAAATGGGGGTCCGTTTTGGACCCCCAAGCCCCGGGGACCACCCGGGGCTTTCAAAATGTAGGGAGGGGGCCGCGCAGCCCCCTCCTGGAGCCCTTGATGGCCCTGGGGACCGCCACCCCCAGGGCCGGCTCCTGCAGTGTCCCGGGGTGCCTACCCCGGGACACTGCTGTTTGCTATGACAGGACGGGAGCCTTGCGGCTCCCGCCCTGTCATAGCAAACTTGGTTTGCATTTTGAAAGAGAGAGCAGGAAACCTGCTCTCTCTTTCAAAATGCAAACCAATTGCTTTCCACATGGGGAGCAGCATCTTAGCTGCTCCCCATGTGGAAAAGCAATGCCGGCTCCCATAGGACGCGGGGAGCCGGCGGGACTGTGGGGGGATTGGGGACCCCCCCACAGTCCCCAACCAAGAGGCCAGGCCCCGGGGGATGGGGTCCCCGGGGCCAAAAGTGGCCAAAGGAAGGGGGGCCACGCAGCCCCCCTCCCATAAAAAAAAATAAAAAAAAAAATAAAAAAACGGCATCGTGCCGGAGGCCCCGCCCCCCTCCCTGCAGTACTCTGCAAACGCGCCCCCTGGCGCGTTTTAAGAAGGGGAAGTAATTCCCCTTGAATACTGGGGGTCCCTGGGGGCCAACTAGCCCACCAGGAACCTCCAGTATGCGCCAGGGGGCTGCCTTGCAGAGAGGTGTACAGAGGCCATGCCCCTTTTTACACCTTTCTGCAACGCAGCTCTGTGGCGCTTAATGGAGGTAGCTGGTGGGCTAGTTGCACCCCAGGGACCCTCCGGATTCAAGGGGAGTTAATTCCCCGACTTAAAACGCGCCATGGGGCGCGTTTGCACAGTGGTGAAGGGAGGGGGCGGGGCCTGAGGTGACATGTGTGCAAACAGGCCCCGTGGCGCGTTTTAAGATGGGGAATTAAATCCCCTTCAATCCTGAGGGTCCCTGGGGGCCAACTAGCCCAACAGGTACATCCAGAAAGCGCCACAGAGCTGCGTTGCAGAGAGGTGTAAAAGGGGTGTGGCCTCTCTACACGTCTCTGCAACGCAGCCCCTGGCGCATACTGGAGGTTCCTGGTGGGCTAGTTGGCCCCTAGGGACCCTCATGATTCAAGGGGACTTAATCCCCCAACTTAAAACGCGCCACGGGGCGCGTTTGCACAGATGTCACCTCAGGCCCCGCCCCTCCCTTCACCATTGTGCAAATATTCCTCTAAAATCTGCCGAACTACGAATTCTGATTTACTCACCTGTTATCAGGAGAGACCTCAGTGCTGCATCTTTCAGCCCAGCACTGACCCTGAAAAGTAATTTTAACCGTACTTACCAGTAACTTGAATTTCCTTCCGTAGGCTAACATTGACTGGTTTCACTTGGAAATTCTTCTAAGTGTGGAGTTTTGGAACTTTAAAATATTCCTCTAAAATCAGCCGAAATACGAATTCCGATTTACTCACCTGTTATCAGGAGAGACCTCAGTGCTGCATCTTTCAGCCCAGTACTGATCCTCAAAAGTAATTTTAACCGTACTTACCAGTAACTTGAATTTCCTTCCATAGGATATCATTGCCTGCTTTTTGCTGAAAAAGTTTCTAAGTGTTGATTTTTGAAACATACAAATATTCCTCTAAAATCAGCCGAAATACGAATTCCGATTTACTCACCTGTTATCAGGAGAGACCTCAGTGCTGTATCTTTCAGCCCAGTACTGGTCCTGAAAAGTAATTTTAACCGTATTTACCAGTAACTTGAATTTCCTTCCATAGGCTAACATTGACTGGTTTCACTTGGAAATTCTTCTAAGTGTGGAGTTTTGGAACTTTAAAATATTCCTCTAAAATCAGCCGAAATACGAATTCCGATTTACTCACCTGTTATCAGGAGAGACCTCAGTGCTGCATCTTTTAGCCCAGCACTGACCCTGAAAAGTAATTTTAACCGTACTTACCAGTAACTTATATTTTCTTCCATAGGAATCCATTGTCTGGTTTTCAGCAGAAAAGTTTCAAAGTGTCGATTTTCACAAACTACAAATATTCCTTAAAAATCACCTGTATGACTTAAACGCATTCTTTCAACTGTTTACAGGAGATGCACCAATGCTGGATCCAGGATCCAACACTGAGTAAGAAAAAGTAACGATAACAGTTTTTACCTGCTAAGTGAATTTCCTTCCATAGGATAACATTGGTGATTCTATGAGAAAAAGTTTCAAAGTGTCAACTTTTAAAATACAATAATATTCCTTAAAAATCACTACTGTAACCAAAACGCTTTTACTCAACTGTTTACAGGAGATGTCCCAGGACTGAATCTAGGATCCAGTCCTGTGGTTAGAAAAAGTAATCCATAAAGTAACTAATTGCATTTAACTAGAAATTCACATTGAGCTGAATGTTGCATTGTGTTTGAAAATGTGTTGCCCATTGCAACAACTGTAACTACTGTACTTAAAAGTCTATTGCCTATGTGCAAAGTATTTAAACTAAAGTAATTCATTCTGAGAAAGTATTTTTTGTAATGTATAATGTAATTACAATGTAATTTAAAAAATAAAATATGTAAAAAAAAATTGTTTCTAAAAATGTAGTAAATCAGTATGAAAAAAATAAATATAACAATTAATACATTTAAAAATTGTCATTTACAAAACCTTTGAAATTCACTGAAAAAAACGTAGGTTTCAGACATTTTATAGTTAGGAATTAGCATTTAAAAAACCTTTGAAATTCACTGAAAAAAACATAGGTTTCAGACACGTTATAGTTAGAAATTAGCATTTAAAAAACCTTTGAAATTCACTGAAAAAACCATAGGTTTCAGGCACGTTATAGTTAGAAATTAGCATTTAAAAAACCTTAGAAATTCACTGAAAAAACCATAAGGTTTTAGGGACAGTTATAGTTAGTTGGACATTGCACTCGTACAAAACCCGTGAAATTCCCCCGTTACAGTTAGTTCAGCTAACTATAACTCGCGCCCCGCAATGCACTGCTGATGACGTCACATATTACATCACTCATGACATGGTCAGTGACATCACTGATGACATCACTGATGACATCTCAAATGACATCACTGATGACATCACTGATGACATCATCCATGTGAGAATTTAATGCATCTTCTCACACCCTAATATAAGTTTTGATACACCCACTCTAAATTACAGACTGCCATTCTCAAAACCATACACACTCCAATACCAATAAGTACATACCCACTCACTGATTCTTAGGTCTACACACACACATCTACTCACTCACCCGTACAGTCACTCATACTTACAGTCACTCAGTACAGGACTATCATATGCACTCATACACCTATATAAACACTCACACAACGCAACTCATCCATAGAGGTACTCACACACCTAGTCAGTCATGCAAATAATTAATCACACTCCAATTTACTCACCTATACAGTTATACACACCAGCTCACTTACTCATAAAAATACTAGCACATTCTTACGCTCCTATGCAATCACTGATGCAAGCACACACTCATCCATATAGCCACTCTCACAATCACACACTCTCACTTATAGCCATTTATATACTCCAACACACATATATACTGCCTTTCACATATGTAGTTACTCACACATGTACCACTGAGATATACATTCAATCACTAACACACCCATACACACACTCACCCACCCATACAGTCCATCACAGACGCACTCTTGAAACCATGCACCCAGTGAATCACCCACTCACACATCTATGCACAGAGTCACACACACCCCACCCACACAAACACTGAGGCACCCATACAGATACTCAGAGAACCAATCCATAACCCATATAGACACTCATATAGCAAACCCATGCAGTTGCTTACACAACAACAGACAGACGGATACAGACATTCACACAGTTTAGTCACTCACCCATGCATCCAGTAAGATACGTTTAATCACTCACTTATAGACTCAGTCATGCACCTACTAAATCATCCATTCAGGCGCTTCTACACCCACTCATTCTTCAATACGCCTTTCCCTATATATATTAAACATATTTAAACTTTACACAAACACACAGTCACTGGATGATGTCATCAGTGATGTCATCAGTGATGTCATTTGAGATGTCATCAGTGATGTCATCAGTGATGTCACTGACCATGTCATGAGTGATGTAATATGTGACGTCATCAGCAGTGCATTGCGGGGTGCGAGTTATAGTTAGCTGAACTAACTATAACGGGGGAATTTCACGGGTTTTGTACGAGTGTAATGTCCAACTAACTATAACTGTCCCTAAAACCTTATGGTTTTTTCAGTGAATTTCTAAGGTTTTTTAAATGCTAATTTCTAACTATAACGTGCCTGAAACCTATGGTTTTTTCAGTGAATATATATATATATATATTTCTTCAGTCCTCGTTTCCTCTGAGCCCCCTTCAGCGTAGGAAAAATTAATGCGAACTCCAATTCCTGGTGCAAAAGTGGTTTATTGAGCCCTTACACCGCCATGACGTGTTTCGGCCTCAACAGGCCTTGATCACATGACGCGACTGCAGAGTACATTACCATATTTAAAGTGACAAGTGCATAAACACGTGGTGCAAAAATAATAATTGTGATCCACTCATGGTTACTTTCAGAATCAATTGTGCATAAATCATAAATTAAGAAGCCTTAGAGATGAGAAGTGGCTCTTTTATGTCGATGCATTGAAAGACACCTGATGTGGGTATTTAAACGTAACTAAAATGGCATAAATTCAGGTTGACAAAGGCTGCTCAGACGGCCGAAACGCCTTCCTGTTGTAACATGCGCTGTCCATAATTAAATGGTACTTTTAAATGAATTGAGTGCAGGCTTTCTTTTGGAATCTGAGAAGAAACAGTTTTCTATAACTAACGAGGCGTGCGTGGCAGTCAGTCGCCTCTTACCTGCACCACCGGCGATATGGAGCACGCCACCCAAAGCCACAAAATCTCTATGGACTAACGTCAATGTTGGCGTTTCCCCGAACCTCATATTGGAACAGCTGATTTGGAGTGTGACCGGCAGCGCTGACGGTCCAACGCTGGGAGTCTTCGGCTGCCCTTGACGGGGACTGGTGTTCTGCCGAAGAGCACTTCCATTCTATGGATATTGATTTTCGGAGCCGGGTGCTGCTGAGACAACTCGTTGTTGTAGTGATTTAATTTGGAACCCATGAAATGACGGACAGCGCTTGTTTATGTAGTTAAGTATTCAAGCAGTTCAACATTTATGACATGAGGTGAGCGCTGTTAATCATACTTGTGAAGGACATACTATGCATCGAACATTTTAGAAATGCGGGGCCAGCAACAGCCAGTTGCGTGAAAGGAAACCAATTGAGGGCAAGTTTTGCCTTAAACCACAAAAATAACAAATGTGGGTTTAAGCTGGCATTTCTCTTTGCACTACTGAGTCCGTGATGACTGTTCTCATGCAAGTACAGCGCACACCGAAATCAAATATGGTATCATGATTATTTTTCGAACTGTTTGAACAGAACATTCTTCTTTACTTTTTTCATAATTGTGCTCTACTCATGGTTACTTTCAGAATCAATTGTGCATAAATCGTAAATTAAGAAGCCTAAGAGATGAGAAGTGGCTCTTTTATGTCGATGCATTGAAAGACACCTGATGTGGGTATTTAAACGAAACTAAAATGGCGTAAATCCAGGTTGACAAAGGCTGCTCAGACGGCTGAAACGCTTTCCTGTTGTAACACGCGCTGCCCATAATTAAATGGTACTTTTAAATGAATCGAGTGCAGGCTTTCTTTCGGAATCTGAGAAGAAGCAGTTTTATATATATATATATATATATATATATATATATATATATATATATATATATTCACTGAAAAAACCATAGGTTTTAGGGACAGTTATAGTTAGTTGGACATTGCACTCGTACAAAACCCGTGAAATTCCCCTGTTATAGTTAGTTCAGCTAACTATAACTCGCGCCCACAATGCACTGCTGATGACGTCACATATTACATCACTCATGACATGGTCAGTGACATCACTGATGACATCACTGATGACATCACTGATGACATCATCCAGTGACTGTGTGTTTCTGTAAAGTTTAAATATGTTTAATATATATAGGGAAAGGCGTATTGAAGAATGAGTGGGTGTATAAGTGTCTGAATGGATGATTTAGTACGTGAGTGACTGACTCTACAAGTGAGTGATTAAACGTATCTTACTGAATGCATGGGTTAGTGACTAAACTGTGTGAATGTCTGTATCCGTCTGTTTGTTGGTGTGTAAGTGGATGCATGGATTTGCGAATAGCTACATGAGTGTCTATATGGGTTATTGATTGGTTCTCTGAGTATCTGTATGGCTGCCTGAGTGTTTGTGTGGGTGGGGTGTGTTTGACTCTATACATAGATGTGTGAGTGGGTGATTCACTGGGTGCATGATTTCAAGAGTGCATCTGTGATGGACTGCTTGGGTGGGTGAGTGTGTGTATGGGTGTGTTAGTGAGTGAATGTATATCTCAGTGGTACATGTGCGAGTAACTACATATGTAAAAGGCAGTATATATGTGTGTTAGAGTATTTAAATGGCTATAAGTGAGAGTGTGTTATTGTGAGAGTGGCTGTATGGATGCGTGTGTGCTTGTATCAGTTATTGTATAAGAGCGTAATAATGTGCTAGTATTTGTATGAGTAAGTGAGCTGGTGTGTGTATAACTGTATAGGTGAGTAAATGGGTGTGTGATTAATTTTTTGCATGACTGACTAGGTGTGTGAGTACCTCTATGGATGAGTGGCGGTGTGTGAGTGTTTATATAGGTGTATGAGTGCATATGATAGTCCTGTACTGAGTGACTGTAAGTATGAGTGACTGTACAGGTGAGTGAGTGGATGTGTGTGTAGACCTAAGAATCAGTGAGTGGGTATGTAGTTTTTGGTGTTGGAGTGTCTATGGTTTTGAGAATGGCAGTCTGTAATTTAGAGTGGGTGTATCAAAAGTTATATTAGGGTGTGAGAAGATGCATGAAATTATCACATGGATGATGTCATCAGTGATGTCATTTGAGATGTCATCAGTGATGTCATCAGTGATGTCACTGACCATGTCATGAGTGATGTAATATGTGACATCATCAGCAGTGCATTGCGGGGGCGCGAGTTATAGTTAGCTGAACTAACTATAACAGGGGAATTTCACGGGTTTTGTACGAGTGCAATGTCCAACTAACTATAACTGTCCCTAAAACCTATGGTTTTTTCAGTGAATTTCAAAGGTTTTTTAAATGCTAATTTCTAACTATAACGTGTCTGAAACCTATGGTTTTTTCAGTGAATTTCAGAGGTTTTTTAAATGCTAATTTCTAACGATAACGTGCCTGAAACCTATGATTTTTTAAGTGAATTTCAAAGGTTTTTTAAATGCTAGTTTCTAACTATGCCAACAGAGGTAGGACATGTGAAGAAAGAAGAAAAACGCACAGAAAGAAGCAAAAGATGTGCAGAAAGAACCAACAGAGGAGCAGAAAGAGGCCTTGTTGCAAAATCATCCTGTGCCCACAACTTTTTAAGACGGGTACTGGTGGTAACTGACTCTGACTAACCAGAGCCAGTGCGGGTTTGCACAGTGGTGAAGGGAGGGGGGGCCTGAGGTGACATGTGTGCAAACGCGCCCCGTGGCGCGTTTTAAGTTGCGGGATTAAGTTCCCTTGAATCCTGAGGGTCCCTGGGGCCCAACTAGCCCCCAGGTACCTACAGTTAGGACCACAGAGCTGAGTTGCAGAGAGGCGTTCCGAGGCCACGCACCTTTTTCACCTCTCTGCAACGCAACTCTGTTGTGCTTACTGAAGGTACCTGGTGGGCTAGTTGGCCCCCAGGATTCAAAGGGAATTAACTCCCCAACTTAAAACGCACCACAGGGCGTGTTTGCGCACATGTCACCTGAGGCCCCGCCCTCCCTTCACCACTGTGCAAACGCGCCCCGTGGGGCGTTTTAAGTTGGGGGATTAGGTCACCTTGAATCCTGAGAGTCCCTGGGGCCCAACTAGCCCAACAGGTACTTCCAGTAAGCACCACAGGCCTGCGTTGCAACGCCTGTAACAAATTGTGCAGTTGTGTTTAGGTAGTGAAGAGGGTCGTGCTGGGGGTAGTGTTTTAGGGTTTAGGGTAGTGCAGTGGTGTTTGTGTAGTGTAGGGGGTCATGCTGGGGGTAGATTTAGGGTTTAGGGTAGTGCAGTGGTGTTTGGGTAGTGTAGGGAGTCATGCTGGGGGAGTGTTTTAGGGTTTAGGGAGTACAGTGGTGTTTGGGTAGTGTAGGGGGTCGTGCTGGGGTTAGTGTTTTAGGGTTTTAGGGTTTAGGGTAGTGCAGTGGTGTTTGGGTAGTGTAGGGGATACTGCTGGGGGTAGTGTTTTAGGGTTTAGGGTAGTGCAATGGTGTTTGGGTAGTGTAGGGGGTACTGCTGGGGGTAGTGTTTTAGGGTTTAGGGTAGTGCAGTGGTGTTTGGGTAGCGTAGGGGGTACTGCTGGGGGTAGTGTTTTATGGTTTAGGGTAGTGCAGTGGTGTTTGGGTAGTGTAGGGGTTTGTGCTGGGGGTAGTATTTTAGGGTTTAGGGTAGTGCAGTGGTGTTTGTGTAGTGTAGGAGGTCGTGTTTTAGGGTTTAGGGTAGTGCAGTGGTCTTTGGGTAGTGTAGGGAGTAGTGCGGGGGTATTGTTTTAGAGTTTAGGGTAGTGCAGTGGTCTTTGCGTAGTGTAGGGGTTGTGCGGGGGTAGTGTTTTAGGGATTAGGGTAGTGCATTGGTATTTGGGTAGTGTAGGGGGTCATGCGGGGGTAGTGTTTTAGGGTTTAGGGCAGTGCAGTGGTGTTTAGGTAGTGTAGGGGGTCGTGCTGGGGGAGTGTTTTAGGGTTTAGGGCAGTGCAGTGGTGTTCGGGTAGTGTAGGGGGTCATGCTGGGGGAGTGTTTTAGGGTTTAGGGTAGTGCAGTGGTGTTCAGGTAGTGCAGGGGGTCATGCTGGGGGTAGTGTTCTAGGGTTTAGGGCAGTGCAGTGGTGTTCGGGCAGTGTAGGGGGTCGTGCTGGGGGTGGTGTTTCAGGGTTTAGGGCAGTGCAGTGGTGTTTGGGCAGTGTAGGGGGCCGTGCTGGGGGTGGTGTTTCAGGCTTTAGGGTAGTGCAGTGGTGTTCGGGCAGTGTAGGGGGTCGTGCAGGGGTGGTGTTTCAGGGTTTAGGGCAGTGCAGTGGTGTTCGGGCAGTGTAGGGGGTCGTGCAGGGGTGGTGTTTCAGGGTTTAGGGCAGTGGTTTTCGGGCAGTGTAGGGGGTCATGCTGGGGGTGGTGTTTCAGGAATTGGGGCAGTGCAGTGGTGTTCGAGCAGTAAAGGGGGTCATGCTGGGGGTGGTGTTTCAGGGTTTAGGGCAGTGCAGTGGTGTTCGGGCAGTGTAGGGGCGGTGCAGGGGGTGGTGTTTCAGGGTTTAGGGCAGTGCAGTGGTGTTTGGGCAGTGTAGGGGGTGGTGTTTCAGGGTTTAGGACAGTGCAGTGGTGTTCGGGCAGTGTAGGGGGTCGTGCAGGGGGTGGTGTTTCAGGGTTTAGGGCAGTGCAGTGGTGTTCGGGCAGTGTAGGGGGCGGTGCAGGGGTGGTGTTTCAGGGTTTAGGGCAGTACAGTGGTGTTTGGGCATTGTAGGGGGTGGTGCTGGGGCTGGTGTTTCAGAGTTTAGGGCAGTGCAGTGGTGTTTGGGCAGTGTAGGGGGTCGTGCTGGGGCTGGTGTTTCAGGGTTTAGGGCAGTGCAGTGGAGTTCGGGCAGTGTAGGGGTTCGTGCTGGGGCTGGTGTTTCAGGGTTTAGGGCAGTGCAGTGGTGTTCGGGCAGTGTAGGGGGTCATGCTGGGGCTGGTGTTTCAGGGTTTAGGGCAGTGCAGTGGTGTTCGGGCAGTGTAGGGGGTCTTGCTGGGGCTGGTGTTTCAGAGTCTAGGGCAATGCAGTGGTGTTCGGGCAGTGTAGGGGGTCTTGCTGGGGCTGGTGTTTCAGAGTCTAGGGCAATACAGTGGTGTTCGGGCAGTGTAGGGGGTCTTGCTGGGGCTAGTGTTTCAGGGTTTAGGGCAGTGCAGTGGTGTTCGGGCAGTGTAGGGGGTCGTGCTGGGGGTGGTGTTTCAGGGTTTAGGGCAGTGCAGTGGTGTTCGGGCAGTGCAGTGGGTCGTGCTGGGGCTAGTGTTTCAGGGTTTAGGGCAGAGCAATGGTGCTCAGGCAGTGTAGGGGGTTGTGCTGGGGGTGATGTTTAAGGGTTTAGGGCAGTGCAGTGGTGTTAGGGCAGTATAGGGGGTCGTGCTGGGGGTGGTGTTTCAGGGTTTAGGGCAGTGCAGTGGTGTTCCGGCAGTGTAGGGGGTCGTGCTGGGGTGGTGTTTCAGGGTTTAGGGCAGTGCAGTGGTGTTCTGGCAGTGTAGGGTGTCGTGCTGAGGGGTGGTGTTTCAGGGTTTAGGGCAGTGCAGTAGTGTTTGGGCAGTGTAGGGGGTCATGCAGGGGGTGGTGTTTCAGGGTTTAGGGCAGTGCAGTAGTTTTCGGGCAGTGCAGGCGGTCGTGCTGGGGCTGGTGTTTCAGGGTTTAGGGCAGTGCAGTGGTGTTCGGGCAGTGTACGGGGTTGTGCTGGGGCTGGTGTTTCAGGGTTTAGGGCAGTGCAGTGGTGTGCGGGCAGTGTACGGGGTTGTGCTGGGGCTGGTGTTTCAGGGTTTAGGGCAGTGCAGTGGTGTTTGGGAAGTGTAGGGGGTCGTGCTGGGGGTGGTGTTTCAGGGTTTATGGCAGTGGTGTTCGGGCAGTGTAGGGGGTCGTGCTGGGGCTGGTGTTTCAGGGTTTAGGGCAGTGCAGTGGTGTTCGGGCAGTGTAGGGGTCGTGCTGGGGCTGGTGTTTCAGGGTTTTGGGCAGAGCAGTGGTGTTCGGGAAGTGTAGGGGGTCGTGCTGGGGGTGGTGTTTCAGGGTTTAGGGCAGTGCAGTGGTGTTCGGGCAGTGTAGGGGGTCTTGCTGGGGGTGGTGTTTCAGGGTTTAGGGCAGTGCAGTGGTGTTCGGGCAGTGTAGGGGGTCTTGCTGGGGGTGGTGTTTCAGGGTTTAGGGCAGTGGTGTTCGGGCAGTGTAGGGGGTCTTGCTGGGGGTGATGTTTCAGGGTTTAGGGCAGTGCAGTGGTGTTCGGGCAGTGTAGGGGGTCTTGCTGGGGGTAGTGTTTCAGGGTTTAGGGCGGTGCAGTGGTGTTCGTGCAGTGTAGGGGGTCGTGCTGGGGGTGGTGTTTCAGGGTTTAGGGCAGTGCAGTAGTGTTCGGGCAGTGTAGGGGGTGGTGCAGGGGTGGTGTTTCAGGGTTTAGGGCAGTGCAGTGGTGTTCTGGCAGTGTAGGGGGTTATGCTGGGGGTGGGGTTTCAGGGTTTAGGCAGTACAGTGGTGTTCGGGCAGTGTAGGGGGTCATGCACGGGGTGGTGTTTCAGGGTTTAGGGCAGTGCAGTGGTGTTCGGGCAGTGTAGGGTGTTGTGCTGGGGCTGGTGTTTCAGGATTCAGGGCAGTGCAGTGGTGTTCAGGCAGTGTAGGGTGTCGTGCTGAGGCTGGTGTTTCACGCTTTAGGGCAGTGCATTGGTGTTCGTGCAGTGTAGGGGGTCGTGCTGGGGCTGGTGTTTCACGCTTTAGGGCAGTGCAGTGGTGTTCAGGCAGTGTAGGCGGTCGTGCTGGGGCTGGTGTTTCAGGGTTTAGGGCAGTGCAGTGGTGCTCAGGCAGTGTAGGGGGTCGTGCTGGGGCTGGTGTTTCAGGGTTTAGGGCAGTGCAGTGGTGTTCGGGCAGTGTAGGGGGTCGTGCTGGGGTGATGTTTCAGGGTTTAGGGTAGTGCAGTGGTGTTCGGGCAGTGTAGGGGGTCGTGCAGGGGCTGGTGTTTCAAGGTTTAGGGCAGTGCAGTGGTGTTCGGGCAGTGTAGGGGGTCGTGCTGGGGCTGGTGTTTCAGGGTTTTCGGCAGAGCAGTGGTGTTCGGGCAGTGTAGGGGGTCATGCTGGGGGTAGTGTTTCAGGGTTTAGGGCAGTGCAGTGGTGTTCAGGCAGTGTAGGGGGTCATGCTGGGGGTGGTGTTTCAGGGTTTAGGTCAGTGGTGTTCGGGCAGTGTAGGGGGTCTTGCTGGGGGTGATGTTTCAGGGTTTAGGGCAGTGCAGTGGTGTTCGGGCAGTGTAGGGGGTCTTGCTGGGGGTAGTGTTTCAGGGTTTAGGGCAGTGCAGTGGTGTTCGGGCAGTGTAGGGGGTCATGCTGGGGGTGGTGTTTCAGGGTTTAGGGCAGTGCAGTGGTGTTCGGGCAGTGTAGGGGGTAGTGAAGGGGGTGGTGTTTCAGGGTTTAGGGCAGTGCAGTGGTGTTCGGGCAGTGTAGGGGGTCGTGCTAGGGGTGGTGTTTTAGGGTTTAGGGCAGTGCAGTGGTGTTCGGGCAGTGTAGGGGGTCATGCAGGGGCTGGTGTTTCAGGGTTTAGGGCAGTGCAGTGGTGTTCGGGCAGTGTAGGGGGTCGTGCTGGGGGTAGTGTTTTAGGGTAGTGCAGTGGTGCTTGTGTAGTGTAGGGGGTCGTGCTGGGGGTAGTGTTTTAGGGTTTAGGGTAGTGCAGTGGTGTTTGTGTAGTGTAGGGGGTCATGTTTAGGGTAGTGCAGTGGTGTTTGGGTAGTGTAGGGGGTCGTGCTGGGGGTAGTGTTTTAGGGTTTAGGGTAGTGCAGTGGCGTTTGTGTAGTGTAGGGGTCGTGCTGGGGGTAGTGTTTTAGGGTTTAGGGTAGTGCAGTGGTGCTTGTGTAGTTTAGGGGTCGTGCTGGGGGTAGTGTTTTAGGGTTTAGGGTAGTGCAGTGGTGTTTGTGTAGTGTAGGGGGTCATGTTTTAGGGTAGTGCAGTGGTGTTTGGGTAGTGTAGGGGGTCGTGCTGGTGGTAGTGTTTTAGGTTTTAGGTTAGTGCAGTGGTGTTTGGGTAGTGTAGGGGGTCGTGCTGGGGGTAGTGTTTTAGGGTTTAGGATAGTGCAGTGGTGCTTGTGTAGTGTAGGGGGTCGTGCTGGGGGTAGTGTTTTAGGGTTTAAGGTAGTGCAGTGGTGTTTTTGTAGTGTAGGGGGTCATGTTTTAAGATGCAATGCTCCAATACCTGACCAGTCTGCACTACATAAAACTGCAAAAAAACTAAAAATAAAAAGTGTTTTGCACACTTTTGTCATTGGGCTATATGTGGGCTACATCTGGGTAATATTTGTGCTACATTTGGGCTCTTTTTTCACTGGTGGCCATCTTGGAAGACTTCTTTGTTATGAAGTTTCCTAATTTCTTCATTTACTGCAGTCTCCTCAGTAGGAAATGCTTTCAGTTTTTTACTTTGATTCCATCAAGAAGGCATTCAGATGTGTCTCACATCTGCCATAAATTCAGAATGTTAGCACTCTAGTTGCTCATTAGATCACTGGAGTAAAGCTACTGCTCACCAGGGAGTTAACTGGTAGTCTGCTGCTGGTATTGAAAGTGATTGTTTCAGTCTGCATGTCAGAATTTTCTAATGAAATAGAAGAGGATTTGAGATCTCACTTAAAACATGCCCTAATTTTTCTTTCTGCAGCACTAACCATAATTTCTATTTCAAAAAGAACCCCTCATTTTGTTCCTTTTTAAATTAAATGTTTTAAGTGTTACCGGTTTATTCCAATCAAGATGGCTTCAGGTGTGCCATACTTTTGTCATAAGTAAGGCTGTTAGCGCTCTAGTTGTTCTTTAGAACACTCTGGGAAGCTGCAGTAGAACACAAAGGCATCAACTGGCAGGCTGCTCCTGTTGAAATATAACAGGAAGATATTTGAGATCACACTTGAAATATGTCCTAATTTTTCTTTCTACAGCACTAACCATAATTTCTATGACAAAATGAACCCCATCATTTTGTTCCTTTTTAAATTAAATGTTTTAAGTGTTACCAGTTTATTCCAATCAAGATGGCTTCAGGTGTGCCATACTTTTGTCATAATTAAGGCTGTTAGCACTCTAGTTGTTTTTTAGAACACTCTGGGAAGCTGCAGTAGAACACAAAGGCATCAACTGGCAGGCTGCTCCTGTTGAAATATAACAGGAAGATATTTGAGATCACACTTGAAACATGTCCTAATTTTTCTTTCTACAGCACTAACCATAATTTCTATGACAAAATGAACCCCATCATTTTGTTCCTTTTTAAATTAAATTGTTTAAGTGTTACCAGTTTATTCCAATCAAGATGGCTTCAGGTGTGCCATACTTTTGTCATAAGTAAGGCTGTTAGCACTCTAGTTGTTCTTTAGAACACTCTGGGAAGCTGCAGTAGAACACAAAGGAATCAACTGACAGTCTCTGCCCTTGTTGGATGTACATGTTTTACTGAGAATGTCAGACTTCATTCTCACATGAGTGAGAAAGATAATGTGAATTTACAGAAAATATGCTCTCATTTTAGCTTCTGGAGCACCTTCCAAACCTCCATGGGACAAGCATGAGAAAATAGTGTTCTCTCAAACATGATTCATGATATCCCAGCAGAAGGTTTTTCACATGGTAAAATCACCTTAGAATACACCACAATTCCTAAAATTAGTATGGTACCATCAACAAATAAATTCTAATGTAACTAAAGCCTGTTATCACCCTTTATAGTTCTCCTTTTGGTGACCCTCAAAATCTTCTATTCACTACAATGCATTTCAATGAGGTACTATCATTTATATTGGTCCCAAGATGGCTGCCAGCAATTCCAGGATGAAGTGCTGACAGCCAATCAGATCTCACGATGACATGTGTGGTTAGGCTCCGCCCAGATATATATGTGACTTTACTTTTGATTTTCTCAGGAACTACTGAACGGATTTACACCATTTAAGCAAAAGGCACGACACTGAACCAAGGGGTACCTCTTTGCCAAATTTGGTGAAATTCCATTCAGCAGTTCGGGCTGTAGCTGCGACTAAAGGTTCCTATGGAAAAATGAATGGGGAAAACGCATTTTGGGACCCCCCATTTTTCTCGGCCCCCGCTTGAAGTATCACCCCGAGACTTTCAGGATAGGAGTGGACCGGAGCGCCCCAACAAGTTGGAAACTTTCACGAAGATTCGTCAACCGGCGCCAACGTTATTTCAAATAGAATGTTGCGGATTTCCTATGGATAATAGGTTTTAACTATAACTATCTACTGGCGACCGCCAGTAGATAATATATATATATATATATATTTATTCATATATGTGTATATATATATTCACTGAAAAAACCATTGGTTTTAGGGACAGTTATAGTTAGTTGGACATTGCACTCGTACAAAACCCGTGAAATTCCCCGTTATAGTTAGTCCAGCTAACTATAACTCACGCCCACAATGCACTGCTGATGACGTCACATATTACATCACTCATGACATGGTCAGTGACATCACTGATGACATCTCAAATGACATCACTGATGACATCACTGATGACATCATCCAGTGACTGTGTGTTTGTGTAAAGTTTAAATATGTTTAATATATATAGGGAAAGGCGTATTGAAGAATGAGTGGATGTATAAGTGTCTGAATGGATGATTTAGTAGGTGCGTGACTGAGTCTATAAGTGAGTGATTAAACGTATCTTACTGGATGCATGGGTGAGTGACTAAACTGTGTGAATGTCTGTATCCGTCTGTCTGTTGTTGTGTAAGCAGCTGCATGGGGTTTCTGACTAGCTAAATGAGTGTCTATATGGGTTATGGATTGGTTCTCTGAGTATCTGTATGGGTGCCTCAGTGTTTGTGTGGGTGGGGTGAGTGTGACTCTGTGCATAGATGTGTGAGTGGGTGATTCACTGGGTGCATGGTTTCAAGAGTGCGTCTGTGATGGACTGTATGGGTGGGTGAGTGTGTGTATGGGTGTGTTAGTGATTGAATGTATATCGCAGTGGTACATGTGTGAGTAACTACATATGTGAAAAGCAGTATATATGTGTGTTGGAGTATATAAATGGCTATAAGTGAGAGTGTGTGATTGTGAGAGTGGCTATATGGATGAGTGTGTGCTTGAATCAGTGATTGCATAGGAGCGTAAGAATGTGCTAGTATTTTTATGAGTAAGTGAGCTGGTGTGTATAACTGTATAGGTGAGTAAATTGGAGTGTGATTAATTATTTGCATGACTGACTAGGTGTGTGAGTACCTCTATGGATGAGTTGCGTTGTGTGAGTGTGAGTGTTTATATAGGTGAATGAGTGCATATGATAGTCCTGTACTGAGTGACTGTAAGTATGAGTGACTGTACGGGTGAGTGAGTAGATGTGTGTGTGTAGACCTAAGAATCAGTGAGTGGGTATGTTCTTATTGGTATTGGAGTGTGTATGGTTTTGAGAATGGCAGTCTGTAATTTAGAGTGGGTGTTTCAAAACTTATATTAGGGTGTGAGAAGATGCATTAAATTCTCACATGGATGATGTCATCAGTGATGTTATCAGTGATGTCATTTGAGATGTCATCAGTGATGTCACTGACCATGTCATGAGTGATGTAATATGTGACGTCATCAGCAGTGCATTTCGGGGGCGCGAGTTATAGTTACCTGAACTAACTATAACGGGGAATTTCACGGGTTTTGTACGAGTGCAATGTCCTAACTATAACTGTCCCTAAAACCTTATGGTTTTTTCAGTGAATTTCTAAGGTTTTTTAAATGCAAATTTCTAACTATAACGTGCCTGAAACCTATGGTTTTTCAGTGAATTTCAAAGGTTTTTTAAATGCTAATTTCTAACTATAACGTGTCTGAAACCTATGGTTTTTCAGTGAATTTCAAAGGTTTTTAAATGCTAATTCCTAACTATAACATGTCTGAAACCTACCGTTTTTCAGTGAATTTCAAAGGTTTTGTAAATGACAATTTTTAAATGTATTAATTGTTATATTTATTTTTTTCATACTGATTTACTACATTTTTAGAAACATTTTTTTTACATATTTTATTTTTTAAATTACATTGTAATTACATTATACATTACAAAAATACTTTCTCAGAATGAATTACTTTAGTTTAAATACTTTGCACATAGGCAATAGACTTTTAATTACAGTAGTTACAGTTGTTGCAATGGGCAACACATTTTCAAACACAATGCAACATTCAGCTCAATGTGAATTTCTAGTTAAATGGAATTAGTTACTTTATGGATTACTTTTCTAACCACAGGACTGGATCCTAGATTCAGTCCTGGGACATCTCCTGTAAACAGTTGAGTAAAAGCGTTTTGGTTACAGTAGTGATTTTTAAGGAATATTATTGTATTTTAAAAGTTGACACTTAGAAACTTTTTCTCATAGAATCACCAATGTTATCCTATGGAAGGAAATTCACTTAGCAGGTAAAAACTGTTATCGTTACTTTTTCTTACTCAGTGTTGGATCCTGGATCCAGCACTGGTGCATCTCCTGTAAACAGTTGAAAGAATGCGTTTAAGTCATACAGGCGATTTTTAAGGAATATTTGTAGTTTGTGAAAATCGACACTTTGAAACTTTTCAGCTGAAAACCAGACAATGGATTCCTATGGAAGAAAATATAAGTTACTGGTAAGTATGGTTAAAATTACTTTTCAGGGTCAGTGCTGGGCTAAAAGATGCAGCACTGAGGTCTCTCCTGATAACAGGTGATTAAATCGGAATTCGTATTTCGGCTGATTTTAGAGGAATATTTTAAAGTTCCAAAACTCCACACTTAGAAGAATTTCCAAGTGAAACCAGTCAATGTTAGCCTATGGAAGGAAATTCAAGTTACTGGTAAGTACGGTTAAAATTACTTTTCAGGACCAGTACTGGGCTGAAAGATACAGCACTGAGGTCTCTCCTGATAACAGGTGAGTAAATCGGAATTTGTATTTCGGCTGATTTTAGAGGAATATTTGTATGTTTCAAAAATCAACACTTAGAAACTTTTTCAGCAAAAAGCAGACAATGATATCCTATGGAAGGAAATTCAAGTTACTGGTAAGTACGGTTAAAATTACTTTTGAGGATCAGTACTGGGCTGAAAGATGCAGCACTGAGGTCTCTCCTGATAACAGGTGAGTAAATCGGAATTCGTATTTCGGCTGATTTTAGAGGAATATTTTAAAGTTCCAAAACTCCACACTTAGAAGAATTTCCAAGTGAAACCAGTCAATGTTAGCCTATGGAAGGAAATTCAAGTTACTGGTAAGTACGGTTAAAATTACTTTTCAGGACCAGTACTGGGCTGAAAGATACAGCACTGAGGTCTCTCCTGATAACAGGTGAGTAAATCGGAATTCGTATTTCGGCTGATTTTAGAGGAATATTTGTATGTTTCAAAAATTAACACTTAGAAACTTTTTCAGCAAAAAGCAGGCAATGATATCCTATGGAAGGAAATTCAAGTTACTGGTAAGTACGGTTAAAATTACTTTTCAGGATTAGTACTGGGCTGAAAGATGCAGCACTGAGGTCTCTCCTGATAACAGGTGAGTAAATCCGAATTCGTAGTTCGGCAGATTTTAGAGGAATATTTGCACAATGGTGAAGGTAGGGGCGGGGCCTGAGGTGACATCTGTGCAAATCCCCCACACAGGAAAAAGTTTTTAAAAAGAAGCCCCGGGAGGTGGTGGTCCCGGGGCTGCGGGAGGGCTCAGAGCCCTCCCGCACCATTTAAAAAGAAAGCCCCGGGGTGGCGGTCCCGGGGCTTGGGGGCCTTTGAGGCCCCCATACATAAATTAACCCCCACCATGCCCCCGGGACTTGGGCCACCCGGGGCAAAATACAATCGAGCGCGGAGACCGCCCTTCGATTTTTTTCCGGCAGGATTCGCGCTACCTGAGCGCATCCTGCCGATTTAAAAAAAAAAATGCTTTTTCTGCCCAGGGGGTCCTTGTGGGACCCCTGAGCAGACCTAGGAGGTCAGGGTGTTTCTACCCTGCCCCCTTTGTGCGTTTGCGCACTTTTTTTACTGCTTTCTTGTTCCTCGGTTCTACCGAGGAACAAGATGGCTGCCAACACTTCCTGGTTTGGAGTGTTGACAGCCAATTAGCAGACAGCTCGTGATCGGGAGGGTGCGCGAATCCGACGCGGCCATAGATATATGTGTACTTTTACTTTTGATTTTCTCAGCAACTACTGAACGGATTTACACCATTTAACAAAAAGGGTTCTTTCTGAACCAGAACTACCTCTTTGCCAAATTTGGTGTAATTCCGTTTAGCAGTTCGGAGCTGTAGCCGTGTCTAAAGTTTCCTATGGGAAATTGATTTTTGATTCTTATTTTTTAATTTCTCCGCAACTACTGAACGGATTTACACCATTTAACAAAAGGGTTCTTTCTGAACCAAGAACTACCTCTTTGCCAAATTTGGTGTAATTCCGTTCAGCAGTTCGGGCTGTAGCCGTGTCTAAAGTTTCCTATGGGAAAATGAATGGGGAAAACACGTTGTGGGACCCCCCTTTTTTCTCGGCCCCCGCTTGACGAATCACCCTGAGACTTTCAGGGTAGGAGCGGACCGGAGCGGGCCATAAAGTTTGAAAATTTCGTGAAGATTCGTCAACCGACGCAAGAGTTATTTCAAATAGAATGTTGCGGATTTCCTATGGAAAATAGGTCCTAACTATAACTATCTACTGGCGACCGCCAGTAGATAATATATATATATATATATATATTATCTACTGGCGGTCGCAGTAGATAGTTATAGTTAGGACCTATTTTCCATGGGAACTATGGCAGAGGCTAACACAAATCCATATCCTGCATTGATTTTATCAATTATCAGGGGTAAAAGGTATTTTAGTCCATTATTTAAATTATATTAAGCCGTGATCTTAAATATGATCATATTATACTCGCATAACAACAGGGAGACTTGACTAAACCACCACAATATATGACACACATGAGTATGACAGTAAATGGAGTTCTATGTTTATGCAATCATATGCAATACGATCAGCACCTTTTATATGCACATAAGCACTTTATTTATTTTTTCACCTTATAGGGATGAAACTTAAGAAGTAATATATGCAGACAGGAGAGAAATGTAAGAACTGATAAACAAAACTCTATGTGAGGGCATTTAAGCCATGATTTTTGATCACATACGAGTATAAAGGTTGACCGGTTCCACACAGGCAAAAACAGGAAAGGGGAGCCAAAGTAACCATGAGTCATCAAAATTCAATGTATGTTAAAATAATGATATTTATTTTCATATATATCTTGAATTCAGGTTTTAATTGAATGAAATTTTAAATGAAGTACCTACATTCCTTTTATGAACGTTACTTAAGTATGCATTTTACTCTTTTATGTCTATGGTTTTATCTGTCACGTGGTTAACTAAAATATGCACCTGTCACTTTAAATAACACAAAGGAAAAGAATTGCCATGTCATGTGAACAAGGCTCAAGGGAGCCGAAATGCGTAATGCCGACAAGCGATTAAAGGATATTTGAGCACTCTACCTGGGTCCGTCTCCGTTGTTGGTAGGAATCCATTGAAGAAACGGAAAAGCAGTGATATATATATATATTATCTACTGGCGGTCGCCAGTAGATAGTTATAGTTAGGACCTATTTTCCATAGGAAATCCGCAACATTCTATTTGAAATAACTTTGGCGCCGGTTGACGAATGTTCGCGAAATTTTCAAAACTCGTGGCCCGCTCCGGTCCGCTCCTATCCCGAAAGTCTCGGGGTGATTCGTCCAGTGGGGGCTGAGAAAAAAGTGGGGTCCAAAACGTGTTTTCCCCATGCAATTTTCCATAGGAACCTTTCATCGCAGCTACAGCCCGAACTGCTGAACGGAATTACACCAAATTTGGCAAAAAGGTAGCCCTTGGTTCAGAATCATGCCTTTTGGTTAAATGGTGTAAATCCAGTCAGTAGTTCCTGAGAAATTTGAAAAAGAAAACATATATATATCTGGGCGGAGCCTAACCACACATGTCATCGTGAGATCTGATTGGCTGTCAGCACTTCATCCTGGAATTGCTGGCAGCCACCTTGGGACCAATATAAATGATAGTACCCCATTGAAATGCATTGTAGTGAATCGAAGATTTTGAGGGTTACCAAAAGGAAAACTATAAAGGGTTAGATTAGAATTCATTTGTTGATGGTACCATACTAATTTCAGGAATTGTGGTGTGTTCTAAGGTGATTTTACCCTGTGAAAAACCTTCTGCTGGGATATCATGAATCATGTTTGAGAGAAAACTATTTTCACATGCTTGTCCCATACAGTTTTGGAAGGTGCTCCAGAAGCTAAAATGAGAGCATATTTTCTGTAAATTCACATTATCTTTCTCAGTCATGTGAAAATGAAGTCTGACATTCTCAGTAAAACATGTACATCCAACAAGGGCAGAGACTGTCAGTTGATTCCTTTGTGTTCTACTGCAGCTTCCCAGAGTGTTCTAAAGAACAACTAGAGTGCTAACAGCCTTACTTATGACAAAAGTATGGCACACCTGAAGCCATCTTGATTGGAATAAACTGGTAACACTTAAAACATTTAATTTAAAAAGGAACAAAATGATGGGGTTCATTTTGTCATAGAAATTATGGTTAGTGCTGTAGAAAGAAAAATTAGGACATGTTTCAAGTGTGATCTCAAATATCTTCCTGTTATATTTCAACAGGAGCAGCCTGTCAGTTGATGCCTTTGTGTTCTACTGCAGCTTCCCAGAGTGTTCTAAAGAACAACTAGAGAGCTAACAGTCTTACTTATGACAAAAGTATGGAACACCTGAAGCCATCTTGATTGGAATAAACTGGTAACACTTAAAACATTTAATTTAAAAAGGAACAAAATGAGGGGGTTCATTTTGTCATAGAAATTATGGTTAGTGCTGTAGAAAGAAAAATTAGGACATGTTTCAAGTGTGATCTCAAATATCTTCCTGTTATATTTCAACAGGAGCAGCCTGTCAGTTGATGCCTTTGTGTTCTACTGCAGCTTCCCAGAGTGTTCTAAAGAACAACTAGAGCACTAACAGTCTTACTTATGACAAAATGATGGCACACCTAAAGCCATCTTGATTGGAATAAACTGGTAACTCTTAAAACATTTAATTTAAAAAGGAACAAAATGAGGGGTTCATTTTGTCATAGAAATTATGGTTAGTGCTGTAGAAAGAAAAATTAGGACATGTTTTAAGTGAGATCTCAAATATCTTCCTGTTATATTTCAACAAGAGCAGCCTGTCAGTTGATGCCTTTGTGTTCTACTGCAGCTTCCCAGAGTGTTCTAAAGAACAACTAGAGCGCTAACAGTCTTACTTATGACAAAAGTATGGCACACCTGAAGCCATCTTGATTGGAATAAACTGGTAACGCTTAAAACATTTAATTTAAAAAGGAACAAAATGAGGGGTTCATTTTGCCATAGAAATTATGGTTAGTGCTGCAGAAAGAAAATTTAGGGCATGTTTTAAGTGAGATCTCAAATCCTCTGCTATTTCATTAGAAAATTCTGACATGCAGACTGAAACAATCACTTTCAATACCAGCAGTAGACTTCCAGTTAACTCCCTGGTGAGCAGTAGCTTTACTACAGTGATCTAATGAACAACTAGAGTGCTAACATTCTGAATTTATGGCAAATGTGTGACACATCTGAATGCCTTCTTGATGGAATCAAAGTAAAAACTGAAAGCATTTCCTACTGAGGAGACTGCAGTAAATGACGAAATTAGGAAACTTCATAACAAATAAGTCTCCCAAGATGGCCACCAGAGAAAAAAGAGCCCAAATGTAGCACAAATATCACCCAGATGTAGCCCACATATAGCCCAATGACAGAAGTGTGCAAAACACTTTTTATTTTTAGTTTTTCTGCAGTTTTATATAGTGCAAACTGGTCAGGTATTGGAGCGCTACATCTTACTTGGACCCCTTATTGCGTATTTTGCACGAAGTACATGAGATTGATCTTGCGAAACATTGAACTTTACGATTCTGTTAACCTGAAGTTGCTCTGAACCGGGCTTTGTAACACCCGTTTTTACCTACTGGTTTTAATTAATTCTCACTGTATTGTATTAGGAAAGAGGATTTACTGCTTTTATGTACACTTTTATGATCTATGTTTCTAAATCAGATCAAATAAAGTTTAATGAATTCTATGGCAGGACGGAGGCGAGGATTATGCATATCTTTCCTCACTTTATTTGCATAGCAGTTCAGAGAAAACGTAACACAACAATCATTAAACAAAAGACTACACAACCCATGAACCATTAGGTGGGTAGTCTCCAAGGCAACTATAGTCCAATCATATCATAGTCCATCGTATATAATATTGTGACGTCCCTTCCGCTTCCTCTTTCTTCACTGCTCGTCAGTTAAGTGCATTCCTTACATTCTTGGCTTAATCTGACGTTGTTGCTGTTTGTATAGCGGTTTCTTGTGCACGTTATTAGCATTATTGCCTTGGTATTGTTTCATATTCCCTGCGCAGCAGGCTCTTGCCCGAGCGCGTTCTCCCCCCTTCGCAGTTTCTCCCACTGTATGCTCTGTGCGCGGTGAGATCCTGTCAGGCTCGTCTGGTCCGAGCGAGGCAGCTCCGTCGAGCGCTCCCGCTGGTCTTTACGCGCGTTTGGGAATCCAGTCACTCCTTTAGTGTCCGCTTGATTCCCGACCAACCCTCGCCTAATTTTGACACCGCTACGCGGTGATTTGCCCACACGGCCACGTTAGTGACCAGCGCCACCTGGTGGTGGTAATTGGTATTGCGCCTCAGACTATTCTTATAACAGCTTCGGGGAAAGCCCAGCTGTTGGGGCACCGGCGAGGGGGCTGTCTTAAGGATTTCAAGGGCATTTGTTCTGTGCTCACACCCTCTGCTATCATGTCTTCTCCAGAAGACCATTTTTACTCCTCCTACCAGGAAGTGGAGGAGGAATGGCCCCACAACTTCTCCCTCCAGCAGTTGACCAAGCCCTCTCTCTGGCTATTTCTAGGGCGCTGGCTCCTCTTAGGGATCAGGTTGATAAGCTGGCGAAAAGCATCCCTGGGGTGTTCAGTGACCCAGATCTGGTGGTGGCGGGTCCAAGTAGCTCCCAGATGGGGAACAAAAGGGCCGTTAAGCATAACGCGGGGCACTTGGAAGGATTTGATAAACTTACGGAGACCTTCCTCAAGAGTGTGCGAACGCTAAAACATGCACCCTGCCGGGAGGAGGAGGGGCCCGGAGAAAATTGCGACACTGTCACCACTATTGCAGACCCCGACGGCGGGTTTCCCTTAGAGGGAGAGGGTGTATCGGAGGACGATTTCTCCTCCGATGAGGATAAGGACTCAGGGCGTCCCTGGCGTCCAGAGTCCCACTCCTCTCAGTCCCCGGTTGGGGACGGGGTCCACTCGGACATGTTCGAGCCTACCCAAATTTACCATCCTAGGTCGGCAGAGTGGACACCTGACGCCAAAGTGGCAGAGTATGTGGTGGGGAAAATCCATCAACCCCTTGAAAGGGAGGTCAGGAATAGGATGAGGGAGAATGCCCCAGGCCCTCACTGAAGGGAAGGTGGCACACACACCTGAAATTGATGAGAAACTATGTACCTTTTTCTCCAAGTATATGAGGGATCCCAAGAAAGGAATTGATAGGTCTTGGACGTGGTAGGGCCCTTGACCCAAATTATTCAATTGACGGAGCATTCCAAATAGTCAGGATCCCCTTTGTCCACGGATATTGTGGCTGGTTGGGCGCACTACCCTAAACCCTAAAACACTACCCCCTCCACTACCCAAACACCACTGCACTATCCTAAACACTAAAACACTACCCCCAGCACAACACCCTACACTACCCAAACATAACTGCACTACCATAAACCCTAAAACACTACCACCAGCACGACTCCCTACACTACCCAAACACCACTGCACTACCCTAAACCCTAAAACACTACCCCCAGCACGACTCCCTACACTACCCAAACACCACTGCACTACACTAAACCCTAAATATACCCCCAGCATGACCTCCCATACTACACAAACACCACTGCACTACCCTAAACCCTAAAACACTACCCCCAGCACGACCCCCTACACTACACAAACACCACTGCACTACCCTAAACCCTAAAATACTAACCCCAGCATGACCCCCTACACTACCCAAACACCACTGCACTACCCTATACCCTAAAACACGACCCCTACACTACACAAACATGACTGCACTACCCTAAACCCTAAAACACTACCCACAGCATGACCCCCTTCACTACACAAACACCACTGCACTGCCCTAAACCCTAAAACACTACCCCATCACTACCCCTACACTATCCAAACACCACTGCACTAACATAAACCCTAAAACACTACACCCAGCACAACCCCCTACACTACACAAACACCACTGCACTACCCTAAACCCTAAAACACTACCCCCAGCACGACTCCCTACACTACCCAAACACCACTGCACTACCCTAAACCCTAAATCTACCCCCAGCACGACCCCCTACACTACCCAAACACCACTGCACTACCCTAAACCATAAAACACTACCCCCAGCATGACCCCCTACACTACAAACACCACTGCACTACCCTAAACCCTAAAACACTACCACCAGCATGACCCCCTACACTACTCAAACACCACTGCACTACCCTAAACCCTAAAACACTACCCCAGCACGACCCCCTACACTGCCCATACACCACTGCACTACCCTAAACCCTAAAACACTACCCCCAGCACGACCCCTACACTACTGCACTACCCTAAACCCTAAAACACTACCCCCAGCACGACCCCCTACTCCACCCAAACACCACTGCACTATCATAAACCCTAGAAAGAAACCCCCACCCCATGCCCAATTCCCCTTACCTCTCACTCCTCATGGTTCCTCTCTCCTCGTGGTTCCTGCTTTACGTCATCTCTGAGGGGCGGTGCGCGTCATTGTGAGGAAACAGAACAGCCTCTGTTTCCTTACAACGACATGGATCGTCTACATGTTTTTTAGAACGCATGGTAATTTACTATACATACCTTTACAACAAAATTTGTTGTAAAGGCATGCGTGGTAAATGACCATGCGTTCTAAAAAAATGCGTAGTAATGACTTTGTGATGTACAACGCATGCGTGGTAATGCATGCGTTGTAATGGTATCGCAAAGTAAAAAGTCGTTGTAACGGCTGTTTACAGATCGAAGCTGGCCCCTGTTCTTCAGTGAGACGTTTATTTGATTAATTAGGAGGAAGGAATGTGGTTTTTACCGAAAAGTGCATTCCCGGCTGCTGTATTGTGAAAGTGTCCGCGTGGCCTGGTTTCACTTCAGGTGAGAGAGTGGAAGAGTCTGTTTGGATCTAAAGGAGTTCTGTTGTTGGACAGGGCCGACGCGACATGTCATCAGAAAACATAGCTAATGGAAAGCATCCTCCCTGAAGTGTGGAGCAGTGCCGTGAGAGGTCAACGAGTGTGCGTCCCACCGCAGTATGACCGTACCGCGTGACCCATGTGCCGCCTCCAGGGTACGGGAGGCAGAAGCGGCATCGCAGGTCCTCTTGAAGACCGTTGTAGCACTAATTCTACATTTTGGTACTAGGGCATTTTAACTTCGTTGTTCCTGCCAGATACAAAGAGAAGATCCTGTGTTATTCAGTGCCCTCGTTACCTTTTTTGTGGGTTGTGGTGCTTGTCACTTCGCTGCCCCGCCGGTGCACACGACTGGGCACCTCACCTCGTGTGCCATCTGCAGGGCCTCTGCCCTCGGATCACTGGTTTCGGTTTCTGGAGTGGCAACATAAACAGTTGCTCCCAAAGGACTAGCCTGAACACTTAGGTGAATATCCCCTGCATCAGCATTCCACAGAAATTCTTTCCTAGCTCTCCCACTTCAACGAGCACGGCTCCGCTCGCGACACCGTATGACGTCATCGGAGCCATAAGAGGACCTCGTCGGCGTGCTGACGTCAGTTCCACCCATTTTTCCATGCCACCGAGGCAAACAGGGGACCGAGACATTTTCACATGTATACATAGTATAATAAATATATATATATTCACTGAAAAAACCATAGGTTTCAGGCACGTTATAGTTAGAAATTAGCATTTAAAAACCTTAGAAATTCACTGAAAAAACCATAGGTTTCAGGCACATTATAGTTAGAAATTAGCATTTAAAAAACCTTAGAAATTCACTGAAAAAACCATAGGTTTCAGGGCGTTATAGTTAGTTGGGCATTTCACTAGTACAAAACCATAGAAATTCCCCCGTTATAGTTAGTTCAGCTAACTATAACTCGCGTATCCACAATGCACTGCTGATGATGTCACATATTACATCACTCATGACATGGTCAGTGACATCACTCATGACATCACTGATGACATCTCAAATGACATCACTGATGACATCACTGATGACATCATCCAGTGAATGTGTGTTTTCTGAAAATTAAATATGTTTTATATATGTATATCTCAAGGTCGATGGAAGAATAAATGTGTATATAAGTGTCTAAATGGATGATTTTTTGGGTAAAATTGATTGTATAACTGACTAAGTGTATCTTAGTGAATACATGGGTTAGTGAGTAATGTTTAAATATGAAAATATCTGTATCAGTCTCTCACTTTGTGGATAAGTGGCTGCATGGGTTGGTGAGTAGCTACATGAGTGTCTATATGGGTTATTAGTTGGTTTTTTGATTATCAGTATGAGTGTCTGTATCGTTCGGTGGGGGTATTACTTAGTGCATAGATGCATGAATGAGTGACTCACTGTTTGTATGTGTTGAAGACAGCATGTGTGCAGGACTGTATAGGTGGATGAGTATGTGTATGGGTGTGTTAGTGAGTGAATGACTGTCTCAATAGTGTCTTTATGAGTAACTACATATGTTTTAAACTAGTATATGTGAGTATTGGTGTATATAAGTGAGTATATGTGAGAGTGAGAGATTGGAAGAGTTCCTGTACAAATAAGTAGGTGTTTCTATAAGTGATTGTTTAAGAGAGTAAGTATGTGTAAGTTTCTGTAGAAGTAAGTGTGGTAGTGTGTGTATAACTGTATATGCAAGTAAATGGATGTTTGATACTTTGGGGCCGATTCCGATCTCGGCCGGGTAGGGCTCCGAATCGGATTCGGCTTTACCGGATCCGATTCGGAGCCCTATTTCCCGACCGAATCGTACGTGCGTCCGGGCGAGCGAGTACGATGCGTGCGCTCGCGAAATCTCCGACCGACTCGTTCGCAGGACCCGACCGCTCCGACCGACTCGCACGGGGACGACTCGCACCGCGCTATGGAGACGTTCCCCGGCCGGGTAAGTACGATGCGCACCTCGACCGCTCCGACCGACTCGCGCAGTCCGGCTCCAAGGAGCTGTCGGAGCCGCACTTTGGGGGTCCGTGTCGGACCCCCCTGGAAGCTTAGGTGCGCGAGTCGCACACAAAGGGGACCCATGGGTCCCCCCTACACGTGCATGTACGGCGCGACCCGCATCGACACAAACACGCTGTAGGGGGCGCTCTTGTTCGCGTCGTGCCCATTGAGTCAATGCGAGCCCGTGTACGCGTCGTACGACTGGCTCCCATTGACTTCAATGGGAGTCCGACCGAATCGAGTCCGATAGCATACGTGCGCATCGTACTCGTTCGGTCGGACTGCTAGAGTCCAATTCGGTCGGAAATCTCTCCGGGTCCGGCTCGGTCGGAGAGATTTCCGGCCCGAATCGGAATCGTCCCATTTGTTTGCATGTGTGACTATGTGTGTGAGTAACTCTATGGATGAGTGGCGGTGTGTAACAGGATGTATAGGTGTATGAGTACATATGATGAGTGAGTACATGTATGAGTGACTGTATAGGGACTGTTGGTGAATGAGTGGATGTGTGTGTAGATCTTGGAATTACTGAATAGGTGTGTTGTAACTGGTATTGGTATGTCCATTGTTTTGAAAATGTTAGTTTGTATTTTTGAGTGTGTGTATCAAAGGTTATATTAGGGTGAGAGGAGGTCTGCCACTCTATCACAAGGATGATGTCATCAGTGATGTCATTTGAGATGTCATCAGTGATGTCATGAGTGATGTAATATGTGACGTCATCAGCAGTGCATTGCGGGCGCGCGAGTTATAGTTAGCTGAACTAACTATAACGGGGAATTTCTATGGTTTTGTATGAGTGAAATGTCCAACTAACTATAACGCCCTGAAACCTATGGTTTTTTCAGTGAATATATATATATATATTTCTTCAGTCCTCGTTTCCTCTGAGCCCCTTCAACATAGGAAAAATGAATGCAAACTCCAATTCCTGGTGCAAAAGTGGTTTATTGAGCCCTTAGACCGCCATGACGCATTTTGGCCTCAACAGGCCTTGATCACATGACGCGATTGCAGAGTACATTACCATATTTAAAGTGACAAATGCATAAACACGTGGTGCAAAAATAATATAGAAAGACAAGGCATACTTTTGAGAGCATTTTCTTCGTCTCTACATAAAGATTTTGCATACATCATCACATCTGATAATTAAATAATTAAAATAATTAAATTAATTAAAATAGCAGTTAAGAACAGCCATTTTTATAATACATAAACGATTATTATTGTTTACATATTAAATGAGATGTAATTCAATTCATTTGATTCACAGTTTGTTAAATTGCATTACTGGCTCGTATAGGGACTTATTTCATAGTACCTATAGTTTATTGATTTGAATCCCCCTGTTCTTCGTGACTTTGACCACAATTGAGTGGGTGCATAAGTGTGTGAGTGGGTCTGTCTATCAGTGAGTGGGTGAGTGGAAGCATAAGTCTCTCAGTGGGTCTGTGAGTGGATGTGTAAGTCTTTGACTATCCATGTGAGTGGGCTGATTAGTCTCTGAGTCCATCTGTGAGTGGGTACATGACTCTCTGAATGTCCATCTGTGAGTGGGTGCATTAGTGCCTGAGTGGGTATGTGAATGGGTGTATGAGTGTCTGAGTGGATATGTGAGTAGGTACATGAGTCTGTGACTGTGACTAGTGACAGTGTGTATATAATAGATACTTTGTGTTTTATATTTCCACCAATTTTTGCAAACAAGTCGCAATAGTCGAGACGTCCCCAAGAAGGTACACGGAGGGGCCGCGCTGGAGATCACGTTGTTGTCACAAATATCGCACGCAATTAAAAAAATCTATTTTTGACTTATAACTTTTCAGCCACAGGAACCATTCTCGATCAATTAAATGGCGGCCGCAACTTTCTGTTCAGGTTGCACCCAGCAAATCACAGCATTCCCGTTGGCGCAAGCATTTGCGATTACTCACAGAAGCATTGCAAAATATCCGCAGCCAGAGATATCACTATAACTTTTTACTTTCATTTCTTAAAAACTACTGTACGGATTTGCACCAAATAAAAAAAGCATAACAGCATCTACCTTTCTGCCAAATTTGGTGTAATTCTGTCCAGCAGTTCAGAATGTAGGTTCGACAATGCATTCCTATAGGAATTAACATTACAAACAGACCCTTATTTTGCACCCCTATTTCTCGGTCCTCACTGCACAAATCACCCCCAAACTTTCCATGACACACACAACCTATCTAGACACTTTTTTTGGACAATTTCGTGAATATTGTTAAAACGACGTCAAAGTTATAGGGTGTAGGCAAGTCAAAAAATGCTTTTCCTATGGAAACTAGGTCCTAACTATAACTATCTACTGGCGATGGCTAGTAGGTAATATGTATGTGTACATATATATATATATCCTTTCACCTTTCTCCCACTGATTCCTTGACGTCGCATGAATCAAGAAAGCACAAACTCCTCTTATTAGGTGCAATATTTCTTTTTATTTTTAGTGCTTGGCTGCCATGACGCGTTTCGAACCTCCTGGGTTCTTGATCACATCATATATATATACCTATTTATGCATATATGTGTGTGTATACATATATATATATATATTCACTGAAAAAACCATAAGTTTTAGGGACAGTTATAGTTAGTTGGACATTGCACTCGTACAAAACCCGTGAAATTCCCCCGTTATAGTTAGTTCAGCTAACTATAACTCGCGCCCCCGCAATGCACTGCTGATGACGTCACATATTACATCACTCATGACATGGTCAGTGACATCACTGATGACATCACTGATGACATCTCAAATGACATCACTGATGACATCATCCAGTGACTGTGTGTTTCTGTAAAGTTTAAATATTTTTAATATATATAGGGAAAGGCGTATTGAAGAATGAGTGGGTGTATAAGTGTCTGTATGGATGATTTAGTAGGTGCGTGACTAACTCTATAAGTGAGTGATTAAACGTATCTTACTGAATGTATGGGTTAGTGACTAAACTGGGTGAATGTCTGTATCTGTCTGTCTATTGCTGTGTAAGTGGCTGCATGGGTTTGTGAATAGCTACATGAGTGTCTATATGAGTTATTGATTGGTTGTCTGAGTATCTGTATGGGTGCCTGAGTGTTTGTGTGGGTGGGGTGTGTGCGACTCTGTGCATAGATGTGTGAGTGGGTGATTCACTGGGTGGATGGTTTCAAGAGTGCATCTCTGATAGACTGTATGGGTGGGTAAGTGTGTGTAAGAGTGTGTTAGTGAGTGAATGTATGTCCCAGTGGTACATGTGTGAGTAACTACATATGTGAAAGGCAGTATATATGTGTGTTGGAGTATATAAATAGCTATAAGCGAGAGTGTGTGATTGTGAGAGTGACTGTATGGATGAGTGTGTGCTTGTATCAGTGATTGTATAAGAGCGTAAGAATGTGCTAGTATTTGTATGAGTTAGTGAGCTGGTGTGTGTATAACTGTATAGGTGAGTAAATGGCAGTGTGTTTAATTATTTGCATGACTGACTAGGTGTGTGAGTACCTCTATGGATGAGTGGCGGTGTTTGAGTGTCTATATAGGAGTATGAGTGCATATGATAGTCCTGTACTGAGTGACCGTAAGTATGAGTGACTGTACGGGTGAGTGAGTGGATGTGTGTGTAGACCTAAGAATCAGTGAGTGGGTATGTAGTTATTGGTGTTGGAGTGTCTATGGTTTTGCGAATGGCAGTCTGTAATTTAGAGTGAGTGTATCAAAGGTTATATTAGGGTGTGAGGAGGTGCATCAGATTATCACGTGGATGATGTCATCAGTGATGTCATCAGTGATGTCATTTGAGATGTCATCAGTGATGTCACTGACCATGTAATGAGTGATGTAATATGTGACGTCATCAGCAGTGCATTGCGGGGGCGCGAGTTATAGTTAGCTGAACTAACTATAACGGGGGAATTTCACGGGTTTTGTCCAATGTCAAACTGTCAATTGTCGAGTGCAATGTCCAACTAACTATAACTGTCCCTAAAACCTATGGTTTTTTCAGTGAATTTGTAAGGTTTTTTAAATGCTAATTTCTAACTATAACGTGCCTGAAACCTATGGTTTTTTCAGTGAATTTCAAAGGTTTTTAAATGCTAATTCCTAACTATAACATGTCAGAAACCTATGGTTTTTTTCAGTGAATTTCAAAGGTTTTGTAAATGACAATTTTTAAATGTATTAATTATTATATTTATTTTTTGATACTGATTTACTACATTTTTTTAAACTATTTATTTATACATATTTTATTTTTTAAATTGCATTGTAATTACATTATACATTACATTACAAAATATACTTTCTCAGAATGAATTACTTTAGTTTAAATACTTTGCAAATAGGCAATAGACTTTTAAGTACAGTAGTTACAGTTGTTGCAATGGGCAACACAATTTCAAACGCAGCTCTGTGACGCTTACTGGAGGTACCTGGTGGGCTAGTTGGCCCCCAGGGACCCTCAGGATTGAAGAGGATTTAATTCCCCATCTTAAAACGCGCCACGGGGCCTGTTTGCACACATGTCACCTGAAGCCACGCCCCCTCCCTTCACCACTGTGCAAACGCGCCCCGGGCACGTTTTAAGTTGGGTGATTAAGTCCCCTTGAATACTGAGGGTCCCTGGAGTCCAACTAGCCCACCATGTACCTCCAAAAGCGCCACAGAGCTGCGTTGCAGAGAGGTGTAAAAGGGGCGTGGCCTCTGTACACCTCTCTGCAACGCAGCCCCTGGCGCATACCGGAGGTTCCTGGTGGGCTAGTTGGTTCCCAGGGACCCCCAGTATTCAAGGGGAATTACTCCCTTCTTCAAACGTGCCAGGGGCGCGTTTGCAGACTGCTGCAGGGAGGGGCGGGGCCTCCGACACGATGCCGGTCTTTTTTTTTTTTTGCTTTTTTCTGCCCAGGGGTCCTTGTGGGACCCCTGAGCAGACCTAGGGGTCAGGGTGTTTCTACCCTGCCCCCTTTGTGCATTTTGCGCACTTGTTTCTTGTGGGTTTTTTTAATCGGCGGGATCCGCGCACCCTAAGCGCATCTCGCCGATTTAAAAAAATGCTTTTTCTGCCCAGGGGTCCTTGCGGGACCCCTGAGCAGACCTAGGGAGTCAGGGTGTTTCTACCCTGCCCCCTTTTGCCTTTGCGCACTTGTTTTACTGCTTTCTTGTTCCTTGGTTCTACCGAGGAACAAGATGGCTGCCAACACTTCCTGGTTTGGAGTGTTGACAGCCAATTAGCATGCAGCTCGTGGTCGGGAGGGTGCGCGGATCCACCGCGGCCATAGATATCGAAACTTTATTTTGGATTTTCTCAGCAACTACTGACCGGATTTACACCATTTTTAAAAAGGGTGCTTTCTGAACTAAGCACTACCTTTTGCCAAATTTGGTGTAATTCCGTTCAGCAGTTTTTGCTGTAGCCTTGCATAAAGTTTCCTATGGGAAATTGATTTTTTCACTCTTATTTTTTGAATTTCTTTGCAACTACTGAGCGGATTTACACCATTTAAAAAAGGTCGCTTTCTGAACCAAGCGCTACCTTTTTGCCAAATTTGGTGTAATTCCGTTCAGCAGTTCGAGCTGTAGCCGTGGCTAAAATTTCCTATGGGAATTATCATGGAGAAAACACGTTTTGGGCCCCCCCTTTTTTCTCGGCCCCCGCTTGATGAATCACCCCAAAACTTTCAAGACAGGAGCGGACCGGAGCGCCCCACTAGTTTTGAAAATTTCGCGATGATTCGTCAAACGACGCCAAAGTTATTGGGAATAGAATGTTACGGATTTCCTATGGATAATAGGTCCTAACTATAACTATCTACTGGCGACCGCCAGTAGATAATATATATATATATATATACATATATATATATCTATATATATATATATATATTCAACAAATGCCAATGGCTTAGGAAGGCACACACAGCTCGCCTGCCTGCTGGCATACCATTCTCCACTCGCCTCGATTACCAGGTAATTATCTGTTTAGCCAACGCGTTTCAAGGCTCTCTGCCTCTTCTTCCAGGGCTTGTCTGACAAAGTGCAATACAGACTCGTTTTGGCTCTCTCTTTCAGCATTTTATTGGCTCATGGCCCCCTAGTGGGCCGCGCTCTCCACATACATTTAAAATATTGCATCTTGGGATATGTTGTCTTCAAAACGAGTAATCAATCTTCCCTCAGTGGGTGTATTGCCTTATTGTCCATATTTAACATATTTCATCCTTATAGTAAGGTCCAGGAAATCGTGGTGAATGTATTTTGAAAAAGGCTCACTGCGCTGCATGTCATCTGGCAACAGTTACCAAACGCAGCCTCTCGTTTCTCTTTCGTGAGATGGTGCTCCTCCCCACGGTATGGCGCCCGTGTAGATAATTATTCAACAAATGCCAATGGCTTAGGAAGGCACACACAGCTCGCCTGCCTGCTGGCATACCATTCTCCACTCGCCTCGATTACCAGGTAATTATCTGTTTAGCCAACGCGTTTCAAGGCTCTCTGCCTCTTCTTCCAGGGCTTGTCTGACAAAGTGCAATACAGACTCGTTTTGGCTCTCTCTTTCAGCATTTTATTGGCTCATGGCCCCCTAGTGGGCCGCGCTCTCCACATACATTTAAAATATTGCATCTTGGGATATGTTGTCTTCAAAACGAGTAATCAATCTTCCCTCAGTGGGTGTATTGCCTTATTGTCCATATTTAACATATTTCATCCTTATAGTAAGGTCCAGGAAATCGTGGTGAATGTATTTTGAAAAAGGCTCACTGCGCTGCATGTCATCTGGCAACAGTTACCAAACGCAGCCTCTCGTTTCTCTTTCGTGAGATGGTGCTCCTCCCCACGGTATGGCGCCCGTGTAGATAATTATTCAACAAATGCCAATGGCTTAGGAAGGCACACACAGCTCGCCTGCCTGCTGGCATACCATTCTCCACTCGCCTCGATTACCAGGTAATTATCTGTTTAGCCAACGCGTTTCAAGGCTCTCTGCCTCTTCTTCCAGGGCTTGTCTGACAAAGTGCAATACAGACTCGTTTTGGCTCTCTCTTTCAGCATTTTATTGGCTCATGGCCCCCTAGTGGGCCGCGCTCTCCACATACATTTAAAATATTGCATCTTGGGATATGTTGTCTTCAAAACGAGTAATCAATCTTCCCTCAGTGGGTGTATTGCCTTATTGTCCATATTTAACATATTTCATCCTTATAGTAAGGTCCAGGAAATCGTGGTGAATGTATTTTGAAAAAGGCTCACTGCGCTGCATGTCATCTGGCAACAGTTACCAAACGCAGCCTCTCGTTTCTCTTTCGTGAGATGGTGCTCCTCCCCACGGTATGGCGCCCGTGTAGATAATTATTCAACAAATGCCAATGGCTTAGGAAGGCACACACAGCTCGCCTGCCTGCTGGCATACCATTCTCCACTCGCCTCGATTACCAGGTAATTATCTGTTTAGCCAACGCGTTTCAAGGCTCTCTGCCTCTTCTTCCAGGGCTTGTCTGACAAAGTGCAATACAGACTCGTTTTGGCTCTCTCTTTCAGCATTTTATTGGCTCATGGCCCCCTAGTGGGCCGCGCTCTCCACATACATTTAAAATATTGCATCTTGGGATATGTTGTCTTCAAAACGAGTAATCAATCTTCCCTCAGTGGGTGTATTGACTTATTGTCCATATTTAACATATTTCATCCTTATAGTAAGGTCCAGGAAATCGTGGTGAATGTATTTTGAAAAAGGCTCACTGCGCTGCATGTCATCTGGCAACAGTTACCAAACGCAGCCTCTCGTTTCTCTTTCGTGAGATGGTGCTCCTCCCCACGGTATGGCGCCCGTGTAGATAATTATTCAACAAATGCCAATGGCTTAGGAAGGCACACACAGCTCGCCTGCCTGCTGGCATACCATTCTCCACTCGCCTCGATTACCAGGTAATTATCTGTTTAGCCAACGCGTTTCAAGGCTCTCTGCCTCTTCTTCCAGGAGCTTGTCTGACAAAGTGCAATACAGACTCGTTTTGGCACTCTCTTTCAGCATTTTATTGGCTCATGGCCCCCTAGTGGGCCGCGCTCTCCACATACATTTAAAATATTGCATCTTGAGATATGTTGTCTTCAAAACGAGTAATCAATCTTCCCTCAGTGGGTGTATTGCCTTATTGTCCATATTTAACATATTTCATCCTTATAGTAAGGTCCAGGAAATCGTGGTGAATGTATTTTGAAAAAGGCTCACTGCGCTGCATGTCATCTGGCAACAGTTACCAAACGCAGCCTCTCGTTTCTCTTTCGTGAGATGGTGCTCCTCCCCACGGTATGGCGCCCGTGTAGATAATTATTCAACAAATGCCAATGGCTTAGGAAGGCACACACAGCTCGCCTGCCTGCTGGCATACCATTCTCCACTCGCCTCGATTACCAGGTAATTATCTGTTTAGCCAACGCGTTTCAAGGCTCTCTGCCTCTTCTTCCAGGGCTTGTCTGACAAAGTGCAATACAGACTCGTTTTGGCTCTCTCTTTCAGCATTTTATTGGCTCGTGGCCCCCTAGTGGGCCGCGCTCTCCACATACATTTAAAATATTGCATCTTGGGATATGTTGTCTTCAAAACGAGTAATCAATCTTCCCTCAGTGGGTGTATTGCCTTATTGTCCATATTTAACATATTTCATCCTTATAGTAAGGTCCAGGAAATCGTGGTGAATGTATTTTGAAAAAGGCTCACTGCGCTGCATGTCATCTGGCAACAGTTACCAAACGCAGCCTCTCGTTTCTCTTTCGTGAGATGGTGCTCCTCCCCACGGTATGGCGCCCGTGTAGATAATTATTCAACAAATGCCAATGGCTTAGGAAGGCACACACAGCTCGCCTGCCTGCTGGCATACCATTCTCCACTCACCTCGATTACCAGGTAATTATCTGTTTAGCCAACGCGTTTCAAGGCTCTCTGCCTCTTCTTCCAGGAGCTTGTCTGACAAAGTGCAATACAGACTCGTTTTGGCTCTCTCTTTCAGCATTTTATTGGCTCATGGCCCCCTAGTGGGCCGCGCTCTCCACATACATTTAAAATATTGCATCTTGGGATATGTTGTCTTCAAAACGAGTAATCAATCTTCCCTCAGTGGGTGTATTGCCTTATTGTCCATATTTAACATATTTCATCCTTATAGTAAGGTCCAGGAAATCGTGGTGAATGTATTTTGAAAAAGGCTCACTGCGCTGCATGTCATCTGGCAACAGTTACCAAACGCAGCCTCTCGTTTCTCTTTCGTGAGATGGTGCTCCTCCCCACGGTATGGCGCCCGTGTAGATAATTATTCAACAAATGCCAATGGCTTAGGAAGGCACACACAGCTCGCCTGCCTGCTGGCATACCATTCTCCACTCGCCTCGATTACCAGGTAATTATCTGTTTAGCCAACGCGTTTCAAGGCTCTCTGCCTCTTCTTCCAGGGCTTGTCTGACAAAGTGCAATACAGACTCGTTTTGGCTCTCTCTTTCAGCATTTTATTGGCTCATGGCCCCCTAGTGGGCCGCGCTCTCCACATACATTTAAAATATTGCATCTTGGGATATGTTGTCTTCAAAACGAGTAATCAATCTTCCCTCAGTGGGTGTATTGCCTTATTGTCCATATTTAACATATTTCATCCTTATAGTAAGGTCCAGGAAATCGTGGTGAATGTATTTTGAAAAAGGCTCACTGCGCTGCATGTCATCTGGCAACAGTTACCAAACGCAGCCTCTCGTTTCTCTTTCGTGAGATGGTGCTCCTCCCCACGGTATGGCGCCCGTGTAGATAATTATTCAACAAATGCCAATGGCTTAGGAAGGCACACACAGCTCGCCTGCCTGCTGGCATACCATTCTCCACTCGCCTCGATTACCAGGTAATTATCTGTTTAGCCAACGCGTTTCAAGGCTCTCTGCCTCTTCTTCCAGGGCTTGTCTGACAAAGTGCAATACAGACTCGTTTTGGCTCTCTCTTTCAGCATTTTATTGGCTCATGGCCCCCTAGTGGGCCGCGCTCTCCACATACATTTAAAATATTGCATCTTGGGATATGTTGTCTTCAAAACGAGTAATCAATCTTCCCTCAGTGGGTGTATTGCCTTATTGTCCATATTTAACATATTTCATCCTTATAGTAAGGTCCAGGAAATCGTGGTGAATGTATTTTGAAAAAGGCTCACTGCGCTGCATGTCATCTGGCAACAGTTACCAAACGCAGCCTCTCGTTTCTCTTTCGTGAGATGGTGCTCCTCCCCACGGTATGGCGCCCGTGTAGATAATTATTCAACAAATGCCAATGGCTTAGGAAGGCACACACAGCTCGCCTGCCTGCTGGCATACCATTCTCCACTCGCCTCGATTACCAGGTAATTATCTGTTTAGCCAACGCGTTTCAAGGCTCTCTGCCTCTTCTTCCAGGGCTTGTCTGACAAAGTGCAATACAGACTCGTTTTGGCTCTCTCTTTCAGCATTTTATTGGCTCATGGCCCCCTAGTGGGCCGCGCTCTCCACATACATTTAAAATATTGCATCTTGGGATATGTTGTCTTCAAAACGAGTAATCAATCTTCCCTCAGTGGGTGTATTGCCTTATTGTCCATATTTAACATATTTCATCCTTATAGTAAGGTCCAGGAAATCGTGGTGAATGTATTTTGAAAAAGGCTCACTGCGCTGCATGTCATCTGGCAACAGTTACCAAACGCAGCCTCTCGTTTCTCTTTCGTGAGATGGTGCTCCTCCCCACGGTATGAAATATTTAAACTTTACAGAAACACACAGTCACTGGATGATGTCATCAGTGATGTCATTTGAGATGTCATCAGTGATGTCATCAGTGATGTCACTGACCATGTCATGAGTGATGTAATATGTGACGTCATCAGCAGTGCATTGCGGGGGCGCGAGTTATAGTTAGCTGAACTAACTATAACAGGGGAATTTCACGGGTTTTGTACGAGTGCAATGTCCAAGTAACTATAACTGTCCCTAAAACCTATGGTTTTTTCAGTGAATTTCAAAGGTTTTTAAATGCTAATTTGTAACTATAACGTGTCTGAAACCTATGGTTTTTCAGTGAATTTCAAAGGTTTTTAAATGCTAATTTCTAACTATAACGTGCCTGAAACCTACGGTTTTTCAGTGAATTTCAAAGGTTTTGTAAATGACAATTTTTAAATGTATTAATTGTTATATTAATTTTTTTCATACTGATTTACTACATTTTTAGAAACAATTTTTTTTACAGATTTTATTTTTTAAATTACATTGTAATTACATTATACATTACATTACAAAAAATACTTTCTCAGAATGAATTACTTTAGTTTAAATACTTTGCACATAGGCAATAGACTTTTAAGTACAGTAGTTACAGTTGTTGCAATGGGCAACACATTTTCAAACACAATGCAACATTCAGCTCAATGTGAATTTCTAGTTAAATGCAATTAGTTACTTTATGGATTACTTTTCTAACCACAGGACTGGATCCTAGATTCAGTCCTGGGACATCTCCTGTAAACAGTTGAGTAAAAGCGTTTTGGTTACAGTAGTGATTTTTAAGGAATATTATTGTATTTTAAAAGTTGACACTTAGAAACTTTTTCTCATAGAATCACCAATGTTATCCTATGGAAGGAAATTCACTTAGCAGGTAAAAACTGTTATCGTTACTTTTTCTTACTCAGTGTTGGATCCTGGAACCAGCACTGGTGCATCTCCTGTAAACAGTTGAAAGAATGCGTTTAAGTCATACAGGTGATTTTTAAGGAATATGTGTAGTTTGTAAAAATCAACACTTTGAAACTTTTTGCTGAAAACCAGACAATGGATTCCTATGGAAGAAAATATAAGTTACTGGTAAGTACGGTTAAAATTACTTTTCAGGATTAGTACTGGGCTGAAAGATGCAGCACTGAGGTCTCTCCTGATAACAGGTGAGTAAATCGGAATTCGTATTTCGGCTGATTTTAGAGGAATATTTTAAAGTTCCAAAACTCCACACTTAGAAGAATTTCCAAGTGAAACCAGTCAATGTTAGCCTATGGAAGGAAATTCAAGTTACTGGTAAGTACGGTTAAAATTACTTTTCAGGACCAGTACTGGGCTGAAAGATACAGCACTGAGGTCTCTCCTTATAACAGGTGAGTAAATCGGAATTCGTATTTCGGCTGATTTTAGAGGAATATTTGTATGTTTCAAAAATCAACACTTAGAAACTTTTTCAGCAAAAAGCAGGCAATGATATCCTATGGAAGGAAATTCAAGTTACTGGTAAGTACGGTTAAAATTACTTTTGAGGATCAGTACTGGGCTGAAAGATGCAGCATTTAGGTCTCTCCTGATAACAGGTGAGTACATCGGAATTCGTATTTCGGCTGATTTTAGAGGAATATTTTAAAGTTCCAAAACTCCACACTTAGAAGAATTTCCAAGTGAAACCAGTCAATGTTAGCCTATGAAGGAAATTCAAGTTACCGGTAAGTACGGTTAAAATTACTTTTCAGGACCAGTACTGGGCTGAAAGATGCAGCACTGAGGTCTCTCCTGATAACAGGTGAGTAAATCGGAATTCGTATTTCGGCTGATTTTAGAGGAATATTTTAAAGTTCCAAAACTCCACACTTAGAAGAATTTCCAAGTGAAACCAGTCAATGTTAGCCTATGAAGGAAATTCAAGTTACCGGTAAGTACGGTTAAAATTACTTTTCAGGACAAGTACTGGGCTGAAAGATGCAGCACTGAGGTCTCTCCTGATAACAGGTGAATAAATCAGAATTCGGATTTCGGCTGATTTTAGAGGAATATTTGTATGTTTCAAAAATCAACACTTAGAAACTTTTTCAGCAAAAAGCAGGCTATGATATCCTATGGAAGGAAATTCAAGTTACTGGTAAGTACGGTTAAAATTACTTTTGAGGATCAGTACTGGGCTGAAAGATGCAGCACTGAGGTCTCTCCTGATAACAGGTGAGTAAATCGGAATTCGTATTTCGGCTGATTTTAGAGGAATATTTTAAAGTTCCAAAACTCCACACTTAGAAGAATTTCCAAGTGAAACCAGTCAATGTTAGCCTATGAAGGAAATTCAAGTTACCGGTAAGTACGGTTAAAATTACTTTTCAGGACCAGTACTGGGCTGAAAGATGCAGCACTGAGGTCTCTCCTGATAACAGGTGAGTAAATCGGAATTCGTATTTCGGATGATTTTAGAAGAATATTTGCACAATGGTGAAGGGAGGGGGCGGGGCCTGAGGTGACATCTGTGCAAACGCGCCCCGTGGCGCGTTTTAAGTTGGGGATTAAGTCCCCTTGAATCCTGAGGGTCCCTAGGGGCCAACTAGCCCACCAGGAACCTCCAATATGCGCCAGGGGCTGCGTTGCAGAGACGTGTAGAGAGGCCACACCCCTTTACACCTCTCTGCAACGCAGCTCTGTGGCGCTTTCTGGATGTACCTGTTGGGCTAGTTGGCCCCAGGGACCCTCAGGATTGAAGGGATTTAATTCCCCATCTTAAAACGCGCCACGGGGCCTGTTTGCACACATGTCACCTGAAGCCCCGCCCCCTCCCTTCACCACTGTGCAAACGCGCCCCGTGGCGCGTTTTAAGCTGGGGGATTAAGTCCCCTTGAATCCTGAGGGTCCCCGGAGTCCAACTAGCCCACCATATACCTCCAAAAGCGCCACAGAGCTGCGTTGCAGAGAGGTGTAAAAGGGGTGTGGCCTCTCTACACTCTCTGCAACGCAGCCCCTGGCTCATATTGGAGGTTCCTGGTGGGCTAGTTGGCCCCAGGGACCCCCAGTATTCAAGGGGAGTCGTTCCCCCTCTGCAAACGCGCCAGGGCGCGTTTGCAGAGTGGTGAAGGAAGGGGCGGGGCCTGCGGGCCCGATCGTTTTTTAATTTTTTTTTTGTCTCCTGAAGGGGGCTGTGTGGCCCCCTTCCTTTTTCCTGTTTTTGGGCCCTGGGGACACCATCCCCCAGGGCCTTACCTACCTTTTTAATTTAATTTAAAAAAAAAAAAACGGGAAGAGGGCCGCGTGGCCCCCTTCCTGGGCCTGTATTGGCCCCGGGGACCCCATCCCCCGGGGCATGGCCTTTTTTTTTCTTGGGAGGGGCTGCGTGGCCCCCTCCTCAGGCCATTTAAGGCCCCGGGGACCCCATCCCCGGGGCCGGCCTTTCCATTTTTTTTTTCTTTTTGGGGAGGGGGCCGCGTGGCCCCCTCCTGGGCCACTACTTGCCCCGGGGACCCCATCCCCCGGGGCTGGCCCTCTCCGTTGGGGACTGTGGGGGTCCCCAATCCCCCACAGTCCCGCCGGCTCCCCACGTCCCTTGGGAGCCGGCATTGCTGTTCCACATGGGGAGCAGCTGACATGCTGCTCCCCATGTGGAAAAGCAATCGGCTTTGGATATTGGAAGAGAGAGCAGGTTTCCTGCTCTCTCTTCCAATATCCAAGCAGTTTAGCTATGGCAGGACGGGAGCCGCGAGGCTCCGTCCCTGCCATAGCAAACTACAGTGTCCCGGGGTAGGCACCCCGGAACACTGCAGGATCCGGCCCTGGGGGTGGCGGTCCCCAGGGCCATCAAGGGCTCCAGGAGGGGGCCGCGCGGCCCCCCTCCCTACATCAGCACAGCCCCGGGAGGTGGTGGTCCCCGGGCTTCGGGGGTCCAAAACGGACCCCCATTTTAATTTGTTAGTGCCCCGGGCGTGTGGGGGTCCCGGGCGTGTGGGGGGCTGGAGCCCCCACACAGGTTGTTTAATTTTTTTAAAAAGCCCCGGGAGGTGGTGGTCCCCGGGGCTGTGGAAGGCTCAGAGCCCTCCCGCACCATTTTTAAAGAAAGCCCGGGGGTGGCGGTCCCCGGGGCTTGGGGTCCCTTGAGGCCCCCACACATAAAATTAAACCCCCACCATGCCCCCGGGACTTGGGCCACCCGGGGCAAAATACAATCGAAGCACGGGAGACCGCGCTTCGATTTTTTTCCGCCAGGATTCGCGCACCCTGAGCGCATCCTGCCGATTTTAAAAAACATTTTTTTTTGCCCAGGGGTCCTTGTGGGACCCCTGAGCAAACCTAGGGGGTCAGGGTGTTTCTACCCTGCCCCTTTGTGCGCTTTGCGCACTTGTTTCTGTCCCTCGGTTCTACCGAGGGACAAAATGGCTGCCAACATTTCCTGAATCGGAATGTTGACAGCCAGCTGACAGCCAATTAACATGCAGCTCGTGATCGGGACGGTGCGCGCAGGGTGCGCTGAGGGTACGCGGACCCTACTCGGCCATAGATATCACTAACTTTTTACTTTTGATTTTCTCAGCAACTACTGAACGGATTTACACCATTTAACAAAAGGGTTCTTTCTGAACCAAGAACTACCTCTTTGCCAAATTTGGTGTAATTCCGTTCAGCAGTTCAGGCTGTAGCCGTGTCTAAAGTTTCCTATGGAAAAATGCATGGGGAAAACGCGTTTTGGGACCCCCTTTTTCTCGGCCCCCGTTTGACGAATCTCCCCGAGACTTTCAGGGAAGGAGCGGACCGGAGCGGGCCACAAAGTTTGAAAATTTCGCGAAGATACGTCAACCGGCAAGAGAGTTATCTCAAATAGAATGTCGCGGATTTCCTATGGATAATAGGTTGTAACTATAACTATCTACTGGCGACCGCCAGTAGATAATATATATATGTATATATATATATGTATATCCCACTGCCAACAATCCTCAGGTCATTCCCCCTGCATATCCCACTGCCAACAATCCTCAGGTCTTTCCCCCTGCTCACAGATTGACGCAGACTCTTGCATCGTGCTTGTAAGAGATTTCCTTTACCTTAAGCCATGCAAACTGCACTCTAATGTGTTTCGGTCACCACTGACAGCCTTGATCACTCTGTTTCTATTGTTGCTGTGTCCCGAGAGGCAAGATCAAATAAAAAGTTTTAAAATTCTCCTGCCTTCAAGTGATAGCTCTTGTACTAATGAAGTTTGGGAGGTTTGTGTGGAAGTTAAAAAGAAGCCAGTGATGTTTTCAGGATACTAGTAGGGTTAGTCCAATGCTCGCTCATACCCACTTTGTACAGCCAGCTCTTTACATACTTGAGACACAAAATTCTCCCTTTAGTATCTTATGCGCTCACAACAAGCAATGATTGCCACAAAGGGAGTGGTGAGTTGTTGGACCATACTCGAATCCAGTAGGCAAGGGATCTAAAAGCAATTACGTGGCTACATTTTTAAGCCCCAAGTCCAGGTGCATGGAGGTCAAGGGGGAATTCCAGGGGAGTTCCAGAACTGCTCTCATGAAAACATTTCCATTTTTTTCAAAAACCCCTACATTATTTTGGTCTCATAGCTCTGCGCTGTACAGCGCAGCTCCAATAAACTTGGCTCGAAAGACTTGTATTACTGAGACAACGGGCCTATAGATTGATATTTTCATTTTTTTGGGTAAAGCAGAACTTATATGTTGGAGTGATAGCTGGCTCTTTGAAATTTGTGGGGCCCATGATAATAAATTCATCAACCTGACCCCCAGAGAATCAAATTGCTTTACTTGCTCCAGTGGGGTATCAACCAGATTGACCAAGCCCCCAAAGGACTTGTGTGGGTTAAATGCCATAAATGTTGTTTCTGTGACATTTATTTCCAACCTGAGTTCCCTACAAGATGATAAAAACCGATCCAATAAGTTTTGGAGGCCCATCGGGGTCCGAGAAATAAGTAGGGTATCGTCAGCAAAAAGCAAAGATCCAATGCTTGACCAGCTAGCTTCCCACAGCCACATTCTAATACATAGACCACAAATCCAGATTCACAGGTGACCTTTTCCTTGATTTCACAGGTTCTACCCTCATAAGTTGTGTAAGAGGTTCTGTTTGATCCAAACTTACAGGCTTTGCATGTGGCACATCTTCTAAAGCCCATGCCTCTATTGGTAAGCCAGTTTGTTTCCTGATAAAACATGGATCTTGTTAGCATATCACCTAATGATGGAGCTTTGCGATATGTAATTCTGGGATATTGGCCCACTACTTACTTAAGATGTTCATCATGTTGTAGTATGTGCCAATTCCGTTTGATGAGGGAACAGATCGTACTGTGGTCCATGTTATACTCCATGAAGAACCGTTATCTCATTATCCTTTTCAGTTGTGTTTACTGCTGTGGTCTCTGTTCCTGTGTTTTTCAAAAGTAATTGCTCTCTGTCCTTGGTAAAAAATCTGGATCTTGCTTCAGTAAGAACTTGCTCTTGATATCCCCTCTCTATGAATCTTAAAATCACCAGCCTGGCTTCAACCTCAAACAATTCATCTGTGGAGCATATCCTATGTGCTCTCAAAAGCTGGCCATAAGGAATGCTCCATTTGAGGGATCGTGGATGTCCACTGTTGCCGTGTAATATTGAATTCCATGCAGTTTTCTTCTGAAAAATAGTTGTTTGTATTTATCCGTCTCTGATTTATAGCTTCACATCAAGAAAGTCTATCTCAGATGGGCTGTACTTTACGGTAAGTTGTATATTGAATGGGTTCTTATTTAAAATGGTTACGTATTCATTTAGTGATGTCTCATTTCCATCCCGCAGGATAAAGATGTAATCTATAAAGCGCACCCACATCACAATCCTCTCTGTAAGGTGCACATTGTTGTCAGCCCATACAGACCAAGAGGAAGAGGAAAGAGAGGAGAGGAGGGGAGGACTATCGAAAAACAACATGAGACAAACCAGGAAGATCAATGCGGTCCAATACAAAGAAGTAGAGCAAGGGAAAAGAAAAAACAACACCATCATTATTTGAGCTCCACAGTATTAATGGAGGAAGACAAAGAGACTCTAGAATTAGGATTGTCTTATTGCCATCAAGCAGATTTTAATCACGCGAATAGTAGAATGGACTATATTGATTTGTTCGAAAACCTAAACTGACGAGGGTCCATAAACTAAGAGAAATAGAAGGAAATCAAAGTACTGGTATTAATGTTCAATTGTCCCAAACCCCAGGAAATCTACTGGTCTCAGATCCACCCATCTTAGAGGACATGTGGGAACTACAGAATGAGAATGAATATGACAACAGAATGGTCACTGGTCATTCTCTAGAAGTATTGAATCTGACATTACGTGAAGGGGACCATACTCCATTCCGACCACGATCTAGATTTGTTCCACAACTAACCAGAGATAATGTGGATATTTTTTCAGACAATGTCACAAAAGATCTGAGGCAACTGTACTTGGAAGGAGGGAAACCTAAAAGACAAGTAAATACACAGGAATATAAAATATTCCGTACAATATGTAGAATCGTGAAGGACTCTGATGCGATTATAAAGCCATCGGAGAAGGGAGGGAATGTAGTACTCTGGGGGAAGGAACTATATGAAAATGAAGCCTTGCTCCAATTGAACAACACAGAATGCTATAAATGGATTTCAATGATGGAATATGAGGAGGTACAAGAGAAATTCACGGAAAGGTTGCGATACTGGAATGAACAGGAACTTTTAACATGGGACGAAGTTCAATTTTTAAAGCAAAAGCATCCGGTTAACCCTGTTTTTTATATGATCCCTAAGGTTCATAAGAATTTGAATAACCCACCAGGGAGACCGATAATATCTGCCCAACAGAGTCTGTTTGAAAATGTATCAAAGTATATTGATTTTTACTTGAATCCATTGGTTAAAACACTTCCGTCATATTTGAGGGACTCAACTGACTTTTTGAGGAAAACTTATGACATCAAGTGGGAAGAGGATATAGTACTTGTGACATTGGACATATCTACACTGTACACAAGTATCTGGCACAAAGATGGATTGAAAGCCACAGAACATTTCCTGAGGATGAAACCCATGAGATTTTTTAATCATAATCGAATGATCATCGAAATGATGGAATGGTGTCTGACCAAAAACATATTCTTGTTTAGGAAAGATTTGTTCCAGCAGGAACAAGGGACGGAAATGGGCATCTGCTTCGCACCCAGTTATGCTAATTTACATCTTAGCTGGTGGGAGGAGCAGGGTGGAGGAGGCCGTACACTTGAACACCGGTCACAGAAGATTCTAATGTGGTCCAGATTCATTGATGATGTCTTGGTGCTGTGGCAGGGCACGGAGACAGAAGTAGCCCAATTCATCAGTGAATTAAATGATAATGACCTGAATTTTAATTTTGTTGGACATAGCAGTAAGTAATCAATAGAATTTTTAGATATTAAGGTGTGTGTGGAAGGGGAGAAATTGGAGACTACAGTATTTAGGAAGCCTACTGCTGGAAATACTATTTTACACACAGAAAGACCTCACCCTACCCCCTTATAAGGAGTATCCATTTTGGTGAATTCTCTAGAGCCAGAAGGGCATGTAGCACCCCTCAGGAGTATGATAGACTAGAGAATGAAATGAAACAACGTTTTATTGAAAGGGGTTATTCTATCAATGCTTTAGAAACAGCATCAAAGAAAGCAAAAAATCTGACTAGAGAGGAGGTGCTGTTTCAACCGTCAAAAACTACATTGAGAAAGAAGAACAGAGGGCAAAAGAGTACACATAGATTCATAACAACTTATAATGTTAATCATAAGGAAATGCGACAGGTTTTAAACAAGCACTGGCACTTTATTGTAGAAGATCCGGTACTGGGACAGGAAGTAAAAAAGGGACCCGAAATCAATTATAGAAAATCAAAGTCACTAAGGGACTATCCAGTGAAGAGTAAATATGTGGGGACATCCCCACAACAAATGTGGCTAAGACAGAGGGAAGGCTTTCAAAAATGTTCCAAGTGTAAGGCTTGTAAGCATGGGAAAAACTTGACATCATTAAAAACAGCCTTCAACAAGACAACTAAAGTCAAAGGAATTTTATCATGTAAATCAAGTTTTGTTGTGTACATTTTGAGATGCCCATGTAGGAAAACATATGTGGGAAGCACTACACTCCCAGTCCACAAAGAGTTCTACAGCATAGGAGAGCCATTATTAATAAGGATAGGAGCTATCCTATAGTCAGACACTTTGAAAAAGAACATCAAAGTGACCCTGCAACTCTGACATATAGCTGTCTAGCACAAGTGCCCAAGAGTAGGCGGGAGGGTATAGAGAGATAGAACTTAGGAAATTAGAAAATTACTACATCCTAGAATTAGATACCAAAGAACCCAATGGTTTTAATCTGGATGAAGAGTTGTTTACATGCCTGTACTGAATAATGTTCAAGAGAATCTCGCAAAGCAATATTTGTCAGAAGGAGCAACAGGATGAGAGTTAGAAAAATGTATTATTTGTTTTAAAGAAAACAATCAGTAGACAACAAAAGAGATAATGAGCACTAGCACTTTAAGAATAAAAAGAAAAAATAGAGCACTTTAGAAAAATGGTAATTTTTAGTAATAATTCATACATAAGGTGTAAGAAGATAATATATATATATATATCTTTTAAGAGGTATTATAACCTGAAGAGATGTGAATTTACTAGAAAAAGCTGCCATGCACTTTATAATAAATTTTGCACTTTAGAAAATTAATCAAGCACTAGCACTTTAAATTAAATTGAGCACTAGCACTTTTAGAAATGATTGAAAATGAAAATATCTCAGGTTGTAGTTCCATGCTTGACTAGGAGCAATGGTAATATAAGTGAATGTGGCAGCTAAAATTATTAGGTACTTTATGCACTTTAGGAAGAAGTAATGCAACAAGGAATTGTGTATTAGAAAGTTTTATAAAGATGCAAATGAGTCATGATATACATGGAACTTTCCATCAAATAATCAGGTTAAATGCATATAGTTTATATAATACTGTGTGTTTTAAGATGGCCACCATGTTTTCTATGTGTATATTTAACATTTGCGACCGTGGGAATTGATTGTCCTTTTTTAGTGTTTATGCCTCTGTATTGAAGTTTTTTTTAATGTATTTAAACAAAACTTTACATGTGGCTCAACATCGTGAACAAGGCCATGAGGTAACGGCTGAAATGCGTAGATGATAACTCATGAAATAAAATAGCCAGACTGGAAACCTACAGAGTGCCGATTCCGCTTCTTTTTTTCAAAATTGGAGGCGCTGTTTCATAATATATATAAATATATATTTATATATATATATATTCACTGAAAAAAACGAAGGTTACAGAGACATTACAGTTAAGAAATATAATTAAAAAAACTTTTGAAATTCATTGACATTCACTGACATTCACACATGCAGTCACTCACCCATATATTCACTGAGACACCTAATCACCTAATCACTCACTTATACAGTCAGTCACGCACCCACTGAATCAGCCATACAGGCACTCATACACCCAATGATTCACCAATACACCTTGGTATATATATTTAACAGTGATCAACTTTTTAAAAACACTCACAGTCACTGGATGATGTAATCGGTGATGTCATTTGAGATGTCATGAGTGATTTCATCAGTGATGTCACTGACCATGTCATGAGTGAGGTAATATGTGGGGTCATAAGCAGTGCATTGGGGGTGAGAGTTTGAGATGTCATCAGTGATGTCATCAGTGCTGTCACTGACCATATCATGAGTGATGTAATATGTGAGGTCATAAGCAGTGCATTGCGACTATAACTGCTGAATTTCTTTGGTTTTGTACGAGCAAAACATGAGCCTAACTGTAACGTCTCTGTGATCTTTGGTTTTTTCAGTGAATATATACATATATATTGAATGTGATCAAGGCCGCAGGTCGGCGGCCGAAATGCGTCATATGGACCATGTAACCTAATAAAGCCCCACATCAACTGGAGTCTGTGCCTGTGTTGTTTTGCTCACTTTGAAAACTTGGGAATTCTTTGGAGATATATATATATATATTCACTGAAATGTAATATATATATATGTATATATTTTTACTGAAAAAACCAAAGGTTGCAGAGACGTTATACATATATATTCACTGAAAAAAACAAAGGTTACAGAGATGTTATAGTTAGGCTCAAGTTTCACTCATACAAAACCAGTAAAATTCAGCAGTTATAGTTAACTGAGCTAATTGTAACTCTTGCCCCGCAATGCAATGCTTATGACATTACTTTTTACATCACTCATGATGTGGTCAGTGACATCACTGATGACATCACTGATGACATCCCAAATTACCTCACTGATGACATCATCCAGTTAAATATATATACTAAGGTGTATTGCTGAATCAGTGGGTGTATGAGTGTCTGTACGAATGATTCAGCGGGTGCATGACTGACACTGTATTAGTGAGTGATTAGATGTCTCAGTAAATGTATGTGTGAGTGACTAGGTTCTGAAAATGTCTGTATCAGTCTGTCAAATGGTATCTAAGTGGCTGTAGGGGTTGGTGAATGGGGACGTGAGTAACAGTATGGGTGATTGATTGGGTGTCTGAGTACCTGTATGGGTATATGAGTGCCTGCATGGATGAGTGAGTGGATGAGTCAGTTGGTGTGGGGATTAGTGAGTCTGTAACAGAAGGGCTGTATAAGTGACTGAATGTTTGTATGGCTGTGTCGGTGAGCGGATGGATATGTCAGTGGTATATGGGTGAGTAAGTGGATATGTGAAAGGCAGTATAGGTGAGTGTTGAAGTATATGAGTGACTGTATGTGTGAGTGAGGGATTGTGATAGTGGCTGTATGGGTTAGTGAGTGCGTGTGTGAGGGGCTGTATGGGTGAGTGAGTTTGTGTTAGTATCTATATGAATAAGTAACTGGGTGTGTATAACTGTATAAGTGAGTAAATGGCTGTCTGATTGACTCTATAGGTGAGTGTGTAGGTTTGTGAGTAGCTCTATGAGTGACTGACAGTTTGCAACCGGCTGTATAGCTGTATGAGTGGCTATATCAGTGGCTGTATTAGTGAGTGAGTTGGTGTATGAGTGGCTGTATGGGTAACTGAGTGGATGTGTGTGTAGACCTATAAATCAGTGAGTAGGTGTGTAAGTACTGGGTGTATCAATAGTTTTGAGAATGGTAGTGTGGAATTTGGAGTGGGTGTATGAAAGGTTGTATTCGGGTGTGAGTGGGTACGTCAGAGATTATGTGGATGATATCATCAGTGATGTCATCAGTGATGTCATTTGAGATATCATATGTGATGTCATCAGTGATGTCATTGACCATGTCATGAGTGTTGTAATATGTGAGGTCATAAGCAGTTCATTGCGGGGCGTGAGTTATAGTTAGCTCAGCTGACTATAACTGCTGAATTTCTCTGGTTTTGTACGAATGAAACATGAGCCTAACTATAAAGTCTCTGTAACCTTTGGTTTTTTGAGTGAATTTATACATTTTTTTAAATGGTAATTGCTACCTTTAACGTCCCGGTAACCTTTGTTTTTTTCAGTGAATTTCGAAGTTTTTTTTAAACGCTTATTCCTACTATAACGCCTCTATAACCTTTGGTTTTTTTCAGTGAATTTCTATGGTTTTTACTTATTAAAATATTTCTCTAATCATCCTTTATTTAATTTTTTAAATATTTTCTAAGTATTTTTAAAAAGTTAAAAAAAATTATAATCACTTATTTAAAATATATGTAAAGTCAGCTGATTACATATTGGTACTGTTATTTAATTGAACGTTTCAAATTTTTTGAAATTTTATGTGTTGTATTATTTATAATTTTGCAGAGTATATGATAAAATTAGGTTTCGAAACAGAACATTTGTGTTCAGTGTTTTGGGATTATTTTATTTACTGTTTTCTTCAAAATTAATTTTTGCATGGTTACAGTTAACAGTGTAAATGAGGTATTGTTGTGTCATTATCAAAAATATTTTGATTCCATAACTATTTTTTTCATGTGTAAAAATGGCGTTGTGCACCGGTTTCAGACTTACACGCTCTGGGAGCGCATCTGTTATACGAATGCAAGTGTAAAATACATATTTACACAGAAATAAAATATATTTTTAAGTAAGAGGCTTATTACTGAAGTTAAAAAAATAGATTAGTGTACTTGTAAAATATTTTTAAGACATTTAGAAAAGATGTTTATGGGTCGCAACCTCTCATATTTTTAACAATGTTGAATACAGTTAAAATATTTTTTATACATTTAAATTTTGCTGAATTACAAGTAGAGTAGTAAAATGTAATTGAAAATATTCTAAAGTTAATTTAAAAGTGATTTTTAAATATATTATATTACTGTGACGGTGTCGTGCACCGTGCCAACATGTATTTCCAGGATTGCGTAGGGGTTGCGACTTTGGCATGATTTGTAAAAGTTTGAAATATGCTTGTGCATAATTTAAATATCTGTTTTAATGAAGGACTTTTCACTAAAATACATTAAAAAATGAATTACTAATAGTAGTTTAAACTTTTAAATTGAAATTTACCACATTTTACGTGTACACGACTTATACACGATGGGGACGCGCCCCCGTCAAGGCATTGTCACATGGAAAGGTTGGTTAAAAAGCTTTTCATTCTGTTAGAAGAAGGATCCAACACCTGATTTTTTTCTTCTTCTTTTTGGTGTGTCTGCATCTGTGGACACCTTTTTTTATTGTCTGTACCTATTTTTCTTATCTTTCTTGGTGTTTTGACCAACTGGTTCTCAAAAAGTGAATGGCATCTCCACATTTGCAAGAAGAAGAGCTGGAATACATTGAACAGGTTGAAGAACCAGTGAAGAAAAGGAATAGAGAGCATTGTTTGGTCCTTTTTCAATATCCCTCAAGGTGAGAAAAAGGTGAATGTGAGGAAGGTCACCTGCTCCCTTTGCGGCAAGGTCTTTTCAAAATGATTGCAAAGAAGTATTCCTGTGGGACATCATCCATGAAAAAATATCTGGAGACAAAGTGCCCAACTCGCCTTGCAAGGGAAGTTATGGCTTTGGTATCGCTTTGTTCGCCCTAAGTTGGCAGGGTATGCCCAGACGTGGGTCCCTTGCTCACTTTGCAACTGGATTCAAGATAGCCTGGCTGATGAGGGTTTTGAACCCGAAACCGGTCCCAGGATGCTTGTTTCCGGTCCAGGGAAGACATGGCTTGGCAGTTCGTGCTGGACTGTTCCCATGAGGCACAGGGTCAGACTGATTTGCATATGGCCATGTCTGAACTGGGGTGGTGGAGTGAGCTAAAGAATGATGATGGATTAAACCCAGTTCAGTTGACTGGGGGTGAGTGTTTGATTTGCTCTAACGCTCCGTCCATCATCCCCTTTGGTATCGCTTTGTTCGCCCTAAGTTGGCAGAGTATGCCCAGAAGTGGGTCCCTTGCTCACTTTGCCACTGGATTCAAGATAGCCTGGCTGATGAGGGTTTTGAACCCGAACCCGGTCCAGGGAAGACATGGCTTGGCAGTTCGGGCTGGACTGTTCCCATGAGGCACAGGGTCAGACTGATTTGCATATGGCCATGTCTGAACTGGGGTGGTGGAGTGAGCTAAAGAATGATGATGGATTAAACCCAGATCAGTTGACTGGGTGTGAGTGTTTGATTTGCTCTAATGCTCCGTCCATCATCCCCTTTGGTATCGCTTTGTTCGCCCTAAGGTGGCAGGGTATGCCCAGACGTGGGTCCCTTGCTCACTTTGCCACTGGATTCAAGATAGCCTGGCTGATGAGGGTTTTGAACCCGAAACCGGTCCCAGGATGCTTGTTTCCGGTCCAGGGAAGACATGGCTTGGCAGTTCGGGCTGGACTGTTCCCATGAGGCACAGGGTCAGACTGATTTGCATATGGCCATGTCTGAACTGGGGTGGTGGAGTGAGCTAAAGAATTATGATGGATTAAACCCAGATCAGTTGACTGGGGGTGAGTGTTTGATTTGCTCTAACGCTCCGTCCATCATCCCCTTTGGTATCGCTTTGTTCGCCCTAAGTTGGCAGGGTATGCCCAGACGTGGGTCCCTTGCTCACTTTGCCACTGGATTCAAGATAGCCTGGCTGATGACGGCTGAATGGCCAGAAACCGGTCCCAGGATACAAATGTGTATAGAAGAACCTGCATGGATGACTTTCTACTTATTATATAGGGCAGGGGGGTATGAACCTTTGTGTTTAAATACTTTCACAAGGCATGCTTAGAAAAGAGATGTGTGCTTCTTGAACTGAAAGGTGAAGTAGCTCTGTCAATATTTACCCAGAGGTATGATAGACCGTTGAGTTTCGAAGTTAGGATCATCAACTGCACCACACATCTCAGCGTACATGTAAAGTACAGACATGGCTTAGACATGGTAGAAGTGAGGCATTCAAATTTAACAGAATATTCTTTCAGTTTCAAGCACACATATCACTATCTATGCCCTACTTGTAATGTACCTTTGCAGAGAATTATATGGACTAGGACTTTGCTTAATACACTTGGGAACATGTTTAAACCTCATATTTGTCAACCAGTTTGATTAGTGAGACAAAGCTGACAGTGGCAGACATAATACAAAATGAAAGGGCGACTCTTGTAATGGCACTCTTATTAGTGTCAGCATCTATCCAGAGATATCAATGAGTGTGTCAGTGCCTTTTAGGGATGACATGACACATGTAAAGTAGCCTATAGACTCTAGATTACCTCTGTTTCAGACCGCATGCTCTGTAAATGTGTTTAGAAGAAGGTGCATGTGTTACTTTCTGCTTATTATACAGGGCAGCCAGGTATGAAGCTGTGTATTCAAGTGCTTCGATGAGGCTTACATAGCTAAGGGATGTGTGCTTCTCGGACTGAATGCTGAAGTAGCTCTGACAATATTTGTCCAGGTCAATGATAAACTGTATAGTTTTTAAGATAGGGTCATGAGGGGCAGCACAAGTGTCAGAGTATGCATAGAAGTACAAACATACCAGAGACATGATAGCAGTCACACATTGAAACTCAACAGAATATGTTTTCAGTTTCAAGCAGACACATCGTTATCTATGGCCTACTTGCAGTGTACCTTTGTGAAGAAATATATGGACTAATTTAAAGGGTAATACACTTGGCGACATGTTTTAAGCTTTGTATTTCTCTACCTGTTTCATTAGAGAGATGGAACTCACAGTGCCAGATCTGACCCAAAATGAAAGGTTTGGTCCTCTCATGCCACTCTTATTAGTGTTGCGATACCAAAGGGGATGATGGACGGAGCGTTTGAGCTAATCAAACACTCAACCCCAGTCAACTGATCTGGGTTTAATCCATCATCATTCTTTAGCTCACTCCACCACCCCAGTTCAGACATGGCCATATGCAAATCCGTCTGACCCTGTGCCTCATGGGAACAGTCCAGCCCGAACTGCCAAGCCATGTCTTCCCTGGACCGGAAACAAGCATCCTGGGACCGGTTTCTGGCCATTCAGCCGTCATCAGCCAGGCTAGCTTGAATCCAGTGGCAAAGTGAGCAAGGGACCCACGTCTGGGCATACCCTGCCAACTTAGGGCGAACAAAGCGATACCAAAGGGGATGATGGACGGAGCGTTTGAGCTAATCAAACACTCACCCCCAGTCAACTGATCTGGGTTTAATCCATCATCATTCTTTAGCTCACTCCACCACCCCAGTTCAGACATGGCCATATGCAAATCAGTCTGACCCTGTGCCTCATGGGAACAGTCCAGCCCGAACTGCCAAGCCATGTCTTCCCTGGACCGGAAACAAGCATCCTGGGACCGGTTTCTGGCCATTCAGCCGTCATCAGCCAGGCTAGCTTGAATCCAGTGGCAAAGTGAGCAAGGGACCCACGTCTGGGCATACCCTGCCAACTTAGGGCGAACAAAGCGATACCAAAGGGGATGATGGACGGAGCGTTTGAGCTAATCAAACACTCACCCCCAGTCAACTGATCTGGGTTTAATCCATCATCATTCTTTAGCTCACTCCACCACCCCAGTTCAGACATGGCCATATGCAAATCAGTCTGACCCTGTGCCTCATGGGAACAGTCCAGCCCGAACTGCCAAGCCATGTCTTCCCTGGTGCGGAAACAAGCATCCTGGGACCGGTTTCTGCCCATTCAGCCGTCATCAGCCAGGCTAGCTTGAATCCAGTGGCAAAGTGAGCAAGGGACCCACATCTGGGCATACCCTGCCAACTTAGGGCGAACAAAGCGATACCAAAGGGGATGATGGACGGAGCGTTTGAGCTAATCAAACACTCACCCCCAGTCAACTGATCTGGGTTTAATCCATCATCATTCTTTAGCTCACTCCATCACCCCAGTTCAGACATGTCCATATGCAAATCAGTCTGACCCTGTGCCTCATGGGAACAGTCCAGCCCGAACTGCCAAGCCATGTCTTCCCTGGACCGGAAACAAGCATCCTGGGACTGGTTTCTGGCCATTCAGCCGTCATCAGCCAGGCTAGCTTGAATCCAGTGGCAAAGTGAGCAAGGGACCCACGTCTGGGCATACCCTGCCAACTTAGGGCGCACAAAGCGATACCAAAGGGGATGATGGACGGAGCGTTTGAGCTAATCAAACACTCACCCCCAGTCAACTGATCTGGGTTTAATCCATCATCATTCTTTAGCTCACTCCACCACCCCAGATCAGACATGGCCAATGCAAATCAGTCTGACCCTGTGCCTCATGGGAACAGTCCAGCCCGAACTGCCAAGCCATGTCTTCCCTGGACCGGAAACAAGCATCCTGGGACCGGTTTCTGGCCATCCCCTTTGGTATCACTCTTATTAGTGTCAGCATCTTTCTAGACACCTCAATGAGTGTGTCATTGCCTTTTATGAGTGAAATAACACATATAAAGTAGCCTATACATACTAGACTACCTCTGTTTCACATCGTATCCTCATAAATATGGGTAGAAGAGACTGCATAGATCACTTTCTCCTCATTATACAGAGCAGCCAGGAATGAAGCTGTGTTCAAGTGCTTCCATGAGGTTTGCCTAGGAAAGAGACCTGTGCGTCTGGGACTGCTATTAAGAAGAAAAATAAAACAAATTATGTAGGCATGTTATGTTAAAAAAAATAATATTACATTTTTTTTTTTAAATTCCATTGTATTATAATTAGATACCAGTATCACTTTCACTTTTTTACTGTTCTCAGATTTCATATAACTACCCCATACATGGTGGTCTAAACATGGCATCATCATTGAACAGTGGGGAAAAAACAACCAAATGGATTGTATAAAAAACCTGAGTTGCATCGTACAACATTATACATATGTGTAACTATTATTTATACTCACCATAATTTCTTGATCACTTGCTTCACCTATATTAACTCTACTACTTAACAGAAATAGATTTTAAAACATTATGGGGTAGATTCCGATTCGGGCCGGAAAAAGCACCGACCGACTCGGAGCCGAAATTTATTCCGACCGACACGTACCTGTGGCGCCCGACACGCCAAGTACGATGCAAGGCGTGCAAAATCCGACCGACACGTACCGAACCCAAGCCGAACGACCGAGCCGCACGGAAAACAGCAATCCGGCCGGAAAAACACGCGAATCGAACCGACCGACACGCACCCGGAACAAATCCAACCGAAACGTACACGTGAACTCCAAACCGCTAAGTACGATGCAAGGCGCGAAAACCACGACCAAGTCGTACGGAGGACAAGCCGTACGACCGACACGCATACAAAACCGAGCCGAAGTAACACAACAAAACACCGCGACCGACGCGTACGCAGCATAGAAAACTGCACAAACACAGCGTGAACGAAACGGAGAACACCGTACGAGACAAATGCAGGGTCCGACTCGGTCACAAGAACGTTTCCAACATGCACAGACAGTACAAAGGAAAAATTACACAAAAAAAGGCCAAACAAGCAATTACAAAGCCAATAAATACTGTGGGGGGTGGGGACAGAGAACAAAGACACACCCACAACTCCACCCATATAAAGGACACAAATCCCAACCATGATCCTTTGCAAATGCCATTCTACTGCCAGCACCCAACAGACAGCAACCACACACCCACAGCTCATCCCTCACACAAGCCACACACCATCAGCACACCAACAAATACCTACCTCACATACACCCAGCAAAACACACACTCACACACCCTCACCCTGCACATCAACACACACATCACTCACCATCACCACCCATCACCATGCCCCCCAAGAAGAATCACAAGTTCCTAGATTGTGAATTGGAAGTCATGGTAGACGAGATCCTCAGGGTAGAGCCACAGCTGTTTGGCACACTGGTCCAACAGACCCCCATCTCCCAGAAAACCAAGATGTGGGAGAGGATCATCAACAGGGTGAACGCACAATCACCATGTCTGCGCACAAAGACCGACATCCAGAACAGGTGGTATGACGTGCGCAGGAGGGTACGGGACCTGCTCAAGAAAGACTACCTCCTGAGCCAATACACCGGCAGTGGCCCTCCTGCCAAGCCAGTATACCTCAGGCGCTGGGAGGAGAAGGTGCGGGCCATCCTTCCGCCAGTGAGCGTATATGGACTGGAGAACATCCCAGAGCCTGGTGAGTACACAACAAATGTACACAATATTCTGCCACAATACACACACACATCACTGTCAAGGGGAGAGTAAAACCATGCACTCATAGCAATTACACAGCAACCAGAACAGAATCATCCCAAAATGTGTATGTCACTCAGAGAAACACAACACATGCCATCTCAAAGTTACATTTAACCGTGTCATCACATGTACAAACACAACTACAACTACAGCTAGGCAGTGGCACAAATAGAACTAACAAACACATCCAGACATGTAGCCACCACTACAACACCAACACACAGTGAAGACCACTGAAAGAAAGGAATTCTGTGTATGCTGGGCAAGTCAGTGTAGCCAATAGCATCATGGGAGTCGTAGTCACACATATTGCCCCCCCACAACTGTCCCATCAACACCACCATGAACCATGCGCACATCACAGGGAGTGGAAAAGGACTCACAAGATGGCTGACACTGGCTACTGCTGTGGGGAGCACAAGGCCCTGCTGGCAACTGTGCAACAACCAACAGCAGGACACCACTGACTGACATCCTGAGAGACAACTTCCACTCCCTGCAATGGAAGCACGTTCCATGGTGGGATATCTGGCTGGCTGGGTGGGAAGGAGGACTCGCACCACTGACCATAGTCACAAGCACCTCCCCTCACACACACCCTCAACACATACTCCACATAACCCACCTGGGAGAATGCAATGCCACACATCCTAACTCAAGATCCCACAAAGAACCTCCACCCTGGGTTATGTCGTGTGAAGCACAGGGACACTCTTGGGACTTTCAGCCAAACAACTGCCAGGACAACACTCCCAGCCATCCTGTCAGCACAGGCAGCCCACCCCACAGGGAAGCAGAATCAAAGGAAGGAAGGATGGGCATGCTGGGAAGGGGGTGGAGGCAATAGCATGATGGGAGTCGTAGTCACAGCTATACATCCCCCACCACATGGCCCAGCAAGCTCACACTCACGCATGCACATCCCACAGAGAGTGGAAAGGCCCATCAAAGATGTCTGACACTGTTGCTGTGTCGTGGGGAGCACAAGGGCATGCTGGGAACTGCACACCAACCAACAGCAGGACACCACTGTCAGCCATCTTGCCATTGCTCTCACACCCACACACACTGAACTCCCCACAAAAGCAAGTAAGTATGGGAATGCTGGGAAGTGGGGTGGAGGCAATAGCATGATGGGAGTCACAGACATAGCTCACCCCCACAACTGTCCCATCAACACCACCCTGAACCATGCTCACATCACAGGGAGTGGAGAAGGACTCACAAGATGGCTGACACTGGCTACTGCTGTGGGGAGCACCAGGCCCTGCTGGGAACTGTGCACCAACAAACAGCAGGAGACCACTGACTGACATCCTGAGAGACAACTTCCACTCCCTGCAATGGAAGCACGTTCCATGGTGGGATATCTGGCTGGCTGGGTGGGAAGGAGGACTTGCAGCACTGACCATAGTCACAAGCACCTCCCCTCACACCCCTCTCAACACAAACTCCACAGAACCCACCTGGGAGAATGCAATGCCTCCCATCCTAACTCAAGATCCCACAAAGAACCACCACCCTGGGTTATGTTGTGTGAAGCACAGGGACACTCTTGGGACTTTTAGCCAAACAACTGCCAGGACAACACTCCCAGCCATCCTGTCAGCACAGGCAACCCACCCCACAGGGAAGCAGAGTCAAAAGGAAGGAAGCATGGGCATGCTGGGAAGGGGGGTGGAGGCAATAGCATGATGGGAGTAGTAGTCACAGATATTGCTCAGCCTCACAACTGGACCATCAACACCACCCTGAACCATGCTCACATCACAGGGAGTGGAGAAGGACACACCAGATGGCTGACACTGGCTACTGCTGTGGGGAGCACAACGGCATGCTGGGAACTGCACACCAACCAACAGCAGGACACCACTGTCAGCCATCTTGCCATTGCCCTCACACCCACACACACTGAACTCCCCACAAAAGCAAGTAAGTATGGGAATGCTGGGAAGTGGGGTGGAGGCAATAGCATGATGGGAGTCACAGTCACAGACATAGCTCACCCCCACAACTGTCCCATCAACACCACCCTGAACCATGCTCACATCACAGGGAGTGGAGAAGGACTCACAAGATGGCTGACACTGGCTACTGCTGTGGGGAGCACAAGGCCCTGCTGGCAACTGTGCACCAACAAACAGCAGGACACCACTGACTGACATCCTGAGAGACAACTTCCACTCCCTGCAATGCAAGCACAGTCCATGGTGAGATAACTGACTGGCTGGGTGGGAAGGAGGGCCGGCTGTCAACCAAATACAACCAATGCAGACCATGTTCACAC